>CM059366.1:1112500-1527500 GCA_030370435.1 Auanema freiburgensis
TGTTACTGTTTTCCATTTTGTTGTTAAACCTTGTTGTTTCATTTATTGTTAACACTGTTTGTTGTAGTCTAATTTTTGTTTGTTTCACTCTCTAAACTCATTGCTAGCTCATAACTGAGTGAACGGCAATTTACTCAAATAAATGTGTAGATAACTTGGTTTCTACTTCTCCCTAGTAGTTCGAATCAATTTTAAAACTTACCTGAACGCTTTTGATCATTATTTTGAAAGTGAGAATATCAGATGTTAGTAAAAATCACGTCTATGTTCTGCAAGTTCGTGCCTGACCGAATTATATCGGATTTCTGCGGAAACTGTTATTGTTCCACAAAAATCGATTACGTTGCGATTTCATAAATCTGCAGAGTGAAAGCAACCGGATAAGAGGAGCTGGTGGGAATGGCTTGTAGCATAGTAGCATCATACGCACTATTTATCTTTGCTCGAAGATTGTGGCTTATAGTCTGTCGGTGCTTATCTTTCTTCGTTTGTAACATTTTGTTCCAAGCATATACTTTGACCATGAGATATTTAGTAATAATCGATTTCACTAAGTGCTTTGTGTTTTTATCAATCACACATCAATAATCTCGTTAGATACATCAGACTGATCTGAACGTCATCATCCCCACCGTTTTCTCATTTGTGCTGTAGCGTATTTGTAGCCGATTTATTTTGAAGTTTTCGATTATCATCTGGCTGTTCCGCATGTGTCTTTGTCCAACGTGCTCTTGTGTAAATTTATAAAATCTATCTATGAAAGAAATATGCCGCAATCTTTAATGAAATGCGCCCAGCTGGGTTGCACCGTATGCCTATTTGGATAGATCCTTAATGGAAGTTCAGGAAAAGTCTTTACTCTCTTTTCCATGTTATCCTCTTTCTGTTCCTTCTTCTTCTTTCTGTTCTTGTTCTGAACTAGGAAAAGAGCTTTGCCTCATCCTGTGCTTCAAACTTCGCCGACACACATGTATTGTTGCACTCTCTGATCTTTGCATTTACAACAGCCTTCGATAGTGAAAGGGCATCAACCATTTCGTCAAACGTAAAGTGGTTGATTTATGCTACGTTACGTGAAACGTGGCGTCATTTTTGCGTGTGCTTATCATTTTGACCGGAACGGAAGTATAAGGCGGTTGTGTTGCGATGTGCCAAGTGCTGCGAAAACAAAAGATAATGACGTTGCATTCAAAAATGTTGAAGAAGCGAGAGAGCAAGGCAAACGTTCTACACTGAATGCGACTGAATGACCGGATAGCTGGTTAGTGGCGTTATGATATACAGATCAAACTGGTTTTTTATTCTATTACAACTTTTGCTTATTATTTAATTTTGAAATTGACCTCCTCAACAAACCAAAGGACGCTAGAATGAAAGAGGAAAGCAATATGTATAGAGAGAGAGAGAGAAAAAGAATAGATTGGTATAGTATTACAAGTTAGTTTATGCTGCAACGCTCTTGATCGTACTCTGGTTTTTCGAGTTTACGTGTTTTCTTCTAGATGATATCATGAAGGATGATTTAACATAATTAGTGAAATGATCGTTGAAATCAACTATTTAATCAGAAAATCGTCTTCAAATACCGCCTTGTATATAGGCACTGTACGATTGCTCACAAGGGCAGGGATGACCCCTTCGTTATCAGTACAGTTTCAGCTTTTCAGTGAAACTGTCAGTGTTCCAAAGTCGGACCATGACCTACCATTTTATGGCTGTCGTTATCAATGTCATGTAGCTCTGGTCAGTTTTGGACATTTTTCTCAATCAAAGTAGGGCGCATTAGCTTTTTTCCCCATTTTTGAGAGAGACTAGTAGTGTCGCTTCATGCAAAAGATGCTCTTAGACTCTTCTTTCAAATAGACAATCCGTTTTTCTGTTGACCATCCTATCTCTTGACTTTTGGCTTCTCTATCCTTCTGCTTGTGATAGCTTGTATCTATGCAATGTCTTCATTCTTGTAATAATCCTTTGACATCACCTGTATTTGTCTTTTTTCAGTCGCGTCATAATCACCAAACACGTGGTAACTTCAAGTTCATTTTGTACCGCTGTTTTTCTTTTGGTTAAGCCCGTCATCTCTAGTTCGCCCACCTCTTTGTAAAGATTCTGAGACATCAGTAGATAAGTTGTCCTACAACTTCCATATATAATCGGTCAAGCTGAGAAATCAACTTCCATTATCATTCTCGCCACGGGAACTCGGCGAAGTCTATCGTTCGTCTCAGAACATCGTCGGCTTCCCTTATTGTCGGTCTTTGCTAAGGTCGTTACATCAAAACGTAGTAAGCTCTAGCAACTTCCCTCTTACATGACAAACACCATAGACAGCGATGAGTTATCACAAACATAGTGATCTTTGATGTTTTTTTCTTATTCTTCTAAACAACAACGCTATCCAATCCTTATTTGTACTTTCCTGTTTCTTTAAGTTTATTGATTTCTTCCTAAGAATATTCTCCAACTTATGTATCTTGCTAAGATCTTTATTGATTCACTGCCTTGTTTTGCTCACTCATGATGATTTATGAATATTATCCGATTTTCCTTATGTTTTATGATATCATCCCATATCTTCTTTCCCCTCACCCCATTATTTTCTTTTTCCTTTTCAAAAGCCTCCTCTAACTTTCTATGACAATTGAACCTACATCCTACAAGATCACTCGCAGTTGTAGTCTGATTTTTTAGTTTTTTTGCTTATCTGTCTCTTCTTTTTTTTTGAATTATATTCTCACCACGAAGCATATGCTGCGGATTACCATTTCTGATTTTTTTCTGTCTCGCAAACCTTTTCCTCCATACCACTATCTAGACTCGTTTATCTTTTATGGTTTATGTATGATCGAATAAGAGATAAGATATCGCTGAAATTTTGACATTTCTTTGCTGATGTTTGTCTTAAATCATTTCCTCTGTTCTTCATACCTCGGAAAATGCTCTTAGTATGTTGAGTGAGATGAGAAGCCAGGTTGGAATTAGCTGCTTGGTCGTTCAATTCATCAAGCTGGCAAACGCTGTTTAATCAGTGTCGTTGGTATCCACGCAAACTTTGATGTTTACGGCATGCAAGCAACAAAAGTGTTCATCTCGTGTCAAAGGAAGCACAGACTTGCTGCTAGTCGTGAATATTTCTAAACTTGAAGAGTACCTGTTGATATCTGATAGTAATCGAAAGTAACAAGATTTGGGTGGCAACAGCATTTCATGGATAGCACGGTCTGTTTTTTCCTTTATCCCTCATGTCCTTGTCTCTGTTTTTTGATTTATGAGTGTTATTTGGTTGGATGATCTTGATGAACAACCAAAAAAAAGGCGAGAAAGAGAGAGCATGAGGTATTTACATTTTGTCTGAACTTGACGTTCTGTAGACGAGAAGTATAAACTCCGCCCAATAGTTATTTGCGGTATATAACAAACTATATATGGGCGGTTGCCAGTGGAAGCCAGGCAATTTCCGAAATCACGTCCATTCGGTCCACATGTGTGCTCCACAGCTAGTGAACGTTTGCTAACAGGTTTTGCAGGATCGGCTATATTTGGATCAGACTTTTGATATTCGTGTGATCAGTTAATCATATGTTAGTCAGATGACGTAGAAAGTGATGAAATGACGTTTGATGACAAAACCGCGTGTGTTTTTCGCGTTTCTTCATCTTCTTATTTCGGGCGATGCCGGTTTCTTCTGAGACCATTGCTTCTTTCTTATCAAATTGTCCTCAACATTCCCTTTCCTCCCATTCTGATCTTTTTTGTCTTTGTTCGCAACGGAATATTGTATGCCAGCTGTCAGAGTACAAAAAAGGAGAGAATTGAGTGGAATCTTTCAGCTGTCTCATCTTTTCTCTCTAGCCTCTCCAAATCTTGAGAATTGTCTTTTGCAATGCGTGTTTTCACAATCTTCTCTGTAACCTCATGCGGTCGATGTTTATAGAACTTGATATGTTCAACATGTGAGGAGGTTTTCCTGGAGTGTTTTTTCCGATCAGCAAATTTTGATCCGAATTTTGCTGTTATTTCTTCCCGCCTTACATCTTGTCTGTGTTTTTGTCAATTAAAATCTGTAATGAGAAGATCTTCATCATTTTTGCAGCTGATTAATGTATTTGTTCTTTTACTTTTGTCGTTGGCCCACTTTTCGGTTCTCTTGATTCTTCACCGAATCGCAAGTTGGTACAGTTGTTTTATCTCATTTGCATACAGATGGCAATGGTTCTCGATACCTACAAAGAAGAGATGCTCCAATCTCTCGAAGAGCTGTCCGTCTTCAAACGTCCCTCTCAAAGACAACTATCTGTTCGAGAGATGGTTAGTGTTTTTCCCTCAAGTTCTAGATTCACAGAGAAAGCGAGAAATTCGAGAATCAAAGCATTTTTAATTTATAATTAATGTTTTTTATCTGAAATGTTTTTTTTCAGATTGAAGAAGCCTGTAGTTGTCTCTTCGTCTCCGATGAGAAACTTCATCGCGTCATGAGAGCTCTGGAAACATCAATGGATAAAGGCCTTTCAAAAGAGACTGGTACGACAATATGAAACCTTTCTATGAAAACATGCACCGTTTAAGCTTCTCATGCTGCTCTTAAAATGCTCCCCTCGTTTGTACGATCTGTACCAAATGGTAAGGAGTTTGGCGACTTCCTTGCTCTAGATTTGGGAGGAACCAACTTCCGTGTCCTATGGGTTCGTCTGGAAGGTCGTGAAGCAGAAATGAAGAGTAAAATTTTCCGAGTTCCCGAGCATGTTATGCGAGGACAAGGGGAAGCTGTAAGTGGTAGGATTCTCGCCGAATCAGACATATAATTTAAGCTCTTTGATCATATTGCTGAATGCATGGCCAAGTTCATGGAAGAGCACAACTTGAAGAACGCTGAGAAGCTTCCTTTAGGTTTCACTTTTTCTTTCCCATGTGAACAGCACGGACTAACTGAGTGAGTTAATATTCTCTTTTCATGTTATTCGAAATCTCAGAGCTACATTGATTAACTGGACAAAAGGCTTCACTGCTTCTGGTGTGGTTGGTGCTGATGTTGTAACCATGCTCCGGGAAGCATGTGCTCGTCGTAAAGTAATTCAATCTTTCCTGGCTAACGTTGATAAGAACCTCTTCAGGACATCGATATTGACGTAGTTGCTGTACTGAATGACACCGTCGGCACATTGATGGCTTGTGCTTTCAAACAGAACACATGCCAAATCGGAGTTATTGTTGGAACAGGAACTAATGCTTGTTACATGGAGAAAATCGATAGAATTTCTAAGCTCGATGGACAAGTTGACATAAATGACGGTCTTCCGGATGAGGTGTGTCCTCTTATGTACTATGATGCTAAATATTCTCTCAGATGATCATTAACACAGAATGGGGAGCATTCGGCGATGATGGCAGCCTTGGTTTCATCAGAACCGAATTCGATGACATTGTCGATCAAGGAAGTTTCAACCCTGGAAAACAATTGTTAGTCTGCTTTGTCTAACGTGATAGTAAAACGTTTACTCTTCCTCAACAGATTCGAAAAGATGATCAGTGGAATGTATCTCGGAGAGGTGACCCGTGTCATTCTCGAACGTCTAGCTCGTGATCATCTTCTCTTCGATGGTGATTACGAAGCCATTTCCAAACGTGGTTGTTTCCCAACTAAATATTTGTCCGAAATTGAAAGGTTTCCTTCACCGTCCATCTTGAGTTGTTTTATACTCTCTTTGCAGTGATTTGTTAGAAGATGATGACTGCACTTTCCAAAAAACCTATCAAATACTCGAAGATATTGGAATCGAACGTGTTTCGAATGCCGATTGTGCCAATGTTGCCTATGTGTGTACACTTGCCAGTACAAGGTTGAAAGTGCAAAGAGTTTTTCTTTGATACATAATTTTTTTCAGAGCTGCTTATCTCACTGCAGCAGCTATTGCTACCCTTTTGAACAGAATGGATAAGGAGCATGTAACTGTAGGTGTTGATGGCTCAGTTTTCCGATTCCATCCAAGTTTCCCAAAACTTTTGGATGAAAAGATCGATCAGTTGGTTCATGGAGATTTGGAGGTAAGAACTGTTGCAATACAGTATTATTATATTGTCGTTCCAGTATGAACTTATGTTATCTGAGGATGGCTCTGGTAGAGGAGCCGCCTTGGTAGCCGCGGTTGCTACTCGAATGAAGCATGAATTAGCAGGATTAATCTAAATTCTTTAGAAAGCCATTCAGTTATTTTATATACCTGAAGGAGCATAGTTTTACTACTCTTTGATTGTCTAACAAACCCATTTTTATTAACAATATTGTGATTCTTCACACTTGTAAGTAAGCGTCGCTCACTCCCACCTTTCTTCAACCTTTCTTTTTTTCCTTTTTCATCAGAGCATGGACGTCTTTTTTCATACTTCATAGTATCGTACCAGACGTCTCTGATTTTTTGGGGCTCCATGCAATTTGTGAAATGTTGGAAATGGGTTCTCATAATTCCTCATGTGATAGATATCGCCTCTAGTTTTCCCATCTTCATCTCATATGCGTTTTAGTTTTCCTTTTTTTTCGTGTATTCGCTTTTTAGCCGACAACTCTGTCTGCAGTCTGTTTTTTTTTCAACTTATCTTGCCAGTTAAGGATGGGTAGACCACCCTATTAGGTGGCCTTGAATGAGTTGTGCCTTGAAGAGAATAGACTGTGGATGTCTGAGGTGTAAATGAGCCCTTTTTGGCTTTTTGTATGTAATGAACGTTGGATGTTTCCAACGGTGTGACTTTAATCTTATTAATAGACTGTTAACGCTAAGCTTTTCTTTTGTATGATTGTGTGAATATAGATCTTGAAAATAGCTTGAAGATTATGTATAGATCGTGTAATATAAATTTCTTGTGATGTTCTGTTTGTGTTTCCTGAAAAAGAGACATATTTGCCTAATGTGACCATGTACATGTGATTCAGAAGTAGAACAATCTGGGCGAAGTGTCTGCGGATCATCATCATCGTCAACTCTGTTCATCGAACATTAGGATGAGAAGGATTGCTGGCCCCCTCACGCAGACCGAATCATGGCCAGTTTTCATACCAGGATTATCTTTTTACAATGGCTTTCCTATTTAGATGACACATAAACGTAGAAATCGATTGCTCTGAATTGAACCTTATTAGTGCTCAGAATTGTGTTTATCTTCAAAAGTATTTCTTGCTGAGTTCATTGATCGCTTTTTTCCAATGTTATAGCTGTGTTTCAAGAAGTAAGTTAGCATTATAGTTGTTGCTGAGGCAGGAAGCCAGATCGAAGAAGCTCAAGTGAATTCCGGAAAGTTGTAGCAATGGTAAGCCTTTCAGTATACAATGAGCCTGAGAGAGAAAAGTCTCACCAAAAATTGCGCTAAGATAGTTGAAGAGAGATAGCTGTACATGTAAGCAAGTAAGAAAATAGCGGAAAGACTGAAAATCAGACCCACGTGCATTACAGATATTTTGAAAAAGAGATATACGAAGAGAGATAGCAGAAGTTTGAACTCTGCAATGTTCTCCACCTCTCTCTGTTTATGACTTTCCATTAACAAGCTGATGTGGCTTTTGACGCTTTTTTTGTCATTGAATTGATCAGAAATCCGAGAGGAACATTACTTTTTATTCATAAACACATCTTTCCTTTGATATGGTTTCGAAATGATTCTGGCGTGTATAAACAGAAAATGGGAACTTTCGAAAATTACGTTTGGATTACAGTCAAATAAACTGTGTTGGCTTGTAAATAGTAAACACGGTTGCAAAAGGTAGACATGCCAGGTTGTAAGCTGAGAAACTTCTGCAAATGCTTTAGAATCAAAGTTCATAATGTGCAGTGAGTGAACTCGCTGCTTGCAAATGGTGTTATATCATTAGAGGAATGTGAGAAGAAGCCTGTGCGCTACAAATGAAACAATCACGGACTGTTTGGAGTAGTGGAGAACAAGTACTGGATATAAGACGATGTGGAAAGAGAAAAAGAGTTAACAGAGAAGACGACCATCGCAGTTTGCGAGTGAAGATATGAAGAGAAAATACAAACAATAAAGCAGAAAATGCTAAAGTTTGTATTCTCAAGTTCCAACCTGGTCATCTTCA
Organism: Auanema freiburgensis; assembly: GCA_030370435.1. Classification (NCBI taxonomy): domain Eukaryota; kingdom Metazoa; phylum Nematoda; class Chromadorea; order Rhabditida; family Rhabditidae; genus Auanema; species Auanema freiburgense. The sequence continues at coordinate 1,120,581 of CM059366.1, forward strand.
TTTTCATTTCTTTTCACTTCAATGTTCATAATATAATTTTTAATTTCAGGTAGAGTATGTTAAGAGATCATTACGATAACTGTCCGACGGAATCGATAGTACAAATCCAAGATATGTCAGAAGATTGGGTTGAAACGTTTCCTGGAAGCTTTGAAATAAACGGAAAACTCATGCATGTTGATACCCATTACCCATCCAGTGCACGTGGATTAATCAAACTGATTCAAATCGTGAGTTTATAAATCTGAATTATAGAAACATCAATGAGAGCAACCGTTCACCGCGACTTTAGTTTTTAAAATGAAACGGGAAATAGCTTTAAGCCTAGCTCCACGTGAAACGTGAGAGTCCACGTGAGATAGCTTCTTAGTATAGCTCCACGTGAAAAGAGAACGGTTACGTGAAGTAGCTTATTAGCATAACTGCATTCTACATCCCAAGCATCTCATGTTATTTTTCAGATCTGCTGCTTTCTAGCTCTAATACTAGTATGCTCATCTCAACCTGTACAAGATGAGCGTGGAATTCCTATGCTTATATGCAGTGCTGGAATCATAATTTCATTTTTTCTCCTCATTTCCTATACTCTGTTGATCAACATAAAATGTCAAGCAACAGCATGGTACATAATGGTACATAATGAGAGAACTTGAAGCTCAGAATTGATTGTAATCTTTCAGGAAGTAGTGTTATATCTTATTCTCGTAGCAGGGTTCATAATAAGTGGATTATTAATGGCAATTTTTGGGGCTCGGCACTGGGCTGATATCAACCCGGCATGGGAAACCATGCCAGCCATAGCATCGGTAAGTGGCTATTAAACTATCTTGTTTCTAGTAGCTGCTCAAAATTTGAAGTTAAAATGATCCAGCGGGGATACAATTTCAATGAATTTTTAATTTTATCGTCTTCAAACGTATGATTAAGGGCGTCTTGTTCGTTTGTTCGTTGCTCTATCTGGCTGACCTACTTGTTGTGCTGCTGTATTGGAAACGTTGGTCATGGCATCCCAATTCTGATTTCGAAAACGAACCACGAAATAGTGTGTTACCTAGCTGAACTTGAATGTAGTTCAAAAATTGAAAAATGAAAGTGTATTGTTTTTTATCATTGATCATATTGGAATAAGACTCTGTTTCATCTTTTAATTGTAAAATATTGTCTGTGTGTCTGTTGCTCGTGTGCTCTATAGCAAAAACTAGTTTACTGTAGTGTACGCGTTGCGGTTATGAGTCGCGCCGTTCGAAGTATTGCTATTCCGGTCCAGCTTTTCATATTGTGAAGAAGTATAAAAACATTTAGCCTGTTTTCCACATATCCTATATTTACTGTTTTCCGAATTTTACAATAAAAACCTCTTCAGAATCGTTGCTTTCCGCTGTCTACCTCCCTATTGTACATTTTATTTCGACTATTTCGTTTATTAGTAGAGCGTTCAAAGCTCTTCATTTAATACATTATGTATGGATATAATCAAGGTGGTTATGGGTTAGTTATTCGAATCTTCGGAGTTTAGAACGTTGTTTGTTCTTTTAAGTGGATATGGTTCGTCGTATACCGCTAATGCTGTAGCGTCCGCTTATGGAGGATTGGGTCAGGCTGCAGCTAATCAATCCCCAAATTTGCCAAACAATGTTTTCGGGTGAACTTTGATCTGATTGACGCTTTTTTACTTTCTCTCTCAGTTCCTCAACATCTTACGGAAATTACGGAAACTCTGTAGCTGCTGCTTATGGGTATAATCAACAGTCGTCTAATGCCGCTTCCAATGCAGCTCAGGCGTTTGCAGCTCAGGCTGTACAACAGCAGGTTTGGCAAGAGCGTCTATATTTTTACGTTCTTGACTCGATTTAAGGCTAGTCGAATGTTTGACGCTTATACTGCTGCGGCTTCTTTAAATCCCAGCCAATATTCGCCATTTGGAACTGGTAAAGGTATGCGAATGCCAGTTTGATTGCTTAATTGTCCTGTTGTTAGCTTATGCACAAGGATCTAATACCACTGGTGTCAGTGGCTATATGAGAAATGCTACCAATAACCCTCTTGTTAAACCTTCTCTTACTTCTGCCCTTTCCTCTGTTGCGCAAAAAAGTAAAGCAGTAATGTGTTTTCGCTTTAGTTGGTATTTTTCAGATACTAATAACTATTCGGGTTATGATGCAGCTGTTTATGCTGCAGCATCTAATTTTCTTCAATCACAAGCTACTGGTGGTGCTCCGATGTGGATGCATAAGAAGCCTAGTATGTGCTTGCTTGCTAGACACATCATCAATTCTAAATTGCAGATAGGAATGGTCGCGGGCCTAACCATGTTCCAGGATTCCCTCATAAAAGATTCGGGGCTGGAACTCAAAATCGAGAAACTCAACAGTTTTATTGCGATGTGAGTCTGTTCTGTCTTTCGCAGCTTACGAACTGTTGCAGACATGCAAAATTTCGTGCGCTGGTCAGTTAACTTATAAAGAACACTTGGAGGGCCAGCGTCACAAGAAAAAGGAAGCATTAGCGAAAGGGGAAAACAATCAAAGTCTCCCAAAAAGCAAAGTCTCATTTCGATGCGATTTGTGTAATGTGACATGCACCGGACAGGATACTTACAATGCCCACGTGCGGGGAACAAAACATCAAAAAACGCTGGCGCTTTGTAAAGTACGCATTTAGGGCATATCTTATATTTTACAATTTTTTTTTCTAGAAACTTGGCAAACCAATTCCTACACAAGAACTCACAATCATCGCTCCATCTGAGTTGGGGGGAATTATCCCTCCACCTCCATCTGCTCAACCTAACGGGTCTTCAACTGATAATAAAGCTGTACTGTACCTTTACATTTCAGTCAATCTGTTTTATAATTTTTCAGGGTGCATTACCTGGTAAGGAAGCCATAGTCACTGCTGTGAGAGCTCAGCCAGAGGAATTACAAGTGAGCAAGACTTTTTCTTTTCAATTTTCTGATTTTTTTTTAAAATTTCACCTACAGCTCTCATTGAGTTTATCTATAGGCTTTGATTGCCGCTGAACAAAACGTTTTGCCTGTTGGAGAAGAGTTTATTGATGCTCAAAGAGATAGCACTGGTAGGCGCAATAACAAAAATAACAAATTTCATCATAATGATTCAGGAAAACTAGTCCAGTATTTCTGTAGTTTGTGTGAGTGCAAGTTCAGTGATCCGAATGCCAAAGAGATACATCTTAAAGGCAGACGACACCGCCTTCAATACAAAATCAAGGTTTTAACAATTTTTCCTCGTTTTGTAGTGTGAAGTTCAGGTGGATCCCAATATTGAAGTTGAAATCAAACCTCAACAGAGCAGAGGACGAAACAGTAAATTCGCTGCTGGACCAGTTGTCCGTCCAAAGTAGGATTTTTTGATTTTTATCTCATCTCACTTTCATTGCACAGGGGGTCGTGGTATGGAAACGTTCGCGGACCTTTCCCTAACAACGTTCCTTTCGATAGAAAATTCGAAAGTTCGGATGATCGACATGTACTAGCCAAGGAGAAATTGATATGCTGCAGCGAAGAAGACAAAGCGAAAGTTGAAGACTTAGTTTCTAATGTCGAGAAATCACTCAAAGCCGTTTCGGACATTTTCAATGAGCGAGATGAAGTTGAGAAACCCGTCAAAGTAGATGAAAGCGTCGAGGTAATTTAGTTAGTCGTTTTGAATTGTGAACTCCCTCGTTAAGGAGAAAGAAAAGGATCGGCTCCTAATGGGAGTAATGAGAGTAGGACTGCTTTCAAACGACTTATTGCTTAAGAGTGATGATGAAGTTGAATTAGCTGTTCTTTGTTCGAGGATCCCAACTGAGCATTTATTGAAAGAAGTTTCTCAACTCGTTGTGCAGAGCTTTAAAGTAAGTTAACAGTAGACTTAAAGATTAGCTGAGAAAAATTTGTTAGGAAAGAATGGAACCATTCAATGTGCAAGAAGATGTGGGGAAGTCGTCACTAATTGTTTGTAAATCTGATTCAAAGATGAAATGCCGAGTAGTCCTCACCTCGAAAGCATTCAGAGAAGGAGGTAAATACATTCTTATTCAACTTTTTCCTTTCGCGCTATGAACTTCCGGGGTTTGGAGTGCATGCTGGCGACAGTATGAGTGCTAGGTTTCAGGACATATAAGGAATAGATTTGGCGATTTTGTTCAGATGTTTTTTCTTTTTAAGTACTCAAGCCTAAAATATTTTTTGGAATCTCTGCGCACTCACATAATCGTTCGCACGGAATGTTCTTCAACTTTTTTTGAGCAACGTTCTTAACTACTACGGGGAGTCGAGAGTGAAAGATGGTCATATTGGTTTTCAACTGAAGAACTTTCCAATAGTTTTTATCATTCTTTATGAAAACTTTTATTATACATACATATATGCACATATATACTTCACATGACCATCTTTCTTATGAGTCTGTTCAGACTTGACCGAGTTGCCTCCCGACTCCCTCAACAAGGATTACTGTCTACGGGCGCTAGCCAATCAAAGACGTACCAAATGGTTCCAGGTTCGTAGAAAAACTTTGGTTCCGCTTCCTGTGTCTTATTCTTTCCGAGTGCTTGTAGTTCCGTGTATAAAGTCACTGTTTTAGTCTCGTTGTTCGAACCTCCAATCATGTGTTACTAGCATTCGCATACTAAGAGATATACGAAAGAAGAACAAGGATTTAAGCGCACTCACCGACTGGGTATTGTTTTGTATATTTTGATAGAAATAACTGGTGTTTAGATTTGTGAGCTTCTGGTAGAAAACATACTATCGTGTGCACTTGTTCCTTTATCACCAGGAGATGCCCTCCGTAGAATATTCGAAGCTGTTGCTGGAGGAATCATCCTTCCATGTAGCTACCTATTGTACGACAAAACTAACTTTCAATATTTAAGGTGGCCCAGGTTTACTTGATCCTTGTGAGAAAGATAAGTCAGACACGATTATGAATCTGTCATTCTCTGAGCGTGATAATATAACATCATTCTGTCAAAACTCACTACGACTAATTGCGTTTAACCAGATTTTCAAAGTCTTAGAGTTAGAGCGGTTACCTGATGTACGTCCACCTCTGATGGATAGAAAGCGACCTTTGGATAACGATAAGAAAGAAGAAGGTAATTTATAAGTTCTGTGCGTCTGCATCATTTGTTTAGACATCAAAAAAGATAAGAAAGCCGAAGTTGAGGTCGGAGTCAAAGAGGAAATTGACGTAAAGATGGAAGTCAATTAAGCCAATACGGGCATATCTTGTAAATTGTAATTTGTTATTGTTTCTTTCTCAAATTGCATAATTTATAATCACTGTTACTGTTACAGTTTAATAAATAGATAAGAAAAAAAACCGATTTCGTAAAATTCCTTCAGATTCTTTGGTAGAGATAGAGATACGCGAGCTGCTTAGGAGGATTCTGAGATACAGCAACCTTTTCGTCGTTGATGAGAATCTGGAAGTCGAAGAATTACCATCACTGATTTTCAGAGATCCTGCTAACCCATTTGCCGTTCTTCAGCAAGTGAGAAACATAATGACCAGATTGAGGACTACTGCCCATATGACTGATTAAACCTATCAGTTTATATTTGCCTTCGCCATCTATGCACTCTCTTTCCTTGGGTGCAGCAGCTGCACCTTCTTCAGGAGGACTTGGAACCTGGAAAAACCAATATTAAGTTCAAAAGCGGTAATATGAGTACTTCATCTGCATGTAGGAATAGCCATTCAGCAGCAGCATTGGGATCAGGGAACTTCTCCAATGCGTAACAAGCTTGATGTCCAGTGAAACCTAGAATCAACCGCAGTTATAATTAACTACGATAAATAGATTAACCAAAGTTCATCAATTCTTGAACACAGGGTCGATCTAATCCAGGATTTTTCGATGGCTGACGCAAAACTGGCTGAGGTTCGTCATTGAGACTTGGGTCTTCCAATTTTCCCATTAACCATTCCAATGCAGCATCCGCACTACCGGAAGGATGAATTTGAATCGCAGCCTTGATCGAAGCATTCTTTGAGAATCCCATCTGCTCCAGTTGCTCCACAACTGTCGAATTATAAGGAGGTAGTTCTGCTTTTGGAAGTTCATCGAGAATATCAGGCAGCAAGTTTTCCTCTTCTTTTTTCCCTACTCCACGGTAAGCAGAAAGGTCCAGTTCATCATCAACTTCGACATCAACATCATATTTCTTAGGAACATAGTTCTCAGTGAAGTAGAAACGTTGAACTGCCAGTAAAAGAAAATCTGGGAAAGTTTTAAATTTTACAGTGTTCGTTGCCCCCTTCTGCTCCAAACTGACAGGAGAAGTGAAATCCTAAATAGCTGAAATTCGATCGAACAGCTCTGATGGGTTTACCTCAATCAGAGATGGAGAAAGCTCAGATTCGATTAAACTGGTTAATTGAGTTCTATAGCGTTCAACATTGTCTTCACCTGTGAAGGCAGTTAAATGTTCCTGGGAATAGTTTTCAATTATCAACATCCAATGAAATAAGCTACCTTTCGTACTGGTAAGCCAAGAATGTACTCGTCTTTATCAGTATAGCGAACACATCCTGATCCCAGATCTTCAAAACGTGTCTCCAGCAAGAATCTGACGAAAAAGGCGTTAAATCATTGGTTTTAGGAAGGAAACATACTTGAAAGACAATGTGGGATCCTCATTCTCGTTAGATGTATGAGATGAGATACGATCAAATAAGAATCTGGAACAAGAGCGCTTCGACACGATGAGATGATGGATTTGATACCTTATGTATTCCTCAGCATCCTGTTGTCTAGCAGTACTGAACTCTGAGTGATTTCCGGCAGCGATTCGCTTGAAAACTTTTGGTGAGATCCCATTTCGAGGACTGTCTTCCTTAAAGTTACTCGTTTTAGGCTTCAATCAATCTTTTTTTTTTACAATAGCATAATCTCCATTCATCATTGAACTGAATAGCTTCGTGAATTGGGCATTGAAATCTGATGGAATCTGGATATTCTCTAGTTAAATTTCATCCTGTTGGACACTCACCTTCTGAGGTTCTACCGTTAGTAGAGAACTCTCAATATCCTGTACATATCTTCGTTGGAAGGATGGGATCATAAGAAGAGCTTGTAAAACCTAAACGCAGGTAATTAGTTCCTAAATTTTTTTCTCAATACTTACGGAATTCATATAGCAGCTGCTGCCGATGTTAATGAGACCCGTATATCCACCTCCGAAAATGTTTTCAAGTTCTACTCCATCTTCTTGACATTTGACCCACTCCCATCTGAATGATTAGAGAACGGATGAGTAGATCACACTTACTCTTGATTCATGTCCAACTCTAGCTCTATTGTGCTTTTCTCGGTTTTCTCCAACTGTTCAACATCGAGTCCGAAATGAGCAAGATGTTTTGATAGGTTCGGGTCAATAACAGCGTCGTCTTCATCATAACTAAATCTCATGATACTCTTAACAAGGTGAGAAGTATTACTACCTGTACACATCACCAGTGCCGTCTTTCATAATGGTTCCTAGTTTGACCACGAGTGGGTATCTGTCATTTTTGATTAGAATGCCTTGATTGAGCTAACAACTCACCCAGTGGTATCGTAATGCAGTTTCATGTGATTGTTTCCTTTACTTTTGGTTCCTTCAGAAATGAACTGGGATCTTCCACAACGAATTGAGCCATCCACTAAGTTGAGCCACAAGTTTTGATTCAGCCCACAACCATCGACTTCACACATCCAACCCGTGTAGGGAATCTAAAATAATTGTAGATTGTAGATGGAAGAGAAGTGAACTAGAACCTTCTTTCCATTGTTAAGCTGTTGCAAGTTCGAGTGTTTTGTAACCTTTCTCTCCTTAATAATCAGAAAATGAACCATTAATAAGCAAAAGAAAAACCTCTCCATCCCAAGCGTTACTTGAGCTTGCCAGCATTTCCAATCGTTCGGCACTAGTGGAAGAAACGACGAAATTAGCAGCTCTAAACCATCATTAGAGAGCGAAAACGTAGGAAAGTTACTTGAAAAGTTGTTCTCCTAAGCTCTCATCAATTAAGCATCTAGTATTGAGGTTGGGGTAAGCTGTGAGATGATAAGAATCTTCAATTTCAAATCTGTAAACAACCGAATAACCTCTGTTGACTACTCTTCTAATCTACTTTTGTAAATCCAGGTTTTTATACAAATTTTTAGAAGAACTGTTCGAAGTATTCTCTTCGTTTACAGCTAGCCGAGTGATCTTGTTGTTCGGCTCTCCTGTATCATCAGTGTCCATCGATACAGAAATCTATAAAATCTTAAGTCCTCTAGTGCACGATTAATCAATTGTATCACCTTCCGACTTTCAATTTGAACAAACAGTTTGCGATCAAACCTAGAGGAATAAAACGCAACGTGTTTGGTACAAACACAGTAATGGCTCTTCAAGCATACATACACCCCTCCTTAAACGAAATCCAATAATCTGGAGAATTAGTTATTCAATACCTTCGAAAAATGGTGTGTTGAAGCAGTACATGCACTCATCCTTATATACTTTTGTCAAGTTATCAGGAACTGTATAGTCGGTTGAGTTTATATCTTTCACAATTTCAGTGGAAGGTACTAATTGATGAGAAGCAGCCATCGTCTTGAAATATGATGACAGAAATAAATTTTCTATGTCTTTTGCCGCCTCTTGGACATAGAGAACTAGACCACGCCCATTTTTCTGTGAACCGTTTGCAAGTTGTCTTCTCTTAAATTCCAATTTCTGATATTTCATGAATAACATTTTGAGTAAAGTCGTTTACTGATACACGCCTAAGCTTATTGATGTTTTTTCTTCATGTTGAAGGTGCCCCAATCTTTCATTCGATAGATTTTGGTACTTAGAGTCTATGCGAAAAGAGTTTGGGGATATTCTTGTGGTTCGAATATTTGGTTGCACATTCTATGAGCATTTTCTGTGTCATCGTGCTGTGTAGCTCATTGGTGACTTAACCTTCAACACTACGCGGAACGATTCAGTTATCATGCTGTTCATGTATGTAATTGGCTACATTCTATCTTTGTTTATGAAATATTGTTTTGACAATGCACTATGTAAGCCCTCTACACTCATCCTTGTGCTCAGCTTAAACTATGAATCACCACAGTTTCACAATTGAGCGATCGGGCACTGTTTGTTATCAAAGTTTCTTCATGTTTTAATCTTGATTTTTCTGACCATCACCTGGTCTTTGGCCCTATTCCTAATAATTTTTAATTTCTTTTTTTCAGAGAGAATATGGAGTTAATTTAGTCGGCGCCGCTCTCACCAATTACTAACATGCAAATACTCATTCCTGTATCATTTTTCGTTGTTTCCGCAACATCTTTTCTTCCTTTCAACCTGTTTATGAATGCTCATGAGGTTAGTTTTTCTATGAAATTCTTTCATAATATTTTTAATTTCAGTATTTCTTCTATAAACTTCACAACACTAGCGATTTCAATGGCACTGATTTCAAACCTATTACCGAAGAAACTATTCTTCAGCGAAAATTCGAAGGTTACCTTTCGCTCTTCGGAGGAGTAGCATGCATCATTGGTGCTGCTGTTAATTTACTCTTAACCACACAGTTAGTTTTATTTCTTAATCGATTTGAAATTTCGTATTTTTCATGTTGTCTAACAGCTTTCGGGTTTATGCCGGACATGTTTTGGTTCTTATTTCTTTGATTCCTACCATAATCTATACGTATACTGATACTGATGACTGTTGGTTTGTACTTCAACATACCCAATCAATCATTATCTTCTAGATCAGCAAGATTTCTTTAATATTTCTTTGATATTGGCGTCTTTGGCCAGTTTTGGCTCCATCGGGCTGATTGGAGGCGGAATTATGGGACTTGTCAGCGGCTTTCCATCCCACAATGTGAGCTCAATAAAGCGGTTGAGTTGAAATAATAGTTTTTCAAGCTGAAAGCTGTTCTATTCGGTCAATCAGCAGCTGGAATATCTGCTACTGTTCTCAGTATTATTTGCCAGGCAAGTATTTTCACCAATCTGAGAATGATTAAGTCGTTTGCATGAAAATATTAAAAATTATCTGAGTAGGAAGAAAATTTCTAGTGATCAAAATTAATGAAATAACTCACAGACTGATCCGAAAATCGTAATAGTCTAGGTGTTGATTAGTAGGCAACCGCTTCCTGCATGTACATTCTGAAGTGAATTAGAATGAGTGTTGCGTGTTTTACGCAATACGTAATTACGTGGGCTCACGTGGATTACGCTCACGTACATACGAGTTGCTCACGTAACGTGACTTCAAAATAAGTTTTTGATTGCATTCAAATCAGTATGAGAATTTAGACGCGCATAGCAAGTTAACAATAGTAGAACAATTATTTTTTAAACGTGTGGCTTTCATGTTTCATTTCGTTCTTATCATAAAATTGTTGGTTTAGATATCTACCTCCAACCTCATATATAATGGCAGGATTTATTTCTTGATCGCAGCTATCTGGACGTCAATGAGCATCTTGTTTTATAGATATGTTAGTTCCAAGTCCGATGCTCCATATGACAGCGAGTAGGTGCTTCACTTAATTTTTCTTTATTTTTCAATAATTTCTAGTGACAGTGATGAAGATTCAGAAGCTCTTATTCGCACTGAAGATGATTCTGATTCAAGTAATACTCCTATTATGTCAGACAAAGATCTATTAATGAGGACGCTATCGAAGGTTTGTTCTTTTTTGCGAGGTTCTTTCGTAATGTGTCTTGTTTTTTAGAGCAAATATTCCTTAGTGTGCCTCATGTTGACCTTAACTATAACGTTGTCCGCCTTCCCAGGCGTTGCGAGTCTTGTGAAATCAGTTTCGCACAGCGAAGCATGGATAGGTTAATTGTTTTAGATTTGAATCTCATTTATCTTCATTTCTGTTCAGGATACTTCTCTTCCATTTGCTGTTTTCTAGCTTTTAATGTTGGAGACGGCTGTGGGCGAGCTTTAGGAGGCATGAAGAAGATGGTAATAGTTTTTGAATTGGTTAGCATGAAGTATTTTGTTAAGGGAACAAAGTGGTTAACAATTTTATGTTTATTGCGCTGTGTGTTTATTCCTTTGATTATGGTGTGCAATATACATCCTCGATATCACACTACTACGTTACTGCCTTATGACGGCGTATTCCTTATGGTTATTTTGTTATTCGGGATTACACACGGGCATACATTTTCTATTGCGGTTGATAATGTTACAGGGTAACACATTTTCTTATTGAGCTTTCTCAATTCTGTTTCTTTGCAGTTCGGTTGATCCGGAATGTGGTGAAGTTACAGGAAGTATTATAAATCTAGCCTCCGTCTTAGCCGCTTTCATCGGATCCTTCATTGGTATCGGATTAGTGACTCTATTATAGTTTAGATGTGTTCAACATATCACCCATACTAGTAAAGTATTTATATTTCTTTTGTATGCCAACGAGTTTAGCTGTGTCCTCTTCAGCTTCGCATATCTTACTTTTGCTATGTTCTCATTAGTGTTTATATTAATATCAGTTTTAGCCACATAAGTGGCTCAGCGTATGCGATACAGCCGACTGGCTAGTTGCCAAGAAGAGGCAGACGAAGCCAGTCGTCTTTTGCCAATGATCGACTCCGAGGTTAGTGAATAGATGTGCTCCCTGGCATATTTTATACACTTTGAGGCCGCTTTGGATGGCTCTGACGACGTGTATTTGCTTCCATCAGTTTCATCACGCTCATCAAGTACATTCAGTATGACAAAGTAAGAGTTTGTACTTATTAAATCGAAGAAGGGAACTGCGTATAAGGATCCACTCTAAGATGGAATGTGTTTTGCGGTACGAAAGCGAGAGAAGAGGAAGAAGTGTGCAATGCGCGGATGTGTTTGCTTTCCTTTTTCCCTTTATTTTGCGTGGCTATCAAACCGTCGTCTTTTTCTCTTTCTCTCCCCGCTGTGCGTGTGGTATTGGTCGGATGACCATCTAACGACCACTGCATACCATCGACGGGTTAAACTCGTGTCGCTGTCGTGGTTGTGGTCGTGGTCTTCCTCGGCCCGCAGGTTGCGCCAGCAGGCATGAAAGGCGACAGAAGTAGCATCGCATTTCTTTTTGCGTTTTTCTCAAATCATCTATTTCTACTTGCTGGTCATGCATCTTTTGATGTTTTTTTCTGTTTTTCCCTACCTGTCTCCCATTCATCTTATCTCAGATTTGTCAGTAGGGGGAGGGGACTTGTTCTCTCAACGGTCGCCTCGTGTCCTTTCCGTAGCTATGGAGTAGGCAGTCTCATAGCATGAACAACCAAGCACTAGTTCTATTCATAATCCACAAACATTATTGAGCGAGCTATATATAGAATTAGCATTGAATTATAAAATTCACCTCTTTGTCTCGGTCTTTTTCCTCCATAGGAATTTCTCTCTTCCCCTTTTTCTCTGTTTCTCTCACTTATAACATTGTGATCATGTCGTCATTGTCGTCATCGTCATCATCATCATACGACGAGTTCAGCAATGCCAATGGCGCATAACAATGCTGGGTCGCATCGATCCGTAACTGTACTTGGCCCCGTACCTGTCGTCTCACTCTGTTCTCAAGGTTTTTCTGCGAAACTCCTGTCCACTTTAGAATATGAATGCATAAATACGACACTCTCCGTTTCAGCTGCTTATTTTTAACAGCGAAAAAAAAGAGAAGTAATCAATATGCAATTTTTATCGATTAGTTCTGTCGTAACTTTTAAATCTCCAAAAATTATGTCTTTTGCCATATATGCATTTTATTGATTTTTTGGTTAGCTTAGTTGTTCGTTTTATTCGCTTTGTATTGCCATGTTCAGTACGCTCTCTCTCCAAGGCTTCCTCTCTCTTTTCCTCTGTTCCTCGTTTCTACATAGCTTGTACCACGTTTTTAACTAAAGTCTGTAGTAGTTGTGGGTTAATGTGAAGTCGCGGAATGGGAAGTGATGTCCGGTTGGAAGACTTGCGAAACCGAACAGCAAGTCTTAAATCGTCAGTAACTATACATACCTTGGGGCTTAATGGGTCTTCGTGAGTTGCAGTTCTTTTCTTCAATATTTTCTTTCTTTTTGTGAGATTTGTCTCATGCTTGCTCACCTAGATGCTGCAGAAATCTTTTTGGACGTCGAAGGATATTACACTCTAGAACCGTCCGTATAGGATATGGACCCGTTGCGGAGGACACAGCTTTTCCTCCCAACACAGTATGTAATCAGAAGTACAGTATTTTCAGTTTTGTCCCCTTGGTATGTTTTATTTTATAAAATTCTTCACTTGAGGATTGTTACAGGTTCTTTTTCAACAATTCAAATTTTTCTTGAATCTGTATTTTCTATTAATGGCATGTAGTCAGTTTATTCCTGCCATACAAATTGGTGCTCCTATAACTTACTGGGGACCCTTGGTAAAAGACTACAACAATATTTCATACGTTTCCTTGTTTTAGGGATTTGTTTTAACGATCACATTAATTCGCGAAGCACTTGACGATTTTGTACGTTTCCTTCGTGATAAAGAACTGAATGGAGAAAAGTACGAGAAATTAACCCGAGATGGAACAAGAGTCGAAGTGAAAAGCTGGTGATATTTTAATTCTCCTTCCTCGTTTCATGCTCGTTATAGTGACATCAAAGTTGGTGACGTTATTGTGATTCATAAAGATCGACGTGTTCCCGCTGATGTTGTTCTGTTACGAACAACAGAAAGACAAGTATGTTTAGCTTTCAAATATAGAATTTTTTCAAAACTGAAAAATGATGGAAAATCTAAATTCAACCGTGTCTGATTATGCGCAATATCTAAATGAGAAGATAGTGTTCTCGTAAACATCACGTGGCCACGTGACCACGCCACGTTGATTAGAATATGAGATTAGCATGGATTATTCAACCATTTTATTAGAACTAACTGATATGGTCTGCTAGTTTTAAAGTATGTTATTTTTAAGGGAGCATGTTTCATTCGAACAGATCAGCTTGATGGCGAGACAGATTGGAAGTTGAGGGTTGCTGTTCCATTTACTCAGCATTTGAACGCTGAAGCAGTACGTTTACATTCAGTTGGTGGTGTCTCATCTTCCTCATTTTCTAGGACTTAATGGAAGTTAACTGTGAAATCTACGCAGAGAAGCCTCAGAAAGACATTCATGCATTCGTGGGAACTTTCAAAGTTGCTTCGGACGATGATCAAATACAAGATGGATCCTTGAATGTTGAAAATGTTTTGTGGTCGAATACAGTCTTAGCTAGCGGTACTGCCTTGGGTATCGTGGTGTACACCGGACGAGAAACAAGATCTGTCATGAATACTACGTTGCCAGAGAGTAAAGTAGGGCTTCTTGATTTAGAGGTAATTGCAAACACGTCAGATTCAAATTTTTGTTTTCAACTTTCAGGTTAACAACTTGACTAAGTTGTTATTCCTTTTCGTAATGGTTTTGGCTTCTGTCATGGTTGTTATGAAAGGTCTGGATCCCAATTGGTACCGATATCTTATGCGCTTCATTCTCCTTTTCTCCTACATCATTCCAATTTCTTTGCGAGTCAATTTGGACATGGCTAAGGTATGGTTTGAGTGTTCTACTTCTTATATTTTGTTTACATTACAGTTGTTTTTCTCTTGGCAAATTGGGAGAGATAAGAATATACCCGAGACGGTGGTAAGATCTTCTACAATTCCCGAAGAATTGGGTAGAATATCTTTCTTGCTCTCTGATAAAACAGGAACACTAACTAAGAATGAGATGCACTTCAAAAAGGTTAATTAAAAGGATTTTTCCGATTTCATTTTGCGTGTTTTAGATTCATCTTGGCACTGTTGCCTTCAGTTCTGATGCTTTTGAAGAAGTTGCTCAACATGTAGCTAGCGCTTATGCTGGGAAATTGGCGAAGTATGATTTTTAAAGTTGACATGACTCAACCGACTTGTTCTTCTAATTTTTAGACATTCCTTCTCTGCGAAGCTGCAAACTGCAGTTGAAGCCATAGCACTGTGTCACAATGTAACCCCAATCATGGAAGGTGGGAGCCTTTCATATCAAGCCGCTAGTCCTGACGAAGTAGGAAATTTTATGTTAATCGTTTTTCATGCTGTTCTTCTTCAGGTTGCGTTAGTCAGATGGACAGAGACTGTTGGAGTCAGACTAGCTAGTCGCGATTTGCATTCTATGCAAGTTCAATTAGCCAATGGACAACGGAAACAGTTCCAGGTGAGTGTTTGAGTAATATTGCTTTTTTACATTTCTCTTCTGTTAGATTTTGCATCTCTTCCCATTCACGAGCGAAACGAAACGAATGGGTATTATCATCAAGGATGAAACGACGGACGAAGTATCTCTGCTTATGAAGGGAGCCGACACTGTGATGGCTGGAATGGTACAATACAACGATTGGCTGGAGGAAGAATGTAGCAATATGGCAAGAGAAGGTTCACCCTTTCCTATTATGTGTATTTAACTGTCATTTTAGGTCTGAGAACATTAGTTGTTGCCAAGAAGGTTCTATCGCAAGCTGAGCTGGAGCAGTTCGATAGAGCTTATCACACAGCTAAAGTATTCTTAATCTTTTTTTTTCGAACTTTCTTAATTTTTTCCAGATGTCTATTACTGATCGAACCAATAACATGGCTAGTGTTGTCAATCGTTTGCTTGAGAAAGACCTTCAGCTACTTTGTCTGACTGGTGTAGAAGATCGTTTGCAGGTAACTCACAACACATTTATTCTGAATGACTCTGATTATCAGGACCAAGTAACAACTTCTTTGGAATTGTTGAGAAACGCAGGAATCAAAATATGGATGCTGACAGGTGACAAGTTGGAAACTGCCATTTGTATTGCAAAGTCCAGTGGTTTGTTTAATCCACCTGTTTAATCCATTTTTTAAAATTCATATTGTTCAGGACTGTTCAGTAGAACGGACAATGTGCACGTTTTTGGTCCTGTTCAGAACAGAACTGAAGCCCATGCTGAACTTAATGCGTTGAGAAGGTTGTGAATTGAGTTGAACTTTTTTTGAAAGCTTCACTTTCCAGGAAAAGTGATGTTGCTCTGGTTATGCAAGGGAGTGCTTTGAATGTGTGTCTTCAATATTATGAAGCTGAGGTAGCCGAGCTAGTGTGTGCCTGCACAGCAGTGGTCTGTTGTAGATGCTCCCCAGAACAGAAAGTGAGTAACTCGAAAATAATGATAATACTTATGGCTCTATGAAGGCTCAAATTGTACAACTGCTCAAGAAGTATCGAGCTCCGCTCCGAGTAGCTGCGATTGGTGATGGTGGTAATGATGTTAGTATGATTCAAGCTGCTCATGCCGGTATTGGAATAGATGCTAATGAAGGTAGGAACAGTTAAAATCATGAGGACTCTAATTGTTTTATAGGAAAACAAGCTTCTCTCGCTGCTGATTTTTCAATCACTCAATTTTCGCATGTTTGTCGTCTCCTTTTAGTGCACGGAAGATTTTGTTATAAACGCTCTTGTGCCTTATCCCAGTTTGTTATGCACAGGTACGAGTTGGTTTTCTTTCTTTATAATTGAGTTGTTCCTAGGGGTTTGATTATTTCCACAATGCAAGCCATATTTTCATGTGTATTCTATTTCGCCTCAGTTTCTCTGTATCAGGGTGTTCTTATGGTCGCGTAAGTTCATTGGGCTGATAACTTCTTTGAGAATGAGATTTACAGTTACTCAACAGCTTACACTATGCTACCAGTATTTTCATTAGTCGTGGATAGAGATGTGACAGCAACAAACGCTTTGACTTATCCGGAGTTGTACAAAGAATTAGGGAAAGGACGCTCTCTATCATATAAGACTTTCTGTATATGGGTACTCATTAGTCTGTATCAAGGTTTGTCATCTTTTTGTTTTTCATAAAATAATGCAAAATTTATTCAGGTGCTGTGATAATGTATGGTGCTCTACTAGTGTTTGATGCTGATTTCATCCATGTCGTATCAATTTCCTTCTCTGCCCTCATCGTAACCGAATTGATCATGGTTGCTATGACTGTACATACATGGCATTGGGCAATGTTGTTGGCACAGGTTTCTTATAATACGTTTATTCAATTTTTCTGAACGTTTTGTTTAAGGCTTTATCGCTGGGATTGTATGCTGTCTCGCTGGTCGTATTTGACCAATATTTCGATAGGCAGTTTGTGCTCTCCTGGGTCTTCATTTCAAAGACTACGGCTATTACTGCTATCTCATGTCTCCCCCTTTATGTTGTTAAGGCGTTACGAAGGAAGTTTTCACCTCCGAGTTATGCGAAAGTCAACTGAGGTCCCAGCTCTTTTCTTCTTTGTGCCAATGTGTGTGCCCTGTGGTTGCTTCGTGATAATAATGCTTTATATGTGATACCTATTACTTTATTTCTCTTTGTTGTTTACAAGTAGTTATGGTACCGGTCTTTATATAGCATATGACATTTTTTGTTAATATGAGATAAAAAAGTTTGTTTATTGTCTGCTATTTTACCGAAGTTCAGTTTGCATCTTCTCATTACTTCTGAGGGTCGTTGATACGCTTCAAAAACAATTTCCTACAGATATGGGAGTTTTACTCACTGTGGGATGTTATCTTGTAGGGTTTTCCCCATCATTCGCAATGTTTTGTCGATTTATCGCTCCTGATGCTTTACGAATCATTTTGTTTGTTCTGGGGTATGTATTTTCTTTTTTTCCCCGTTCTAAACCGTTTTAAGAGCGTTCATGTGGCTGGTCTCCTTGTTGTTGTCTTCCTTTACGTGGCTTGTTGTTTCTTTGTTCGTTGACTCACTACCTATTACTGTTGCTATATCCATAGCTTACCAAGAGGCAGCCAAAGTGTTCTACTTTTGGATTCTGAAGAAGTCTCAGAGGTAAAACAAAAATCATTGTTGTCCAAATGAATTTCCGCTGATGTCAGCGGTTTGAACAAAATAGCTCATGCCGGCGATAGAACAGGAGAACGAAACTTCATTGCTGACTTACATAATTCAAGACATATGTTAGCTTTGGTGAGTTCAACTTGAGTTCAACTATATATATCGAGGTTTAGGTTTGTGGGCTGGGAATGGGAGTCATCGCTGCTCTCTGTTACACTATGAATGTTTTCGCCGAATTTTCCGGCTCGGGAAGTATCGGCTTGCCTATTGCTTTATTGGTCAGCATTTAAACCTCACGTTAAACAAACAAATTTACTGTTACAGACAAATTCATCGGATGTAAACAGAGCTGGTGAATGTCTGCCTTTGTATTATGCACTATCTGCTATGTTCCTCACAATTTTCCATGTAGTATGGGTTATTATGGTAATCGATCATTGCACGATTATATTTTTAACTTCTCTTTCAGATGTGGGATTCTTGTCATCGATTTTCTACGAGTAACCGGTGGTTCCTCTCGGGATCTCTCGCTGTCGGTTCACACTATTTGGTTTCCAGCATCGTGAGTTGAACTTAGCTTATGTTGAACGAACAGAACGGTTGCATGCATTTAGAGCTTGGTGAATGATTCCGGTTATCAGGCACCGGCTCTTTTTTCCCAATTCATCATCCTTCTTGCTTGCGTTATCTATTGCCATGTCATCATGGGAGGTTCAGTCAAATCTTTTGTTAGCGGTACCGAAGCCACAATATATTAGTTTCCAAACTGTAAATATTTAGTCTGCTGTGACACTATAGTGGATTGGGTGTCCTTGCAATGGTTGCGCAAAAAGATATGTGGAATGGGAACGATTGTTTTGGATGAGATCGAAGCTGAAGAAAGAACATGAGCTTCAGTTCTTTTTAGAACAACGATGATCTCATTTATCAATTGCATAATCTCTTCTTTCTAAGTTTGACAGATTCTCTACTTCCTCAGCAGCTTTATTCGTTTTACGCGGTTCTTCTATCTAAGCGGTGTCGGACAATAAAACGGTTGTGTCCAACCCACTCCTCAAGTCCTTTTCCTTTCTACTAATTCATTATTTATATGTTACATTATTTATCCGATCACTGATTATGAACAACAGCACATTGCTGGAATGATTAACTATTCAGATTGACTAATGAATAAGTTCTTATGGGGTTTGTGTTTGAATGTTCGCTGTTTTGGATAAAAGTATATGATGGTTATACAAAATCATTTGTGAGCAGGTGTCCCGTTGCAAGAATGTTAACATTGATATGTATTATATATATTATCATAGAAAGAATACTTGGCAGACTTATAAACTAAGTTCCATTTGAGCAGCTTTTTGTTTGGCCATTGCTAATTTGATTCTATCCATCCGGCTAGAAAGCCGTTTCCCTTAAAAAGAGGTGGAACACTCGATAGTTATCATTGCTCTTACCTTTCACACAACCATTCTTCTTAGCAGACTCATGCATTGCATCGGTTTTGTTTGAACTGTTGGTTGCGCCTAGATTATGTGTTATACTTACTTCAGGACATGAAGCTCACCGTCATTCAGTGCAGCGATTTTATTTTGTGGGATTTTTTTTGATTGCAATGTTCTTGATTCCTTTGAATCTTCTGGTTCAAATACATCCGATGAAAGAGCTGACAGTTCATCAGCACTAGGGGATGGGGCAGTATCTGATGTTGATGATGGAAGCAAGTTTTGCTGAACCACTGGAGCTTCAGAAGACTTGATGGACGCACTCAAATCTTCCATTGGAACTTCCTCTGGGATAGTAGGCTGTTGTGTTTCCGACCTAATTCAAATGTAAACTACTCAGTGAAACTCTTCAGTACCTTGGTGGAAGAGCAGGGACGTTGTATCCTTCCATCAGACTGATTTCACTTTTTCTCTGTTCATGTTCTATTTGCATCAAGCGTAGCTTTCGAGCATCGCGAGCTTCTTGCTGACGTATTTGAAGTCGAATCTCAGCTTGTCGCACTCCCTCCGATATTGAAACATACTGTTCGACAATCTGTGGTATGCTTTCTGTTTTCAAAAAAAAAAAGAAATGGTAACCTTGTCAACAAAATCACAAAATTGCTGAAGTAGTGGAGTGGGATTGATCTTAACACGTTGACTAATTGCTTTGTTTACCCCAATTGGTTTCCAGTTCGTCATTTTGCGCAAATGGGTGACGAACGGATATTGTCTGTTTTTTTCACACGATTCATGCAAATTGGCCTTGAATTTGAAGGTTTTTTTTGAAAAATTAGTGAAGCTCACCGTAAAACAGAAATCGACATCTTCAATGTCGCCACCAACAACATTGTTCATAACAAATAAAAAAGGTTTGCCAAATGTATCTTTGTTTTCAATGCAGTCTCGAATGCATTGGTACGTCTGCAACATTCTTTGAAAATATAATATGAACGTATGAATGTAGGGAGAGTAGACTTGATTCTCTAGCTCTTACCAACCTCATCTTGTCGAGAAGGATCTGTTAAATCAACCACAAAAATAATTCCATGCACCTGGAAAGTGGTTTTCTCAGATTTCGTTTCGCATCGGCTTAATCGATATGTGAAAGAATAGTTACCTCTGCGTAATAATTAGTCCAAATGTCGCGAATACGTTCCCCTCCACCCAAATCGAATGCTTTGATGTTAAATGATCGACTATAAGGAAATTCTATGACAGAAAAGCCGTTTGTCGGAAGAACATCTCGGTAATCATCTGTAGGTGAATGAAATTGAACTTAACGTAATTCATTTTACCTCCTTTGATAGTTTTAATAACTGCTGTTTTCCCTACACTATCTATTCCTACGCAGACCAACTTAATTTCCCTGAAACAATGTTTTGGTTTTTCTTAATCTGTTCGATACATACCGTACGACTTGTGAACGAAGTTTGCAACAACACCACATCCAGCATGGGATGAAGCTTCTTAAGTCTGCGAGTGAACAATTAGCTTTAGAATAACAATTGCAAGTTGTGGAAAACCGGGGAGTTTATACGTGTTTCACGAGTTTACTAAGAAATTCCAACTTCGGGTCGATAACATTGGAATACAACCAAACTAATGTATCAATTATTTGAGAGTACGATTTGTAACTGTGAGAGACAGACAGGCAGACCCGAAAAACCTCAGAAATAGAAAAGGTTTAAGGTGGGTGTCATGGCGACGACGAATGCTTCATGTCTCACGTTCTTCTCTGTGTCCCCAGCTGCTCTAGTTCTCTCGCTTATAACTTATCTCTCTCTCTGGCTCTCCTATGAAATCTCTCTTTCTGTCCATTTTCTTCATAGACATCTGGCATGTAAACATGAACGCTCGTTTTATGCGCTCTGTTTCCGAAAGAAACACCAAGAAGGTTTGGAAATAGGAGATAGACTTATTGGGAGGCAATCAACTGTTTTGGTACATCTTTATGTAGTCCTCGGTAGTATAGTGGTGAGTATCCGCGTCTGTCACATGCGAGACCCGGGTTCAATTCCCGGCCGGGGAGAATTTTTTACTTGACAAGATAATAATATATCTTGTCAAGTAAAAAATCAACACCCTTTTTTTATCGATTTTCGAACAAACTGTCATGGATTATCTACCTATGGATTCCGAAGCTTGTCTTGAAAAAAAAACACAAGTTTTAGTATCCGAATGAACAATTAGAAATTGAATTCATCAGTTATGAACTATCAGGAGAGAAATGCCACCATTCTGGACGACCAGAAATAGACTGCAACCATTTGTGTTGTGTCTGAATAAAAATGTACAAGTGCGCTTATGATATTGAAAAATTCCCAAACAGCTCCTGGAAATCTTAGAGATCATCAATTCCTTGACACTCGGGGTTAATTTTCTAGACGGTGCTTCTTTTTTTCGAATTTTTCAGTCTTCCTCGCTAATGAAGTCGTTTTGGGACCATTGAAAGTCTAAAAAGTTATAAGAAACTGGTCAATCTTTTTTTTGTTTCTTCATCAAATCCAAGTGGTTTTTTCTGTTTTCATATTTACTCATGAGTATTATTTCTTTTTTGATATACCATGGAAATGTTTGCTAGTTTGTTACAATGTTTGTACGTCATGTAACTTCATGTTTAATCAATGATTTTCACTGTTATGTGATAACTCTGAAAAGACGAATGGAATGCAGCCGTTCTGGACGGCATGAGGTGGAATGCAATCGTTCTGAATTATTATAAATGGAATGCAACTTCTCTGTGATATGATAATGCAGCAGGTGAACATTGCTCCCTCTCTGGATGACCTCCAAGGATGAGAACAGTAGGGCTCACCAGCTCACACCGTCGGCTGACGTGATACTGACGTCTCACGTCTTATTTTCCGACGTGAAGTCACGTCACGTCACCCAATCAGCGACGAACTACGTGAACGTCATTTTCACGTGAAAAAACGTTAGTCCGATCGTTCCGTTATGAGAACAGGTGTAAGTTGACTTGGACTTTTGTGAAATCTTAACGATTATGTTTCTGTTCCGATGCAGCAGTTATTCTAATACTCTTTCTCTGCGAGGAAGATGTTTTTGTTTTGTTTTTAATGTTTCTATGAAATGAATTGTCATGAGTCGTGTTGTTGTATGTTTATGAATGAGTTGCTTCTTCGGCTCTCATAGTTACTTGGTTGTTTATTGATTTTTCGTTTATTGATTGATTATGTGTTAAGATCCTAGAAGAAGAGTTGTTTTCCGTTCATGAGTTTCTTCGATAATAGAAGCAAGTTAAGGACATGGATTTCAGATAAGTTGTTTCTATCTTTACCCATTTTGGTTTGTTCCAGACTGCCGATATCTCGTCTGTTCGGTGGGTACTTCATCAGTTGGCTGATAGGATGACGTAAAAGGATTCGGAAGTTAACAGTACGTTTTGTATTCTTCTGAGAGTTCCTTTACATTGTTTCTTTAGTTTTCATTGTTGTGTTCACAGCTTTCGATTCTGTTAAGAGGAAGAAGATGTGATCAACTAGGAGGTAAGATTATATTCATACAGAGGACTTATTAATCATTCGTACTACAGATTTCAAAAAGAAAGAAGTCTATTAGTGGACCGAGGGACAACGTGGCGACTGTAGGATCTGGACGGCATCAGGAGGAATGCAACCGCTCTGGACGGTCAGGAATGGAATACAGCCATTCTGGACGGTCAGGAGAGGAATGCAGCCGTTCTGGACGGTCAGAAGAGGGATGCAGCCGTTCTGCATAGTGTTTATGGAATGCAACTTCTCTGTGCCTTAAAAGTGCAGGAGGTGAGCTTTAGCTTCCTCTCCGGAGGAGAGCAGGGGAGCTCACCAGCTCACACCGCTGACTTACATGATACTGACGTCTCACGTCTTAAAAAACCACGTGAAGTCACGTCATGTCACCCAAACAGCGACGAACTACGTGAACGTCATTTTCACGTGAAAAAACGTTAGTCCGATCGTTCCGTTATGAGAACAGGTGTAAGTTGACTTGGACTTTTGTGAAATCTTAACGATTATGTTTCTGTTCCGATGCAGCAGTTATTCTAATACTCTTTCTCTGCGAGGAAGATGTTTTTGTTTTGTTTTTAATGTTTCTATGAAATGAATTGTCATGAGTCGTGTTGTTGTATGTTTATGAATGAGTTGCTTCTTCGGCTCTCATAGTTACTTGGTTGTTTATTGATTTTTCGTTTATTGATTGATTATGTGTTAAGATCCTAGAAGAAGAGTTGTTTTCCGTTTATGCGTTTCTTCGATGACAGAAGCAAGTTAAGGACATGGATTTCAGATAAGTTGTTTCTATCTTTACTCATTGTGGTTTGTTCCAGACTGCCGATATCTCGTCTGTTCGGTGGTTCATCAGTTGGCTGATAGGATGACGTAAAAGGATTCGGAAGTTAACAGTACGTTTTGAATCCTTCTGAGAGTTCCTTTACATTGTTTCTTTAGTTTTCATTGTTGTGTTCACTGCTTTCGATTCTGTTATGAGTTCAACGAAGTGAATAACTAAGAGGTAAGAGATTCATACAGAGGTTTTATTAATCATTCGTACAACAGATTTCAAGAAGAAAGAAGTCTACTAGTGGACCGACGGACAACGTGGCGGCTGTAGGATACCCCTTTCCCGAGCCTCCCAGTGCTACCGATGCCTGAGGTTGGGTGAACCTTGCGACCGTGCCGTCCTTAACTTCCTGGTCGCGGAAGAGCTGTGGGCCAGTTCGCTTGCGTTCGCCGGGAAAGGGGCCAGGTGCCTGGATCAATGAAACCTCTGGGAGGTTTCGGCGGCCTGGTCCAGGTATCCTTTGGGTCCGTCCACTCGGCTCCCTGATTGCTCTCAAGATTTAGCTCTAGCGTTTCTAGAGATCCTTGTTAGTATATCTCGGAATCAAGCTGAGAGGACGCAGGATGGAGGGCTACCGGAGAGCGGGGACCCCGAAAGACGCGTTTTGAGTCGGCGTAGTAAAGATTCCGGTATGGAGTATATTATTAATGAAATATTTAATGATATGCGAAAAATCGGAAATCTAACTATGTCGGCAAAAAACGCGTTTTTCGGGGTCCCCGCTCTTCGGAGCCCTCTATCGGGGAGGGTAGGGAAGGAGATTACTCTTGATCAGGTTTTAAAAAAAAATGGCGATGCCCCCCTGCCTAAACCCTTTGTTTCCCCTTCCCCTCTACAGAGGGGGAAGAACACCTCTCCCCCTCTCAAAATGAGGGGTCGAGAATTCTCCCCCCTCTGTTGATGGGCGGAGAAACCTCTCCACCCACCTATCGAGAGAAGGGAATCTAATTCCCTTCTCCCCTGCGGGAGAAGAAGCCATTCGGGCCTTCCCCTCCCCTTCTCCTAGCAATACTTGGCCCTCTGTGGCCTCCGAGTATGCTAGGAGGGTCTCCTCCTGGACCGTCCATGGTCGTCCTCGTGGACCGTCCATGGTCCTTCTCGTAGACCGTCCATGATCTTTATTCATTGCTATGTCCATAATGTTCTAAAAAAATAAATGTTTATCGATGTTACTCTGTTACTTCTTACCTGGTATCACATACAATAGAAGAGTCGAACACCCACAGAACAAAGAAAGAACCCATCACTCTACAAGGAAAACATTGGTTAACAATCAACGAATTAAAGCTTTTGAATAAGGAACGACGAACGACGTATAAACAACGAAATGAACTCTTCGGAACAGCAAGTACCATTCACAGGAACCGCATAGTAAAGCTACTTAACGACAGAGCACGAACAACTATCTCATAAACTCTCAGCTAAGGAACTCATAGTTCAAGAAACAACCGAAACTAAACCTCTCTACAAGGGAAACATTGGTTGACAATCTACGAAACAAAGCTACTGAACAAGGTATCTCGAACAACTCTCTCAGAACCTTACAAGGAATTAGCTGAATCTATATCGATCGATCATAGCATAATCAATTCAAATCACCTAATTCAAGCGCAGTCAAGTGAACAACGATCAAACAAGGAAATGAAACTCCTTGAAACAGCAAGTATCGCATACATGAACAGCATAGTAAAACTACTTAACAACAAAGCACAAACGACTATCTCATACATTCTCAGCTAAAAGACTGATCGTCTAACGAGCAGCGAGTTCATTATGAACAAATGAAAAGATGAAACCATTCGAGTTAACTGTCCTCTAAACATCCGAACTAAACTATCTCAATTCACAATCAAATGACTCAAACAAGGGTATTAAGCTTAACAAACACTGAAATTAAGTAAACGACTATCAAACAAGGCAATAGGAAGGGAATCCACACAGGAAATTCGAAAACATTAGATGTAACTCTTCACTACCACTCCATCGCACTCAAAAGAAACGAGAGGCGGATCACTCACAGCACACAACATATCACTGACAAGTAATCAATAATCGTGTAAGTTGCCATTAAGGGCTAAAGTGGCGAAAGATCAATTGACAAACAACAACAACAAAGTACAACTCAAAGAACGATCAAGTAGACTACCACCATTCTATCATTGGACATATCTAACTTCTTGGGTGAGGGTGAGTCCGGTTCATTTGAAGTATAATCGTTGTTCACGTAACTTTCACGTAATATATGAGCACTACCGTTCACGTAAATTCCACGGAAATTCAGTCATTTTCATCTACGTGGACATGAAAGACGGTTGTATCAGGTTAGTTCTCTCTTCTATTCAATAAAAACCAATTTATTCACGTTCTTTTTACTGCGCAGCACTAACTCATCAACTCACAGCTAAGCGCTTCATTGTTCAAGAAACAGACAAGTAATAATGAACAAACGAAGGAGTCAAACTCTTCAAGTCGACTTCTAAACAGCCGAGTCCAACTATCTCAATTCACAATCAAATGACGCAAGAAAACGGAACAGTGAGTTCAAAGCTTAACAAACACGCGAGCAATAAGCAGTTCTCAAAAGTTCAATAAGCTGCTGATCAACTAAGGCAAACGAATTCACAAGCCCATGGGTCAGAGAGAAGAAGCTTCCAGAAAATACAAAACAACCAACTATACACTCATATCCCCTATCACTGCTAAGTAATCAATAATCACGTAAGTTGCCATAAGAGGCTAAAGTGGCAGAGATCAATCAACAGACAACAACTTTTCAAACTACAACTCAAAGAACGATCGTTTACAGTAATCTAAAATCAAAAAAATTGATAAAAAAATTTTAGGATCAAAATCAATTTGAAATTCGTCTCGACGGGATGTTTAAAAACGAGGGAATTTCAAAAAGCTAGGAAAATGCTCAAAATGACTCTTTGGAATCAAGCATAAAGTAAACGCATATAAGCCTGCTAGAAAATTGACAGAAACCATACATATGTTGGCATCGCATTTAACAGAAAGAAGGGTAAATGATAAGTAAACCGATGAGAAACGGATTATCTCTTAATAACTATTAATATTCACAGTTTATTGACAAACAATGTTTTACTTTCTGAACTTAATAATTGAAACAACTGCTCGAGTTTTTTGAAATGAAAAATCTGAATGAAAGAAAGAAAATGAAAAAAAACTTTGAAATTGTATAAACCGAACTAGTATGCTTCGCTATTTGATAAATACAAACAAGTCATAATAACTAATGAGCGGTAGTTGTATGAAAACGAAGACGTGTCACCTCACAGATGATGTAATTAATGCATATAAAACATTCATACTACTAACAGAGCAGACTAACATTAGTTCTCCTCTGGTGGTGTGAGAGTGGAAAACAAGAAAAAAGAAATGAATGAGCGTGAGACCATAGTAATAGAATTTGTTCCGGAAATATAAAATGAAAAACGGAAAGAAAAGCAATGATATCACACGGAAATGGCCAAGGAATATCGGTTGGAAGGGGTAAAGCTGAGAGAGAAAGTATAGAATATAAACTACATAATATGAACAAAACCTAATTATATGTATAAATATAGTTTACAAAAGAGAAAGGCAAGATGACAACGTTTGGCGGTATAGTAGCTAAGATACAATGAAAGTGTGTAAGATGTAGATGAGTTAAAAATGCTTGTGATGACAGTAGTTGTACAGTTAGTTGGGGATCGCACTGTAATGTGATAGATCAGTACTTGTGAGTAACATGGAGAAGTAAAGGATAAACGAAACAAGGGATGAGAACCATCATGTACATACATACAAGTAGTTACAAGGAATTGCTACTGTTAACAACTCATTAAGAGAGAACATTAGAAAGGTTCTAAGAGTTCAAGCCCATAGCAAAGGCTGTTCAGGACATTCAAAGAACATTGAGATGAACGAAGATAAAAGAAGCGACAATACACACTTATTCTCTCGTAAAGCTACTTAACGACAGAGCACGAACAACTATCTCATAAACTCTCAGCTAAGGAACTCATCGTTCAAGAAACAGCCGAGACTGAAACTCTCTACAAGGGAAACATTGGTTGACAATCTACGAAACAAAGCTACTGAACAAGGTATCTCGAACAACTCTCTCAGAACCTTACAAGGAATTAGCTGAATCTATATCGATCGATCATAGCATAATCAATTCAAATCACCTTAACTAAAGCGCGGTCAAGTGGGGACGACGATCAAACAAGGAGATGAAACTCCTTGGAACAGCAAGTATCGCATACATGAACAGCATAGTAAAACTACTTAACAACAAAGCACAAACGACTATCTCATACATTCTCAGCTAAAAGACTGATCGTCTAACGAACAGCGAGTTCATTATGAACAAATGAAAAGATGAAACCATTCGAGTTAACTGTCCTCTAAACATCCGAACTAAACTATCTCAATTCACAATCAAATGACTTAAACAAGGGTCTCAAGCTTAACAAACAATGAAATCAAGTAAACGACTATCAAACAAGGCAATAGGAAGAGGGAATCCACACAGGAAATTCGAAAACATTAGATGTAACTCTTCACTACCACTCCGTCGCACTCAAAAGAAACGAGAGGCGGATCACTCACAGCACACAACATATCACTGACAAGAAATCAATAATCGTGTAAGTTGCCATTAAGGGCTAAAATGGCGAAAAATCAATTGACAAACAACAACAACAAAGTAAAAGTGTGAACATTCGCTGTAAGAATAGTGGTTACTTTAATCTAATTTACTTTCATCTTTGCAGTTCCAACACCCACTCTTTGTCTCCGACTGGCTCTGCACTAACCGTCTTATTCAACACCAACCGTCTTATTCAACTCATATTAACGATCCATGATAAGTAAGATAGGGGAGAAGATTCGAGAGAGAAAGGAAAACTGAGCAGAAAACGAGTAGGAAATGGATGAACTCTCGAATGAGAACCATGAAGTGTCAATAGAGCACGTGAGTATGTAACTGAGTCAACTAACGCGCTACTTATTCGAAACAAATGGATCAGGAAACTCTGTAAGGAGAGTGAAGAAGATATACAACCTCTTGATATGATGAACGAATAGAGAACAAAACTATTTTTATTAGAAAAACATAAAAAATATACAAACAAGGTGTCGCCTATGGAGTTGCACTTTCGCTCCAAATAGAACTCTCGGCGACTACGTACATGATTCCTACCGTAAGGAATGTTTGTCGCCGAAAAAAGAAAACTAACGACATGATCGAATTCAGCTTGAAATTCTGATCAAGAAACATTGTAAAACTAACTGATTTGATGTAGTTGAACCAATTTTTACCTGTTCTCGTAATGGAACGACCTCATTAGCGTTTTTCACGTGAAAATGACGTTCACGTAGCTCGTCGCTGATTGGGTGACGTGACGTGACGTGACTTCACGTGAGTATATAAGACGTGAGACGTCAGTATCGCGTCAGTCGACGGTGTGAGCTAGTGAGCTATACTGCTCCGTCCAGAACGATTGCATTCCACCTCCAACCGTCCAGAACGATTGCGTTCCACCTCCAAGCGTCCAGAACGATTGCATTCCACCTCCAACCGTCCAGAACGATTGCGTTCCACCTCCAACCGTCCAGAACGATTGCATTCCACCTCCAACCGTCCAGAACGGTGGCATTTCACCTCCAACCGTCCAGAACGGTTGCATTCCTCCTCATGCCGTCCAGATCCTACAGCCGCCACGTTGTCCGTCGGTCCACTAATGGACTTCTTTCTTCTTTGAATCTGTAGTACGAATGATTAATAAGTCCTCTGTATGAATCTCTTACCTCTTAGTTATTCACTTCGTTGAACTCATAACAGAATCGAAAGCAGTGAACACAACAATGAAAACTAAAGAAACAATGTAAAGGAACTCTCAGAAGGATTCAAAACGTACTGTTAACTTCCGAATCCTTTTACGTCATCCTATCAGCCAACTGATGAACCACCGAACAGACGAGATATCGGCAGTCTGGAACAAACCAAAATGGGTAAAGATAGAAACAACTTATCTGAAATCCATGTCCTTTCCTTGCTTCTGTCATCAGAGAAACTCATGAACGGAAAACAACTCTTCTTCTAGGATCTTAACACATAATCAATCAATAAACGAAAAATCAATAAACAACCAAGTAACTATGAGAGCCGAAGAAGCAACTCAATCATAAAGCATAAAACAACACGACTTACGACAATTCATTCCATAGAAACATTAAAAACAAAACAAAAACATCTTCCTCGCAGAGAAAGAGTATTAGAATAACTGCTGCATCGGAACAGAAACATAATCGTTAAGATTTCACAAAAGTCCAAGTCAACTTACACCTGTTCTCATAACGGAACGATCGGACTAACGTTTTTTCACGTGAAAATGACGTTCACGCAGCTCGTCGCTGTTTGGGTGACGTGACGTGACTTCACGTGGTTTTTTAAGACGTGAGACGTCAGTATCACGTCAGTCGGCGGCGTGAGCTGGTGAGCTCCACTGCTCTCCTTCGGAGAGGAAGCTGAAGCTCATCTCCTGCACTACGATGGCACAGAGTAGTTGCATTCCAAGAATACCGTCCAGAACGGCTGCATTCCTTGGCTTTGTCAACTGTTTACCAATATGATCTATCCGATTATCTTCTCTTTTTGAACTCATATCACCAAATCTAGCGGGATTTGGTGACATGAGTTCTGGATGCCAGCAATTAACTTACTTAAATGGAATTGTGCACTCTGTTCGAGGATACTACTTCTCCCTTAATGACAGACCGTCAGCTCCACTCATGGGACCTGGACCAGGCCGCCGTTCTTGTTAAAATCTGTAGTACGAATGATTAATAAAACCTCTGTATGAATCTCATCTTACCTGCTAATTATTCACTTCGTTGAACTCATAACAGGCTGGGAAGCAATGAACACAACAATGAAAACTGAAAGAAACAATGTAAAGAAACTCTCAGAAGAATACAAAACGTACTGTTCACTTCCGAATCCTTTCACGTCATCTCATCAGCCAACTGATGAGGTACCCACCGAACAGACGAGAGATTGGCAGTCTGGAACAAACCAAAATAGGTACAGATAGGAACAACTTATCTGAAATCCATGTCCTTAATTTGCTTCACTCACAGACGGTTGCATCCCACCTTCAACCGCGCAGAACAGTTGCATTCCTACTCATGTCGTCCAGAACGATTTGACGTCCCCTCAGCTTGATTCCAAGATATATTAACAAGGATCTCTAGAATCCCTAAGCTAAATCTTGAAAGCAATCAGGGAGCCGAGTGAACGGACCAGAAGGATACCTGGGCGAAGCAGCCGAAACCTTCCAGAGATTTCATTGGTACAGGCGAGTCCGAAGAGCGGAGACCCCGAAAAACGCGTTTTTTGCCGACATAGTTAGATTTCCGATTTTTCGCATATCATTAAATATTTCATTAATAATATACTCCATACCGGAATCTTTACTACGCCGACTCAAAACGCGTCTTTCGGGGTCCCCGCTCTCCGGTAGCCCTCCATCCTGCGTCCTCTCAGCTTGATTCCGAGATATACTAACAAGGATCTCTAGAAACGCTAGAGCTAAATCTTGAAAGCAATCAGGGAGCCGAGTGGACGGACCCAAAGGATACCTGGACCAGGCCGCCGAAACCTCCCAGAGGTTTCATTGATCCAGGCACCTGGCCCCTTTCCCGGCGAACGCAAGCGAACTGGCCCACAGCTCTTCCGCGACCAGGAAGTTAAGGACGGCACGGTCGCAAGGTTCACCCAACCTCAGGCATCGGTAGCACTGGGAGGCTCGGGAAAGGGGTATCCTACAGCCGCCACGTTGTCCGTCGGTCCACTAGTAGACTTCTTTCTTCTTGAAATCTGTTGTACGAATGATTAATAAAACCTCTGTATGAATCTCTTACCTCTTAGTTATTCACTTCGTTGAACTCATAACAGAATCGAAAGCAGTGAACACAACAATGAAAACTAAAGAAACAATGTAAAGGAACTCTCAGAAGGATTCAAAACGTACTGTTAACTTCCGAATCCTTTTACGTCATCTCATCAGCCAACTGATGAAGTACCCACCGAACAGACGAGATATCGGCAGTCTGGAACAAACCAAAATGAGTAAAGATAGAAACAACTTATCTGAAATCCATGTCCTTAACTTGCTTCTGTCATCGGAGAAACTCATGAACGGAAAACAACTCTTCTTCTAGGATCTTAACACATAATCAATCAATAAACGAAAAATCAATAAACAACCAAGTAACTATGAGAGCCGAAGAAGCAACTCATTCATAAAGCATAAAACAACACGACTCATGACAATTCATTGATCAGAGTCATATCGATCCAAGTAAGGCCGTTTGACAGCAAGAGGTCAGGATTTGTATTTTGTACTGTTATTACTTGTAGAATGTATAATTAATTATATCATATAAGACCGTAGTCTAATGGTAGAATGCGGGCTTATGACATAAGATACCAAAGTTCTCTCCTCGGAGAGGCCCCGGCATATGCTGGGGTAAGCTGTCACTGGTGATTCAAACACCACAGCGTTATGTTTAGGGTTCATAACACCACGTATCCCTAGTATCTTATGATTGTAAGCCTCACTCTCTCATCTTTCTAATATGGTTATTCCCTCCCACAGGTTATTTCCTGTCAAGGGCTCGCTCCGATCCATTGGATTAGTTCGAGTCCTTGTGTCCCCCGAAATTCGAAAACTTGAGGCTTGCATATCAATAAGGTACATGGGTTAGCGTTTTTCTGAAATTTTGAATGAAATAAAACAAAAAGATAAATTGAAAACGGATGAGTTTAACTTTCGTATATACGGAAGTTACTTCAATCAGAAGACTGATCATGGGTACCCTTCATGTTATCGGCGGAGAAACCATCAAGTGTTGCAAAGAAGGTAAACGAAAGTTAGGAAGGTGTACAACCTATTCATTCATCAAAAAACACGGAACACAGTAAGAACTATTCATTTTCAAAATACACGATGAATAATGAAAGGTATAATGTTAAACTAACTGATTTCATCCATTTGAGCCAACTTTCACTTGTTTTCGTAACGAAACGACCGGATTACCATTTTTCCACGTGAAAATCACTTTCATGTCACGTCAATTACGTAAAGTTGTAGGAGCCGTTAACCGTCAGTTCCACGTTGTGTTTCACTCACAGACGGTTGCATTCCACCTCCAATCGCACAGAACAGTTGCATTCCTACTCATGCCGTCCAGAACGATTGCATTCCTACTCATGCCGTCCAGAACGATTAGACGTCCCCTCAGCTTGATTCCGAGATATACTAACAAGGATCTCTAGAATCGCTAGAGCTAAATCTTGAAAGCAATCAGGGAGCCGAGTGAACGGACCCGAAGGATACCTGGACCAGGCCTGTCTCATCAGAAAATTGCTTTCTCTATTGTGACAGTCCAGAACGTTTATATTCTAATCCTAGTCATCAGACAGCTGCTCACTATTTCAAGAATGATACTTGGCTGAGAATATATGCACTTTGGAGAGTGCTGAAACATTTCATAAGAGAACTGAAAAATATATGGCTCTGCTGTTTTGTAAAAGGCTGTAGCAACATCGAGAAGTGTCCAATCAACAATGTGAATCGTAAGCGTCGGTCATCTTGATTAGGAAGTATTCGAGTGTTATAATTACGTTCCAAATCAGACTTAGGAGAGAACTATTCGTCTTGAGAAAATCTCCTTCCCGAAGGAAGTAAGAGCCAATGGTGACAGATGATAACATCTGTAAGCGAATATTATCGTCATGAGCTATACACAGTACTTTATTGCATTCGTTAATTGTAAACAGAGTACGACTATCATTTAAAGCACTGAATTGTTTATTTCCACATTTTTTCATAAGCTTTGAAGTAAAGTTTCTTATGATCTTCTACGTTGAAAACAAGCTGTTTGCCATCAGTAGATTTGACTACATTCGATATTTTGGATGGTCGAAAGAATCTGCTACAGCATACAGGTAAGTATCCATGAAATTTTTGCTTCAATGATCTATGTGAGCTGATAACAATACCGATACTTATGTGAAACTGAAAAGAAGGATCTATTATCGAGTATAATCATGTAATGTATTATACATCAAGCTCCCATATAAGGATAAGTATAGAAGTAGAGATGGCATCATCTTCACCACCAAATATGAAATAATGAACGAACAAATAAGCATATTCAATGATTGATGAGAACACAATGAAGAATGATAGCCTCATAAGCATTTTCGATGCTTTGAAGTTTTCCACTGATTGATATCTTTTCTGAAAACGAAGCAACACTATGATCAGCAAGGTAGCTATCATGTATCATACTGATATAGATCCCCCATCCTTTCGTATATTCACAAAGGACTTTTTAGCGAGTATTGGTATAAGCACAAAGAGCTGCAAGCACGTGATGTATTGTATGCTAATGTGCACGTTGGTAGATTAGAATAATTAGTGCACGTGAGTGATATTTGATTTCAAAAATTGTCCGACGTGGTGGGCGGTTGCATTCCAATTAATCTCTCAGATTAATCAAATAAACAACCTTTTACAACTTTCATTTAGGAAAATGCAATTGAGTTTCAATCTACCGCTCACCAAGTTACCGAGAACAAAGGAACCAAATGACATAGCGAAGATGATTATTGGTAAGAATAAGTTAAATATGGTTAAGACTTGAAATGCTATAGCCCATGCTAGCTGAAATGATACACTCATCTTCATGCAGTTACAATCACAGTATTCTGTACCTGGAAAGCTATAAGTGATAATGAAAGCCATGGAATAGTAGCATTCATGTGCTCATACTTATCAACATAAATAAGCGAATAGAGGCGTTCTAACACAATCATAGGAACGTTAAAAACAATCAAATAAGATCCTGAACAAAATCAACATGTAACAATCTCACGGAATGACGAATACCAGTGTTATGAGCGAACAAGAGCACTTCATCTAAAAAAGTGCTCTGAAACCCTAATGTCCATTGTACATCCAAGTACGCAAAAGGTATTACAGTTAAAACATGTTGGAATACGATTGAAACAAGCAAAATGGATAAGTTACGATGATAAACCTTAATATGATGGTGAAAGAGAATAACGGATCTGCTGAACTCACGGGAGTAGTCATTAGTAGATGAGTAAAGACAAGGAACATAATCAATAGAAGTAGAGCCAAAAAACATTGAGCTATTTTGATGGATAATATGAAAGTAAAACCTCCATCTCCGTGCCTGTCCATAGGGACATCAGGCACGGAAGTGTTAAACGGTAACTGAACAGACAATGTATCATAACATAAACTAACTCATGAGCGAACCTTTTCAATCTTGTAGTTGTGTGTATGCTTATTTCCGAATTATAACTTCTGAAACGAGACAGAAACATAAAAGACTGATAACGGTGACGTAAAGTTGAATGGAACACGCAAAGCAAGAAATTGAAATCTTGTTGTTTGGCTCAGCTACAGATAGCTATGGGTATAGAGAAAACAAAGAGAGAAGCTGACTGACAACTTGGCCTCTCCGAATGTAAAACTCCCAATTTAATTTAATTTTATGAAATCCAATAATTGACTTATTATTTTGACAACTCGGGCAACGTCATTACCCCAACGTTGCTAGAGAGACTGACTGCAAGGTACAAAAGGCGCCAAAACAGTTTGCTTCATCGCTTTGTCCTACCCCTACCTCTCTAACTCTTCTCTTTCTCTCTATTCTATAAGACGATTGAGCAGACAAATTGAAGACTTTATTTAGAAATTTGTAGTTTTATTAACGAACAATCAAACCCTTATTGGAGCTAGAAAAGGCACTTGCTTCATATGATACGTCTCTCTCTCTCTTTCTCTTCAATCTCTCGAGAGAGTGAGAGAGAAATAAAAATTAGTATAAAAAGAATAATTACTTGTTCAATCACATAGGACGAGGTGCTTGAAAAGACTAAAAACCCGTCAATTTCAAATTATACACAAAAATCTGAGATTTCACAGAAAGCTTTCCTAAACCGGCTCAGATTATGACAGATGAAGTTGACAGAAGTGAGCTATGACAGTAGCGTCATCTTCATCTCAAAATCATTCGATTACTTCTTAGTCTTATTCTCATAGATTGAGCAGGCTTCAGGAGCTGGCTCCAACTTCTTACAAAGATTTTCAGTCAAATCATAGAGAGCATCGGAGTTTCGTTCGCCATCTATTACAATCCATGGTACGAATGTCATGGCAGGCTTCAAGCCAACAGTCTTAGACCCAGCTAAAGCCAAAAGTCGGCGTCCTCGGGAGCCATTGGCACATTCAAGCATTCTAAGATTGAAAGAATATAAAGTAATAAATGGAGTAAACATACTGCTTGGCATTCAAAATAGGATTATTATTAATACACTGAGACATAGCAACGTCTAAATTCTGTTTGCCCTGCAAATTCATGATGGATAAGTTAGAGAGAAAGCGAGAGATAGAGTTACCTGGATACATTCAACAATCGGCACATATTTATCCGGAAAACCGATTCTGTCGATGACACAGTTCATTAGCTGATTCAAAATGCATTCGTTGGCTCCATGCTGACAGGAACATCTAAAACACATCATTCATTTACCAAAATCCAAAAGCTACTTACTCGAAGTCATCTCCTTTCTCTATACAACGGGCTTTACCGAATGGAACAATGGTCAAATCAATTCGGCCTGTGTCACCAAGACTTGCCCAAGCCTTATTCAGCTGTTTATGTATAAACCTACAAAACCGAAATATCAAAACAATAAAGTGTTATTATTAACCTAGAAGTGTCAGGACATTGAGACTCCATGAAGATCTCCAGATTGACTGTGTTCATCTTGGATGACTCCGTCTTGACAGGATTCATGATCTGAAAGCCAGTGTTAATAAGAGATATTCAAAGTGGGGCAGCTTTCATGTCTTTTTTCACGTCTTTCACTCTCTTACTTTAGCAAACAGTCGACTAGCCGATGATAAGTCAGTCAGATGATTAGAACAGTTTCGTCGAAAGAATAAACAATTTAAGGCTTCAATGTCCTTTTTAAGAATTTGAAAAGGATCTTCACACTCCGCAAAGTTGATTAGCAAAGCAGAAATGAGAACGCTTTCCCATATCTTCATCATTCTGGAGTAGCAATGTTGTTAATGAATCGACGATATGGAAGATATCAAAAGAAACTGAATCTTAGACAGGTAAGCCAAGCTGTATGAGTCGGAGGATCAAAATAGAAAAAAGTCAACCCTAAGGCTTTTAAGCGATTTGACCTGAGGCAGAAGATTTAAATGAAAGATATTCAAGTTCGTCTTTTGTGTTGAAGAAGATGTTCGGATAAGAAAGTGTTCAGCTGACTGATCGGGGTCGTTGATTATAATGAGAAAGCCTTGGAAGATTTGAATATACGAATAGTTTGATATTACAACGATTGAGGGCATGATTACTATGAAAATGTTAAGAAATGAGCGTAAATTACGTTTAAACTAGATTGAAACATGTGTTAGTGCAATGGTCAATGATACTCTAGCATTATATAAACACATACCAGAACCAGTAGAAGTATCATGAATCTACTAATGTAGCTCATTTCTGTCAACATAGTGAAGAAAGATTCGAACAACGTTTTCTTCCAAATGATACGTCAAGATTCGTGCAAAAGCATGGCAGCTGATTCCAAAAAATCGTCGTAATAGAGGTGAGCTATTAGAGAGTTGCAACAAAAAAAAGGTTTTAATCACTTTTTCACTGAGTGGAGAAGAAGTTAGGAAGAAGCAGAAAATGAAAAGATCAGAAGATACACTTGAGAGGGACAGATGGAATCAAGAGTATAAGAGTGTAGCAATCATACAAATGTTTCAGGACATTTTTGATAGTACGAACCTCTCCTTTGTATCCAACTTGCACTCCATCCGGATAAGTTGAGGGCTGTCGATAAAACCATCGTATAATTAAGAAGCATAGTATAACTATTGAAATCATATACAAATATCGTCGGAATCCATATCGAATCATTCCTCTTCTCAAATTGCCTGAAATTCAAATATAGAAAAAGGTGTTTAGCTCATTGAGTCGTCATATGTAAATGAGATTCACGTGGCGTGAAGGCGCCAAGAGCAGATCTCATTTTTTGAATGAACAGACGCGTTGATCGGTTGATGATGAATATATTTTCAGAAGCGAAAATGATATTTAAGCGAAAAGGAAATGCAACTTACGAGGCAACAAAAACATTTTCCGTCTGAGAATCAATAGATGAGTTTATAAAGAGGGGGAACACGTAAAGAAAGAAAAGAGGTAAATGTCATTTGTATAAAGAGAGAAAGAAGGCAAAAGAGCAGTAAGAGAGAGAGGGTAAAGGATAGCTGTTCAACAAACAGAGCAAACGAATGTCCGAGAGACAGTTAGTCAAAGAGAAAGACTTTGGTCAAAAGCTTTTTGACAGTTTCATTTCTGTTCTTTGCTGCACTCCTTCATTCTCCTCTCTATCTCATTCAATCAGAATGAGATAACGTTTGAGCTTTCCTTATAATGAACACGTAATTAGACCACAGTGTTTTTATGAAAACAAAGAAGTCTATATGTGGAGAGTAGAGAAGCTGTCAAAGCCAAATAATAATCTCAACCAAAAGAATCTCATTACTGGAGAGAGTTGTAAAATAGAGAATGAGAGAGAAGCAGAAGTCATTCATAAGCAACAAGAGAAGCTCATCGCTAGTTAGTTATTAATAATAGTAAAATAATAATCATATAAAGCTGCTTACTTATAATCGGGTCATCGTCAGTTGTCCTGCTGAGCTTGCGCATTAACGGCGTCTCCACGGAGTCCTTCAGCTTGAACCTGGGAGCACGAAATATGAGAAATTAAAAAACAAAACAATCTTCATAATAAAGATATGTGTAGATGAAGCTGGATTGGAGGAGACGAATGATGGACATTAAGAGTAAACAAAGGTCAACGAAGGACAATTGACAGGCCAATGACAGATGTTAAAGCTTACAAAAAATATAGAATTAAGAACAGTCAAAAGAACGATTTGAAACGATGCAAATATGTAAACTAAACATTCATGCTTCAATAAAGATGCTATGTTTAATTCGATGACGTAATGCTTTAAGTAAAAGCCTTATACACTATTAATGTGTGAGCCAGTCGCCATTTGAATTTGGCAGAAAAAGAACGTAAAACGACATTAACCACTAAGTTTTTCTAATTCAACTTGTGTTGAATCGGTCAATTTTACACAGAAATTGATAGAAAAACGAGAGAGAGAGAGATTGAGAGATTGAACTATCATTTCATTGAACCTCAAGCATTTAAAGACAAACGGTTCGACGATGTTGTATGCGGAATCTTGTCCAAGAAAACAAAACAACTACAAAAACCAATAAGTTAATAAGCTGTAGAGAACAAAAATGAGTGGGATTGGTTGGGTGGAAATGAAAAAGAACGTGAGGCTGTAATTAGAAGACGTCAATATGTTGAGAAATCCTTAAATGTCAAGATAAAACATTCGCAAGAGAAGACTTTTAGAAGTGAGGAGTATTCATTCCGCCAATCGATTCACGTCACTTAGTGGAAAATGGCCCGGAGGACATGGAGGGAGAGAAAGAGAGAGAGTAAAAGGCCACAAAAGAAAAGTAAGCATAACAAGTTACCATAGACAGACATCGAAGATGAAAAAGAGGAAAAGAGGATCTTCCTTTCTCAAGTGACTAATATAATGAAGGAAGAAAAACAAGGAGACAAGGAAGAAACTACTATTGGATTGACCATTCGCATCTCAATCCAAATATGGGTTCGAAAAGGAAATTTCAACGGATTCAAAGATATGAGCCGATCAATTGAAGAAATTGGACTTTGACAGCAAACGAAATGGGTCAAATAGTCTGTGTGTTTATAGAAACAAGAACTTAACTATATGAAATATATATTATGTATATATATATGTACGTGTGCAGTTAACTATTCCCTTGAATGGAGAGAAAAATAAAGAAAAAGACAGAGGGATAGACAGAGAGAGTATGAAAGAACACATATGTAGTAAGAGGATATTAGAGAGAGAGAGAAATAGAGAGAAAGCGGAATTTCTACATTTACAAGTTTTTGTTTTAAAAAACTTTCAACAGATCCGTTTAGATTAAAAGCAAAAAGCTTTAGTATGAATAGATATGAAGCTATCTCGAGTCTATTCTCTTTCTATCTATCTCTCTACCAATTTCCTTTCAAATTCAGAAAACAAATGCAAAAGCACGCAAAATGACTTCCTTAATCGATGGGAAACTTCAAAAATGATAATGATTATCTTATCATTCTCTATATAATCACTTGGGAGAACCCTGTCGCACAAAAAACAGAAACTGCGGCCTTCTTATTGAATTTTTTTAACTTTGCAACTCGACTCATCTTTCCTCTTTCTCACTATCTTATGGTCAATCAATCGATAAACAAAAATTAGAATACGTGACATATGACGTGATCTTTTTTTTCTTTATTTTCACTTTACACTTCGCAGATGATCGGTTGCTTTCCATTTGTTCTACTTCTGCTTCTTTATCCAACATCTTCTTCTTTCCCTCTTTTATTTTTATTATTTTAACTTTCAAAACCCTTGTGTGATTATAAAAGATGCAGATAGAAAGGCTTGAAAACCCCCCAATGCCACCGACGGCAAATGTTTGATTCACGTTGTCGAGAACTACTTTGATGTTGCCGCCTTCTATAGATGACATAATTCAAACGCTTTGGATGAACGGCCACATCAGCTCATTCGTTCGAGCAGCTGGCAAGGTCAAAATTCTGAAGCTAATGCTTCCCTCTTATCACTTTCATTGTGACAAACTGTTTGAAACAAGGACCAGAAGAGTCAAACGGGTGTATCGTCAAGTTCCCGAGATGCCTTTCTTTCGTTTTTCCTACCTTCCATTCATCGTGGAAGTCAGATGTTCATCACCATCGCTGTTGATGTTCTTATAAATGAAAAGAAGTCGGAAAATGAGACACAAAGTGAGATAAGCATTGCAAGTTCAAAAAGAAATCGTCGATTCATTCACAAAGAGCTATTCATCTTAGCTAGAGGGTGGTATGTAAGCAACTTTGACAACCATCGACCTCACACATTTTATTCTGCGAATTCTCTTTTGATAAACCTTTCGCTCATCCTACCTCACTGTCCCAGAATCTCTTTTCCACTCTTCCTTTCTATCTTTTCATTTCCCTTCAATACTGTTACTAAATCTCATTTTCTCTCAAAATTCTGATTCTTCGGGGCAATTTTAAAATTTGCAAGAAACAGCAGATGAATGGCCATTTTGAAAGAGATATATAGACCTATAATCGCATTGACACCTAGTAATTTTGCTTTTTCACATAAAACCGTATTTATGTGTTTTTGGACATTCTTTGTCCTTCTGACAACTTAGCTCTCTCTCTCTCTCTCTCTCTCTCTCTCTTTTTTGTTGTTCTGACATCTCTTCTTTCTGCTAACCTATCCCTAGCGTTAACTGCAATCCTCAACTGAGTTATAAAAGAAGATTCGCAAACCATCAATTACGGTAATATTTTTTAATTAAATATTCATAATGGGCATGATTTATATGGTCACAACGATAAACTAGAGCAACGCCACTTTCTTTACTTGGATCTACTATACTCTTTAAGCCAACTGTTTTCGCTTTTTGTTTCAATTCATTACAATACATGCCGTTAATCAATTTCTCTCTCTCGATATTTCTCAGATTAGGCGATTCGGTAAGTAAAGAGGGAGGGAAACATGCAAAAATGGTCATAAAATCACCTTTTTATATCGGAAGTTGAGATGAATGGTAAAGGCGGTCATCTTAGAAGCATCAAGAGAGATATTCATTTACAGCCATTTATGGTTGTCGAGCCATCGAATAATCTGAAAAAGGAATGAAATGTGTTATGTAAACATATATGTGACAGTACTTTACTTCGCATTATTCGTTGTTCAGTCATAGCCTGCTAATCAGTAGGTTGTCGTCTTCATCTTATGTCACGCTCAACTCTGTCGCCTATTAATGCCTGGTGAGGATTCTGAAAGAGACTGATAACCATCTTGTTCAATCACTCACAAACAATCTTAGCGCACTTTTTAGTGACTTGCATGCGAGAGGAAAAGGAGTTGACGTGACAAAGAAGAGGAAACAAAAAGAAATCAATACTGATAGCAATTACATAAAATAATGGAAGAACTGATTACTT
Organism: Auanema freiburgensis; assembly: GCA_030370435.1. Lineage (NCBI taxonomy): Eukaryota > Metazoa > Nematoda > Chromadorea > Rhabditida > Rhabditidae > Auanema > Auanema freiburgense. The sequence goes on from CM059366.1 coordinate 1,162,512, forward strand.
GATGAGAATGCATCACGCAATCAATGCCTTCTACCTTATACTAGAATAATTGGTCCTGACGAATAAATTGAGTGTGAGATCGCGTCATGCCAATGATCTAATGTGAGAGACAGAGAGAAATAAAACAAATTTTCACGGACCACACACCATAAACATTCTTCCTCTCGTTCATCTGTGATTACTGACAATAGATTTCGCTAATTTCCTGCGAAACAACTTCATTTGCCCTTTGTGCTCACTTCAGTCTTATTTATTTTTTTCCCAACACCCTCTTGTCTCTTCATCTCTTTTCTTTTTCTGCTCCTCCTAGTTCAACTGCCAATTCCATAAAATGCTCTCTCTCTTCTAGTTCTAGCATAGATCAAACTCAAACTTTATGTGCCAGCTGTGTATTTTAAATGAAAACATATGACTGTCTGTTTTCTACAACAAACTAAACAATGCTATTGATTATCCTCTCTCTTACACATCTCTTCCTTCTTTTCTTTCTGTTTTGAGTAAAGGAAAGGAGTTACAGAAACGTTTCCTGCCCTATTTATCCGACTACTATCACATAGGTTTCCTATTTTTTTCTCAATCAGCATAAATTCATTTACGTGACGTCATCGTTTGACGTGAAAAGCTTTATTTTTTCAGAAACTGGCGCGTAGAGCGGTTGTGTTGCTTGAGCGTTTCAAACGTCGAAGCCTTTAATAAAAGCTTTCGTAACTGAATTCCTTCATTCATTTTCATCAAAAAATTTTCCAAAATTGATGAGAAATTGTTTGAAGCAAGCCGTTCGTCATTCGATACCTTGATGATGAGACCTCTTCATGGGCTTGTGTACCACCCGCCAAGTTTTTACGACAAGCAGCTAAGAAGGCTCTTCATTCTTCTAGCCATGATTTCACATGACAAACCTCATTCTATTGTAACGAAAATGTAATATAAGGCAATTCTTTGGCCTTGCCCTCCTCTCAAATTCTCCTCTCTTTCTTTTCCTCCCTTAGATAACTATTTATAGCTTTTTTAAAATTAGTTAATCGTATTTTTAATTAGCAAGCTGGCAAACCACGAGTTTTGATTAATCTCCTCAAAACCAAATTTTAATCGTTTGTGGTTTCTTGTTAACATCATTTACTTTCTATTTATTCACACTATTCATCTTCAACAAATATCTCCAAAATCTTCTTCAACATGTTTAAAGTGGGCGGGTTCTTGTAGGTTCTAAGAGGGCGGAGCTACTCGCCATAAATAGCTGGATGATATGCAGCGCCATTACAGGCTCTGTATTCGAGTGCTTACTGTGAAGTTCCTGTTTCTACTTCCAATTTATAAACCACCTCTCATTCTCTTGCAAATTGTGATCATTACCCCGTCTATCTGATTAAAAATACTTCTTGTGTCGTTGATTCATCGCAGACCGCCTCCATCCTACGATGGCCCATAAATTTTACGGCAGAAGAGCGGCGCATTTGAATGGGATCCACCCAGCTAGTAGTCTGGCTCGACCCATCTCCATGGTTATCGTTATTCTTTAATATTTGAACATATAAACATGTATGCTCGCTCTATACTTTACCATCTGTCTATTATACTTTTTTTCTTAACATTCAGTCACCTTCTTCAGTAACTTTCGTGATAAGACACGTTGTCATACCGCCCACGAATGTTCACCAGTCGAATCATTTACCCTGTAGAACCGAGCTGTGTATCATGAAGTGCATACACGTTCGTCTGCAAGGTACATGAGGCTTCTGACATCAACCGTTTCTTTTCCTCTTACTATCGATGTAATTTTGCGAATAAACGCATAAAATGTCTTTTAGGTCATAAAACCAGCGATGCACTTCATAGAAAGGTGATCTGAGAGAGCTTGCAAAGATATTTTATTTAGCACAACACGAAAAATAATGCTTTCTTAGAAGAAAATGCCTTATTAGGCCATATTATTGGTCAATGAGAAGAACAACACATCTTTCTTTCCTTGTTTCTGTTTGAATTGATGGGGCTCAATCGTCTGTAAGACAACAAATGATAAGCTGGTTTAAAACAATATAAAGTTACTCTGAGAATCGCCGCAAGCTTGGTCACTATCTCCGACTTCGACATATCGCCACACTTAGCTTTAACTTTAGTCAGCAACTCCTTTGTAGTGTGAGGCTTTCTTCGTAGGTACTTACGAACAGTTTCTTCATTCAATCCATCAGGAACACTGAAGTACATAGTCCATGGTATGGTTCTAGAAGGAGAGTACTTACTTCGTTTCAGTCTTCGCCTTTTTCGCTTCTCCACCCGCATCCGAACCAGCGGGACGTTTTTTGGCTGTGGATGAAGCTCCTTCTTCCATAGGCTCATCAGACTACAAAAATCATATTTGATATGACTGAAAACCGTCTTTATCAGAACTGACCGGTATATATATATCGATCTTCTCCTTATCTGGATCTGCGTCCGAATCACTGCCAGAGGAATCTGTAAGGAATGATTTCCAAGGTTTCAAAAAGTTGTAAGCTGATGACCTCTTTCCTCGATATCCAATGTACTTTTCTTCTTTTCATCTTGTCGATTTAATAGTTTCTTAGCTGTAAAGAAGTACATAAATATACAAAGACAAGAACTCACTAAAATCTTCGTCTTCACTGTCTGTTTCTTCATCGGAGCCGATCATCTTCTTCAACCCGGACTCATCTCCTACTCCTACCAACTCTTTTTCAATCTTCTCTTCCAATTTAGGAATATCACGACTGAAAAAAAACGACAGCTTAAGTAACGATGGCGATCAGGTGTGATCTGTGGGAACAGAACCAAAACAAAAACATCTTTTGCATTTTCCGGACCAACATGGCTGTTTTTTTTTTATATGCTCTTCTCATGATAGTTTTCACGGCTCCAAAACTCGAGGAAATATAATCATAAGAGTGAATATGAGAGAGATATAGAGAGAGATAGAGAGAGGAGGAGAGAGAGAGAGAAAGAGAGCTAGAGGGCCACATGTACTTCAGACATGCTATATCACTTCGTTCGCAACATCAGAAACAGAGAGATTGAGAAAGAGGAACAAGAAAATAGAGGCAGGACGGGAGAGAGAGAGAGAGAAAGAAAGAAAGATACAGCTTGTCATTTTCTCTTTTTGATTGCTGAATGATCTGCAAACAATCCTGGAACAGCCGCAGTCTTACGTATGAAAGCCCAATTAGAAAGAAAAAAGTTAAAATCTGCACTTTCCCATCGCATTTATCGATTAGTTCATATGAACCTTATAAGTTCAAAGTAGACTTCATTCAATCGATCAGCTGCAACTAGATCTCTCTCATTTCTTTCTCTTCTTTATTTCATTTACACTCCTCTGATTTTGTTGAAGGTAGGTATGGTAACCAAGCGAGTTATTTGGTTCGTTCGCCATGGTGAACGTATTGATAACATCAACCCTGAATGGAAAAAGACCGCAAAACGATGGGATGACCCTCCGCTAAGGTTTGAACCTTTTCACTACATACTTCCCAACCTTATTCGTTTCTAGTAAGCGAGGTGTTGTACAGGCAGCAGAAGTAGGACAACGTCTCATGCACGAAGACATTTCACATGCAATTTGCTCCCCTTTCACTCGATGTGTTCAAACAATAACAGGAATATTGAATTATCGAAAGGTTTTCTTTGTTCTTATAAACTCTTATACATCGCTTCTAAGAATAAGCCGAAAATCCTCATTGAACCAGGATTAGGGGAATCATTAAACGCTTGCAATGATCCGCCTGGTCGTCCACTTTTGGAAGAAATATTGTAGATCTCTCTTTTTCTGTGAACTTTTGCAAGGATGATCATCTTTCCAGACAAATCACGGACAATGTGGATACTTCATATACTCCTGTATTCTCCACATTACCTCCGGAGCAAGGAGGGGATGCTGGATGTTCACCCCGAATAGAGCACACAGTAATGAAGTTGCTTGAAAGGTTCCCGACAGGTACAAAGTTTAGTTGAAATAAATTGAAGATAACCTGTTCAGGAAATATCCTGGTAGTTTCCCATGGTAGCCCTATAGCAGCTAGTCATTTAGCTTTGATGGGAACATGGAACTATGTAGGTTTGTGCACTTTAGGTAAGAATGGGGGATCGAGAAAGGGATACGTTTTTCTTGCAATTACAGGAAAGATAATTCAGGAAGGACAGAGATTCAGCTGTGAATATTATGGAAACAAAGAGCACCTATCAGATAAATCCAATCTCCGAGATGTACAGGATGAGAAAAAAGCAGATGAAGAGAGAAAAAGGAACTAACTCGGAATCAGATCCACTGTCCGACATGTAATCGTATTCTCTTCCTTCGTCCTCACCATCCTCTGATTCGTATTCTTAATAGATTTTGTTAGATTTTATTGGTTATAGTTTGATATACTAGCAACTTCATCAGAGTTTTCTACGCGTTGACGTTTGTCTTTCGTTGGTTTTTTTGTCTGAAATGTTTTATTAGTTTACTTTAATAGTTACGTTGTAGTACCAATTTCTTTTTTTTGTTTTTAGCAGACTCTTCCCCTTCTTCCTCTTCATGACCTGATTCGGAGGAGCTATGTTCGTCTTTGATTTTCTAGAGAAAAAAACAAAGATAAATGTCGATGTTCTAGAGAAATCTTACTAAATTACGAGATCGGGTTTCCAATTGCTCTCCGTCTTCTTCTGGTTTCGTCAACTGATTCATAATTTGAGCTTTCAAAGCAAATTGATTCATAACCTTGTTACGTCTGAGATAAACCACTGAGAAACAATAAAGATCGAAAAACTTACTGTGAGAACTTTTCTTCAGCTTGATCAATGTCAAGTGTCTTATGAGTGATTGCAGGAATAAATCGATGCATATCATCAACCTAACACAAGCATAACACTTTCAAACAAACATTCATTCTTTTCTTACCTTATATGCCATGAAGGAGTCACCTTCTTTAACAAAAATCCAATTGTCAGAGTGACCATCACCTTCTCTGATACTCCGCATTTGACGTTCCCGATTATCTATAATGAACCAATACAAAAACACTAAAGGTGAACAATACCAGAATCAAGATAGGTTAGATTCCATGGTTGGTTATCGAGGTGGTATGTTCTGGCTTGGCGACCATATCTTTTTCTACGAGCTTCTTCTCTAGCAGCTTTACCATACTCTGAGCCCTCTCCATATTCCTAAATAAACAAAATGTTAACCGAGAGTCATCAAAGTTAGCAATACCTGTACGGACTGAGTGCTCATAACAACATGTCTGTTATCTTCTCTTTCTAAGCGAACCTCCGAATCGGCTCGAAATCTAATTTATTTCAATGTTTATTCGGAATGAATATATTAACTGACTCTGAAGGGTCCACATTGTCAGAGTTACTGAACTTCAAGATTGAAAAACGTCGTAAATCGTTTTTCCTGAAATATGTAGTTTAACCACGTTATTCACGTTTACGTGGACTCGTTTAAATTTTCACGTTTACGTGATCTCATTTGAATTCTCACGTTTACGTGAACTCGTTTGAACGCATTCATCATTTTCGATAATGCGTCGCGGAGAACGGTTGTCTTTTTACTTCGTCAACAAATCAGAATTTTAAATTCATTTCATAAACAAAACGTACCTAGGTACACGTACGACTAGTTCTTGATTACTCCCAGACATTCTGCAGAAGATAAATAATCAAATGCACGACAAACAGTTAAAGATATTGAAAATGCTCAGAAACAGTTTTCTCGGAATACATTAGAGAGGTGACAAAATCTTATTAAATCAACAATATACCCGATACTTCATCAACCAATTTTCAATCAAAAGCATAACAAATAACAAACACCTAAGCCTAATTCTATACGATATAATCCTTAAAAGTTGAATATGCCTTTTTTGCTTTGTAATTTGTGTTTAAGAACTTTGAGCTTTATAACATTGGCGATTTCCTCAGCATTTCTATAAACGACAAATGTGAATGAAAGCTAAGTAGCACTGTTCTCACCTATTCTGACCATAATAGTCATGGAAGTTTCCTTCAGGGTCTATCAAATACATTATGACAGTATGATCTACAATGTAATCATCCGGAGTTGTCTTAGGACCCTGACTGTGGTAAACTCGGAACGTTTTTGCAACTTTGTTAACCTTAAACAATCACTCATGAAAAGCATGAAGTCTTACAAAGGGAACCTGTTCAACATCTCCAGTGTATCCCTTGAGTTCCGGAGAGAATTCAGTACAGTATTCTTTAACACGAGCCACGGTGTCTCGAGTAGGATCAACAGATATGAATACGGGTTGAACAGGTACAGGATCTGTTTTGTCAGATTTAAGAATCGATACAACTTTGATCATCTTCTCAATCTCATCCGGACAAATATCAGGACAATGAGTGAAGCCGAAGTACATCAACAACCAATTTCCTTTAAGTTGTTCAGATCCTTCGACTTTTCCTACAAATTTCAAGCCTGGTAGGCAGAAAAGTTTATTAAGTACCTTCAGTATTGACTAGCTCCCACTCTCCTCCTATTCTTGCTTTACCCGCAGTTAGCTTTCTCTGTTTCTCTCGTTCATCTAACCTCTAAATCAGAAGATAATATTGTGACGGACGAATTAAGAAAACCTACCATCTTCCTAACATATAATAAAGCTAGTAAGCAACTACCTCCGATCAATAAGGTGGATACTGCTATTTTCCAGTTAAAAATATGGCTTCTTTGATGAGCTTTTCTCTGAATGAAGATGTCAAGGAATATCTAAATGCCTCATCAACCTCATTCATAGCCTTGAAGTTCATGAAGTTCTTATCGACTGTGTTTTTGCCAAGCTCTCCTTCAAAATCTTTCTTCAACTTTTCACTTATTTTCTCCAACTCCTTCTCAAGATCATCTTGGGGCTGTTTTGTATTTCTGAAAAGCTTTTGATTCTATGAAAATGATTATAGCAACTTCGAAGAACAGAATCTGATGTTATATTTGCTTCCAGAAGAAATGCGGAACAGATTGTGGCGTGCTCCCGTTCTCAACAAAGGAATAATTTTCATCTGAATTTGTCATTCATAATTTGTTCGAAGATAAAATGAAAATGTTTATGTCCGACTAAGATATCAACAAATCGTATAAGAATACGTATGAAGCCGAAGAGAGAAGTGAACTCCAGCTTAAGTCGCAAGTTTCACGCTAATTCACGTATAACACAAAAAACAGCTAAATTATATTTTCATAATATGAAAATTTCATATCGTTCGAGTTGTTGGATAAGGAATCGAGAGCATACAGGGTATGCCATATATATAACTTTTTAAGTGAAATATTTCGAATCAGAATCTTTGCCAATAGCTGAAACAATTAAAACAATGAGAAAAACGTTAGCAAAATCTTCCGTCTTAATGACTGAAGCTTTTTGTCCTGCAATTAAAACCTTCAAAATTGATGAAATTATAAAAACTTCTTTTTATTAATAGTTAAACCAGATTCAATGACGGAACTATTGAAATCACATAAAGTAATTGAACCAAAAGGCCAAGACAGAACCCAATTTGATTAATTCTATGTTTTTTCTCTCCAAAACAGAAACTAATTAAGCAAATATACCAATATGCGATGTAACAGAATAGCTTCCTAATACATTCGACTGTATAACCACATTTTAGACTAAGATGCGCTCCTTTTTCAAAAAAAATTATTGATTAGTCCTTTGTTTCGAGCAGAACGACCTGTTTATTTTGAATGTTTTCAACGAAATTAGTACCACACGTGTAAATCAAAAGCAACAATTTATAAATTGGATAGCAATTTATTCGCACAGCTGGAGCAACCGGTTTAAAGAACTCTTGAGAAAACAATGAATAGGGTTCACGTAGATTTTCACGTGAAACGTGGTTTGAGCACTTGAGGAATTATGTTAATTTTTTTTCAGATTTTCCACTATGACAGAGTCGAGATTGTATGCTTCATAGACTTTCTGCTTAGTTGCCGAACTAGGGGAACTTTCCGTTTGAACTTGCCTTTGAGGAGATCATGGAAGTCATTCCTAAAAATGGAATTGCTAAGGTTAGTAGATTCATGTTCACCTTAGTTGTCTGCTGAATGCTATCAGGAAGAGAGGACTAGTGAGTGTAGCCGTATCTGATACATACGGATATCCTACCAAAGCGATGCGACTAATAAGCATCTTCTTCTCCTTATCATTTGATGCGAATGCGAATGCTACCTGTACACGGAGGTCGTGAGAAGAAGCTAAACAGCTACTTACCGTACATGCAGCAACAGCGCTCTGTATAATGAAATGAGCGATGCTTGTGAACAGCAAGGCGCTTTCAGCTCTATTTCGAGATTTCCTCCTTATAAATAAGTAAACCGAAAGTAAATTAACTGCGAGAGTTAAGAGAGTAACGATTAGAATGAAATGAATCAGAGCTTTGTAGATTGGCTGAACGTCCTGGAAAGCTTAGTTAGATAATTTGTGTGGGCGAGAAGGTAGCTTACTCCTGCAAATCGTAGATAATACCCTTGTACTTTTGAAATGTATTGAAATTTCGTTTCATCTAAGAATAAATGATATGTAACTGTTAATGGAAGTGTGTACGATGCTATAGAGAGAGGGACAACCAAGTTGGACCACAGCTAGAGGCATTGATTAAGATTTCTCATAATTACCTTAGTTACCTTTTCGTATCGTATAGGCTCGAAGATGGCCGTTAATCTGTTCAAGGCCATAATAAGCATTTGAGCTTGGAAGGTGAAAAACAGTTGGAATGTTAAAAATATGAACTTTAATGAAAGTTACAGAAGGCACCTCGTATGAATACTCACCATGGTTGGGAAGGGAGATACAAGGAGGTTTTTGTATATGGGTGCAAGGATGTTGCTTTCACTCACTTCTACCGGAATTCGAATAGAAACGAAACTGTTAATGGCTATAATTAAGTTCTGGAAAATGAGGAAGTTGGAATTCTGTTGAATACAGTAAAATACTTACGGCTGGGGCTGAAGTGAGGAAGAGAAGGAAGAAGGAGCTTTTATATTGACATCGTTTAGCCAGCATGATAAAGAGTGATATGATGTATATGATTATCAATGGTATTCCATAAAATAGTTGAAATACGATGATCCACCACATTTTCAAAGCTGGAAACAAGCAGAGAAGGAAGCCAGAGCATGGGCTATTTAATGAAAATCTCTAGTTGGACCAGAATTAATTTGAAATGGGCGAAATGAAACGTATCGCAGACACTATAATCTGGTAAAGAAAACTAGAGACAAAAAGGTTGATAGAGAGAAAGCGAGGGAGGGAGACAGATATACATATATGAATTCTATTCGTCGATTGGTTTTGCTTGGCTTCTGCTCATCTTTAGTGTTACCAAACGCATTTTCTTAACGAGTCAACAATGGTGCAGATATGTAGGTTGAAGGTCATAAACTCAGATGACGTCAAGAAATGATATCTTCCTATAAAGAATTGGAAGATAATGTTCTTCATTATGGCAACAATTGTTCTTTTCAATTTCCATGGGTTATTGCTAGTATTATGGGGTTGTTGAGCTGACGAATGAATTGAACTGTAATCAATATCTTTATCTTTAACTCATTCTGTATATCTTTGCAGTCGAAGATCAAGGAAGCAAAATGTGGATAACTTGTTTACCCACTTATCCCAAATTAGTGGAGATGCTTAATGGATTAAGCGAATTTCTCGCTATTACTCATCAAGGCTTCATCTATCTCAATATGTTCAAAAGTAAGATTATAACACTTTTTTATTCACAACCTAATATCCTAGTCGAAACGGGAATAGACTAATTAACATTTTCATAGAGTTTTTTGTCCACATTGTATAGTCTGAAGATCATTTGTTGCAACTGGAAGGAACTTCACACTTTTTATTTTACTAACTTCGCTGTCTTCTCTTGACTTGAGCTTTTATCACTTCTTAACGTAGTTCTTACAAAAGTTGTATAAAAGAACAGTTGCTTGAGGGAGCTTTCATCGATAGTGATTAATGGCCTATTTTCAAATCGATCAGTTTCCCTCCTGATCTTCATAGTTTTATTAATTCGTTTTTAAAATTTGTTTCAGTCTCACCATCAAATGGATGAAGAGCTCGAAATGAGAGGCAATGAGAAGGATACTGTTGTGCACTACCATGACAACTTCGAGAACTATACGGGTCATGTTCTGAGAGTAGGCTTAGCGTCTTTCATAATCCATATTTGAGCACATGTTTCAAACAGGTCGCAACAGCTATCAGAGCTAACTTCCTGGATCCTACACATTGGAGTACGGGAAAAATGATGAATGCCTTCATAGCTTCCTTAACTTTCGTTATAGGTTCTTCATACGTGTATTATTAAGCAATCATGCACTTTACAGCAATTTATAGCCTCGCGTTTACGATCAAAACGACTTTAGAAGAGAAACACAGTCCTTACGAAATGGCGTCACAATTGATGATTATTGCGTGGGCCATCCAAGCGATTGTTTCAATGGCACGTTTTAATTAGCATAAACAACAAGTCACGTGACACTATGTTCGTTCTCGTGATCCGTGATAAGCTCATATTTATTGAAAGTTCGCAAAGAGCGGTTGCATTTGTAGTGCTCTAATCTTTTTTTTCCGCTCCAGAGCAATTAGTTCAGGCGTTCTTCGTTTATTGGCAGCTTTTTGGTCATCTCCATTCTTACACCCGCCATGTTATGGGATGTCAACATGGCGCTGGGCTTGCTCATGGGAGTTACCTGATCAAATGTATATTTCTTCATCAATTAGTAGTTGACTAGCTTATTTCAGCCAATATACTATGGTTCTATTTCATTCTGGTATTAGAAATTTCCGTCATTTTACTGTTTGAGTTGAAGTTCTACACAGAATCCTCTCATTCAGAATTTGTTGAAAAGCGAGCTCATGTAAGTGATATTGCCAAATAGCTTTTTATATAATTAGAATATTGTTCAGATGTTTTACTTCGTTGAACTAAGACTTATTAATACTGTTGTCACCCTCTACACATATTTGACTTGGCATATAAGCATGTTCTTGTATATCATGTACACTAACACAGCGTTCATCGAAATTCGTTACTTTAATCAGCAAATCTCAGAGGTAGCACTAGTTTAGTAACACACTCATGTGACATGTTTTTTCCAGTTAGATGGATCTGATTCTAATATCGAACATGAACTTATAAAAAAGCTCGAAGTTTATGGACGCTTGGTGGGGGTCGTTAGAGAACTTGATCGGATATTCAGGGTTAGCTCAAGCCGTCTGATGAGATTTATTGATTATTCAAACAATTACAGTTGTACGCCTTTATCATGCTACTTGTAATAATCCCTTCTGTAATATTCACTCTAATGATGATGAATCAGAGAATACATAGGTGAAACAACTGCCAAGCTCAAACTTCAAACTTCTGTTTTCAGTTTCAAAGATTTAATATTGTGTTTGCCATCAATAGCTCTGTGTGCTTACTCATTTCTTGGTATAACGATCGCTCCAGCACGTCTTCATGATGAAATCTATCGATCAAGATCTTGCTTGTTCTCAAACCAATCCTTATGGTTTCCATATAGAAAAGATGTAGGAAAATGTGATTATTTCTTAATTTTATAAAGGCTTTTAAGATTTATCAAGTTGCAACCACGTTGTGCCAACATATGGAGCAATATGATTTGGGCATTTCAATCTGGGGATTTGCAATTGTGTCTCGTCCTTTCATTTTAGCGGCAAGTTTTAATGAGAATAAATTAAAAGGATTAAAATCAATCAAATTCTTCAGACTTTCTCCGTTATGGCAATGGTGTTATCGTTGCTGATAGAGCTTTCCCCTCATCCTACTCTACTTCATGATGCACATAATATAACGAAAATTTGAAACTTTATAAATCTGAATGTCTTGTGTTCCTCATTCTGTTTTACAACAAAGCAAAGTAATATTATACTGTTCTTCATTATGGTTCCATCTTGTAGAAGTAGGCGGAATTTAAATAGTAATCGGAGAGGAGAGCTCAACTAACGGAAATAGAAATATTGAAATGTCGATCGGCTTTTTCCTTATTGAGTATGATTATCCTCTTTCTTTTAATGATTCGTTGGAGTTGGCAGTATGAGCAACCTTTCAGCATTTTTTCGAAAAGTCAATGGCTCCTTAGAAGACTGTCAAGCTTCCCAAATGTCATCTCTAAAACGGGAACGAAGTACATCTTCTAAGAATTCTATTAATTACCGTCCTGCTACGCCAATCGGTCATGTAAACATAGAAATTGAACATTTGGAGCCTGTTTGTAAAGATCATGAAATAGAAACGTACTTCCAGAAACTTATACAGGTTTGTGAACTATTCAAACCATTTGAAAACTTTCGCACTTTAGATTACAAAATTCAGCGGTTTGTTGTTCTCTCCAAATGGATCGTGTCTACAATGGATCATCAACGGTATCATAAACTTTTTCGTGGTTGCTTTGAGTAAGACGGTAGTTCAAAACATTCTGTACGTTGTCTCTCCAGTTACCTGGCTCTTTATCCTCGAGATTCAACTGGTCTCTTCCGTAAACCTGGACGTGAACTTAGAAGTTTCCACAGTTCTTTGTGGCATTCTGTGGACCGCACAAGCTATGATATCCATGGTTCTCATCCAACGTCTTCTTGTAATATAACTAATGATTAAGGCTTTCATAATTTGGTGGCAAGTTCATGGTGATTTATGGAAGTATATTATTAATGTATCAAAATCACAAAGAGGGGCCTGCATAGCTAAAGGAACAAGGATACTCAACCGTTAGTTTGCTATTTATAAATGAACCTTAGAGGGATTTTTCAGGAAATATTATTGCATTTCGATTGATGTCTGCTTCCCTTCTCGTTTTCATACTATTCGTACACTACAATCCTTACATGGACACATATGTGAAGTATGATGTAAGACAAGAATGTGAGACTCACCTTAATAGGCAGATTTTCCTTTTTCAGATATCACATCGGACTATTACAAAAATATTACATAGTTATTCAACACTACATCTCATTTCTTGCTGGAATCTTGCTATTTTCTTATTCAACATACTAATTGATGGCACTTATTTGGAAGTGAAGCATTTTAATGACGTTGTATCAGAGGTTGGTGATACTGTTCAGACCTGATCTTGAAAACATTTATTCCAGCTTGATGGATCTGATGAGCCGTTCGTTATCAAACAGCTTCTGGAGCTTATTACAAGGCATTCAGGGATTGTCAAAGCTATACATGGTCTAGATCAACTTTTCAGAGTATACTTCTGATATAGTTCTTAGTTAAACGAGTTCTATTCTAGGTATATGCTTTCACTATGATAGCGACTATGATTCCGACCACTTTAGTCTGCTTGATTATGCTAGCTCATCGAGTTGATGATTACACAGATCTACTAATATTCGGTAATTTTTAAAAAATTCGGCATGGCCCATGTACAATAAGATAAATGTCAAAAAAAAATAAATGCAACCGCTCTTGAGTCATGCGGACAGGAGTAATGAGACGACGTCAAAACTCCACGTGAAAATCAAAACTCCACGTGAAAATCAAAACGTCACGTAAAGCACAACTTCACATAATGATTCAAATCTCGAGTGAAAAAAAATACGACTTTTTAACTGATTAATTCATTAGGGTTGCCCTCTTTGATAATTACCGTTTATGGATTCCTCGGTTTGACACTCGCACCTGCACGTCTCTATGAAGAGGTAGTACTAAGATAAAGCTATTTGTATATTCGAAATATTTAAGATTTACCGTTCCAAGAACTGTTTGTGTCAGAATATAAGAATATGGTTTCCATATAGAGCAGATGTGAGATGAGCTTCAAAATATACAGAATCATCTAGTGATTATAGGTTTACCACATCGCAACAGTGTTAAGCTCTCATATGGACCAGCCAAACATGGGAATGACTATTTGGGGTTTTGCTGTCCTTTCTAAACCTTTGATTCTAGCAGTAAACAAACTATCTTTAGAACAGCTAAAGTTTGAATTTCAGACTTTTTCTGGAATGGTTATGATGATGTCTCTTCTGCTTGATATTGTTCCAACCATTGAAGAAATTGTTGAAGAGAATGAAGAGGAATATAACAGTTTGATAAACTCCACATTGTTTTGATAGTATTTCAAGGCTCTTAAGATGAAAGATCAATAATCATGAGCAAGAGTTGTAGATTGTACCGTAACAAATCCATAAAGAAGGGGTAAAGGTACATCAGAAAATGGTCTCGAAGATCGCATGTAACCAGTTGTTGCTGTAAATAAACGTTTTTTCTTCACAATGTTTCTGGATTGATTGTTTCAAAATTTCAATTTTTAATCTTTAATTAGGTGAAATGTCTTAATTATTCTTTGCTTTGAAGTCTGTTGTGCTTGTCGTGGTATGTTTTAAAAGCAAAAGATGGATAACAACACTTCCATGGGGCCAGCAGTTTGCCGAGTATGTTTATGCGGAGAATCATCAATTCCTTACATGGGTAAATATGCGGGTGAGCCGCTTATATCTCCTTGTCATTGCAAGTATGTTGAAACGGTGTCACTTATCTTTATGATGTTATATCAAAGAGGTACCATGGGCCTATACCATCGAAGCTGCCTGGAACATTGGTTGTCCACTTCTAGAACTGCATGCTGCGAAATATGCAAATTCAAATATGAAGTAGGGAGGTCAGTAAAAGTTTGATCAATTCAGTTATATTTGGATGTTGTACAGAAGAAAGCAAGGGCTGGGTGCTTACTTTCGAGTACGAGGATGGCGTAATTCAGAAGGAGCTAACAAACGCTTCATTACGGATGTATTGTGTATGATGTCTCTTGGACCAACAGCGATGTATATAACATACTTGTGCGTTCACACAGCACTGTCAACATATATGTCTCCAGATATAAATGACAGAGGAGCTTTCACAGCTTCAGGTAGGTTCATTTACTTTAAATTCCGCATGGCTGATTTTGAGAGGTGGTCGTCTTAGTTGTGATGGCCGTATTCGTTGTGATGATCTATCTGTTTTGGCTCGGGATGACTATATACCATCATTACTCGGAGTTCAAACATTGGCAGAGCAAGAACGAAGTATATAGCTGTTTGATTTTCCTTGCACCTCCTGCTATGATTCAGATACTTTTCATTGTGGACCAGCTTGATATCGAAAGTTCTCAACAATACAATACAACGTACAATCGTTTAAGTGAATCAAGGCGACCATTGATTGAGCACAGCCTATGCTTCCGGTTCGACTTTTGCAAACTTATGGTATAAATTTTTTATTCTTGGATATTCTTCAATAATATTGTAGTGTGCCGCCTTATTCGGCGACAACAGCCGTCGCCTACCAACTAATCCCAATCGTGAGAGACCATTCGATGTTGATCCTCACATTATGAACGATTTGAATCGTCAAATGGTTTGTTCTTTCTCGTTTCGCGAACAATTACCTGTTGTTAATGATGAATCATAGACTATGCAAGGATTGGAACCTTTGGACTTTTGGGATTTTTATAACATGATCCCTGCTAATCCTCCTATACTCCATACACAGCCTAATCAAGATCTTCTGTCTACAACCAATCCTACTACTAACGTATCGCCGCTGAGACATCATAATGCCAGCGCTCTTTTCCGAGGTTAGTTGCCCTTCACCTAGTGTTTGAAGAGAAATTGATTGCAGATGCATCTCCTGAGGAAATGTCATCTTTCCGAGTGGCTTGTACAAAAGAAAGTGGTTATTTGCGTAGATCACCTTCTACTCCGAAATCTACTCCTCTCACCATGTCTGCTACTTCTTCTCATAACTATGATGTTCCGCCTGATGCTGTAAGTACTTTTCATCTTGTCAAAAGCAACATTCTCTCTTCTCCAGATGTACTCAGAAGAACCAATAGAGACAGCTAGAGCTTGTGACATCAGTCCTCAAGTTGGAATGTGGAATGTTCAGTTGGATTCTCCTCTGCTGAACTCTACTGAAGTATATGACAGTCCAAATTCGGTTGAAAGAGTACTACCACGTGATTGGAGAAGAAATATATCACCTCTTGCACTGGATTTTGCTCCGGGTTCTCTAGAGTATCCTGCTTTCTCTTTGGAGGCGAATCGACTTCAACAGCAGCAACAACCACAACTGCAACAGGCTTCCCAGCAATCACCGATCCTCAGACAAAATGCATTCTCTCCCGCCTTATTGCGTTCCTTACGATTCAATGAAACACCCATATAGAATTCTAACCAATATACTAACCGGTGTCTATGACTTCTTATCGAATTTAACCCTTTGATGTCATAGGTTAACCTGATAACTCTTACTATCATTTTTGAATGACAACTGGAATTTTTTTCCTATTCCACTTTTTATACCTTCTTGTGAATAATTTTCATTTTGTAACTTTCACAGATTCTGTCTTATCAAACTGCTCTTCTTTCACTGCATAAATATAGTCTTTTATTAGTGTTTCGAGTTGTGTATGTGTGTGTGTAACATTTTCGACGATGTGGTTATACCTTACACTATTTTCTTTTTGTTTTATTTCTATACGAACATTCCTTCTTTAGATGACTGTTGAAATCGAAAGTGATGCTGGGACGTCTGAAGAGAAAACAGTCACCAAATCATCGTTGGTAGTGATTCATTTGTTCTTTTTTCATTCCACATTTAGATTGTAGATGAGGATATCGAACAAGGCACGTCGGAAGAGCGAAGTAAACGATGTATAATCTGTACTCGCACAGTTGCACTAGAAGATAAAAATCGTTACTGCTCTCCATGCGAATGCAACTTGTAAGTTCACATAGACGATTCCTTCAAACAGATTATCGCACTATCATCATTCTAGAGTGGTTCACATCAATTGTGCTCTGAAATCAACCGCTTGGGAAGAACATAAGTGCGACACATGTGGCTGGCCTTATCGCAAAGTACGTTCTTAGTTCTTATGTGACTCCATTCATGCTCTTTAAGACCTTAAGTGATATAAGACTTAGTAGAACGTGTTTTATCTGTCAGAATGATAAGTATCCGGAATCGAAGTCAACTCTTCACGACAATCAGTTTATCCGACCATGCTTTTGCGAGTGAGGTTCATATCTTAATGACATATTGAAACTTGTTTCCCCAGAATGGATTGTCATCATGGCTGTTTAGCCAACATAATTGAAACTCACAAGTCCTGTAGGTTATGCGGAGTCAAGTATCGCTTTATCAAAGTTTCCTATTGTTGGTTGCTAATCTTTAATTTTCTCTTATAGTACGGATCCATGAAAGATTTTTTCAACCGATATTCCTGTCAATATGCTTGCTTTTCAATCGTGTTTGTTGTTTTCTCTGGCTGCTCCGTTTATTCCCTTCTACATGGCTTCAAAAAGACTGATCGATGGACTGCAACTCAAATCGGTACCCTTCGCTCATTTTGCAAGGCTTTTATATCACTAGTTTAAGGTTCGATTGCATTAGGATTAGCTTTCGGGTTAACAGCTTTGATGTTATGTTTTACCTGTATTAGACATACATTATTTTATAAACTTCCGCGATTTCGTGTTCGGTACGGCCAAATCACTATTCTTGATTACGACCCACTTATGGCAACTTATAAAAAAATCAGAAAAGTGAATAAGATAAGAGACGGGAAAACTAATTTAGTCATTTTCAGGCCGATCATAGTGCGATGGAGGTTTCAGAAATTCGGGAAGAACGTGAAGAATTTTTCTTAGGACGTAGCAGAGGTCCTCACTGTTGCAGATCTTCAACTCCGTTAGCTCAATCGGGTCATCAAGTTCAATTCTCTTTCGATACACCTAGAACGATTAATAATGGAGCTGTGCTCGAAGAACTGTAAATTATAATATTGAATCTAATATTTTTCACAGAAAAATTAAACTGCATTTTGAATTCGTGGCCTGCATTCACAGTTTCTACGAAAATCGTAAAACGGGTGAAGTTTATGATAGATTAAGTAAATGAATATTAAATTTTTTACAATCAACTTGTTTCACTTTCTCACATTAATAAGGTATTGACCGTATTATTATTGTTACCCTTAATGTTGAATGCTAACCGTCCTGTGTACTGCTTGTTGCTGCAATGCTAATTGTAACGTTTGAATTGCGCGGGAGCGGTCGATTCGCAGGCAAGGAGCTGGTTGTGGTCGGACGCGAGCGTGTCCCTCGGTTGCTAGGTCAACGCTTGGTACTTTTTTCGTTTTGTTTTTGTTTTTATGTTTTTTTATCTCTAAAATTTTTACTATTGTGATTAATTCATATTTCCAGGTTGTAAATTCCTGCCTAAATTATTTATTATATTGTTTAAACATGGCCGTAAGTTGAATCTTCCTTCTTTCCGTTTTTAACAAATTTTTTAGTTCTATGGGGAATCACATGATAATGCATACAATCCTAGAACTCATTCTAAGGTTGCAGAGAAAGAGGGTTTCTCTATGGGAAATGACGAACCTAAAACTCTGTGAGTGACATATTCTCTTCATTTTCCTCACCTTTTACTCAGATACGTTGGAAATCTTGACTCATCCGTCACAGAAGAGTTTATTGCTACTCTTTTCGGGCAGATGGGAGTTGTAACGAAGACCAAAGTTATTTTCGATGTAAGTTCATTTCTTTTCGTTTTCAGAAACTGTTTGCCGCGAGTAACAACTAAGAGCATTGCTTAATTTCTTTTTTTTTTCTTTTCGCAGAGTAGAAATTAAGAGCAAAGTTTTAAATCAGCTCTTTGTTTGATATCGAACTAGAGTTCTTGCTATTATTGCGTGAGCGGGTGAGCTTTGAACTATTCATTTTTCTTTTTTTTACTTTTTGATTTTCATTCTTATTACTCTATTCCTCTCTTTTTTGGCTCAGATGTCCCTTCTCAGGTGGCCGTTCCTCGCCCGTCTGTGGTCGCATTATAATCACCACCGTGTTCTTTACCGGCTTACAGAGTATATATTTAAACTCTACGCTTTTTTTATTTTTTTTCGTTTTTCGGAAATCCTAAGCTTTATTTCTCTAGGAAAAATTTTTTGGGGATTTTTTCACTGTTTCACCGAACGACTTATCATGAATTATTTTAGGGAACAAATGACCCATATGCTTTTGTTGAGTTTTCTGATCATTCCCAAGCTGCCCAAGCTTTACAAGCTATGAATCGCCGTATGCTACTGGAAAAAGTTTTTGGCTTTATGCTTCTCATTCTAAATTCATCTAATGCAGGAAATGAAAGTGAATTGGGCTGTGGAACCAGGTCAGCAACAAGCTAAAGTTGATACAAGCAGTAAGTCTTATAATAACATTGTGTATGTATCTTTCATCCTTTCAGAACATTTCCACGTTTTTGTCGGGGATTTATCTCCAGAAGTTGACAACAAAGCTCTTCGGGAAGCATTCGCTCCGTTCGGAGAAATCAGGTATTAGAATAAGTTCTAGTGTTTCTTTTCATTTCGAATCCTAGTGATGCTAAAGTCATTAGAGATGTTGGAACTTTAAAATCTAAGGGTTATGGCTTTGTGTCGTACCCTAAGAGAGAGGTCTGTATGGTGTAAATGAATTTGCTGTAAATTTCTCTTACAGGAAGCTGAGAGAGCTATTGAACAAATGAATGGACAATGGCTAGGAAGAAGAACTATTCGCACTAATTGGGCTACCCGAAAGCCAGGCCAAGGAGGACCAGAACAAGCTGCTCATGACAAGTCCTATGACGAAATATATAATGCTACAACCCCAGACAACACATCTGTATACGTTGGTAATTCATCCTGTGCATTATGAACTATTATTTGTTTCGTTTGTGGTAGGCGTTCGCGACCTCCCTGAAGAAGAGATCCGCAAAGGATTTGAAAAGTATGGCAGAATTACTGAAGTCAGAATTTTCAAAGTACAAGGATATGCCTTTGTTAAATTCGATACCAAAGATTCGGCTACCAGAGCTATCTTGAATATGAATGGTCAAGACTTGGGTGGCCATACAGTCAGATGTAGTTGGGGAAAAGTTAGCAACACAGTAAGTGATGCTACCAATAACGACTAAAAGCTTGTCACAGACTTCCGCCGCTGCTGGAGCAAATTCATATGGTTATGGAGCATACGGATACGGTAATGGAACTTCAAGCTATACTGGTGCTCATCAGGTATCCGTCATTTTGCATAAATTATCTTTGCAACCTTCCTATAGACTGGTAGCACAAATGCAGCTGCAGCAGCTGCTGCTCAACAGCAGTATTGGCAATATTATGCGACATATTATAATAATCCTCAAATGATGCAACAGTGGGCGAAGTGAGCAATGAGATAACTTTTCTCCTGACTAATGTTAATCTTCTAGTTATTGGCAGCAACAAGGTGGTCAAGGACAAGCTCCTCAAGGCTCTTCAAATGCTGGGCACTAATTTCATGCAACCAATCGGTCTTTTGTACTCGTTCTCCGTCGTAGTGATCTAAATTTTGAAAAGGTATACGTGTCTTTTATTCAACTTTTCTTTTTCTCATCGTTGTTACACAAATGTTGTTGTTTTGTCTGCAGACGCGTATTTTAATAATAATTTATCACGGAACTCTTTTGAGAGAGGGAAAATCTTATTTGATATTTTGTTTCAAAAGTTTGCCCAAATGAAGTGAAATATTATTTTCTCATCTTGTAACTTTAAGGCATTCAAAAACATCATCAAGTATAGCAAGCGACCCTTGTGGGGTCTCCAGTTCTAAGAATTTTCCGAACCTAACGCTTATGTGAGTTCAGGCAGTTGATTTTCATTTCCAATTAATTTCTTTGTTTCTTTCAATGCTCAAATTATGAAACTCGGTCGTGATTCGTGTATATTTTCCAGCTAAATACGACAGTTCTTATGTCAAATCGTGTGTTTATTATTACCAATAGTTCTGAGAAGTCAATGCATTCCAGCGTATCTATGAGTATTGTATTTTTTGTATTTCTGCGTTTCTTTTCTCTTATAGAGGATATTGTTGATGTGTGCGTGTTATTAAAAGCGTTTGCAGAAGGATATAGTTGTTAAAGAAAACTTACTGCTAACTGCGAATACAGGAATCAATCCAAACGGGCTGAAATTCTAAACATTCCCGTTATTCAACCTTTACATCTTCAATAAGCATCTTTATTGAGCTACGCGAGAACGTCATTCTATCGAATCTAAAGATTCTAGAGCAACTTGTTAGTATGTCACGGAATTAAGCCGAGATGATGATCGATCGATGGAGCTTTTATAGTCTGTATTCCCCAAGAGGTTTCCCTGTTGGATGTCCGTAAAGAGGTTTCTCTTCAACCCATGTTCAGGGAATTCAGAATGGTTTTTAGATTTCTTTCTGTAGGAAGACAAAAGTTCCTTTGATTGGAGTCGTTGAAAACATGGCTCACTTCGTGTGTCCGAACTGTAATCACACAACTATTCTCTTCACTTCATCCACTGGTTCGTACTGCTCAATGCTCTTAGACATGATTCTCCCATATTTCAGAAGGAGCCGAAGAGATGCGTAAGCAAAGTGAATTGAAACTTCTCGCACAACTGCCTATGGAACCACGCCTAGCAGGTGCTTGAGGCAGTGGAGAAGATTTCTTTACGATAGAATGCTAGTGATTTGATGACTTATAAAATAGTATGTTGAGCGTTATAGACATCCCCAGACTCTGTCCTCGTCAAGGCTTATAAGGATTTGGCTGATAAAGTGAAATCGAGAATGCAACATTAAGAACTTTGGTTTTTGTTATTTCTATGAAATTTCTTTAAATGTTGAAACTGTTCTTTTATTTATATTTCGAAGGCTCACAGTGTTCCTTCTCTTATGTTTGTCGGTTAATGTACGGATTTGGTGGAAAATATCTTTCAGATGTATAGAGTTGTTGTCACAGGAGTTGGAACTGTTACACCGTACGGGTCAGGGGTTCAAGTGCTTCATCAAGCTCTTCTGAAAGGACTTTCAGGAATAAAGTATAGAGAGGATTTGGGTTATCTAGTAACGATACATTGACGTTGCTTGGAATGCACTGTCTTTACATAGGCTGGAGCTATCGATGATAACTCAGCTGACTTTGAACGATGGAATGCTGGACAAAGACGCGAAATGAGCCGAGCTAGTCAGTTAGCTTTATTAGCTGCTGAAGAAGTTGTTTCCTGATAATGCTCCTCAATTAAACTTTGTTTTCAGGCGCTCACGGCTGAAAACGCAATATCCCTTGATCACACTGAAACATTGGTCGATATCGGAACAGGTTCTCTCTTATATACTACATCCATGAGTATTTCTATTATCTGTAGGTGTGGCTGACTTGAACGCTATTGCTGAAACTTCGCCTCTGTCCGTCACAATGAAGAATTGGAAAATGCGTAAGCTTTTGTATCTCAACACTATTGAATTGAACTTTTCAGACAATTGCAGAAGAAAATAAGAATCAGATTCCCTACCAGTGTTCTGGATTCTTCCAACACCAAAGGTCATCTGTTATTCCAAGTACATCGTTTAATCCACTTGTGATTAACTATATGGGCTTGATTTAGGCTCAGTTCTCTCAAACCAACATGGTGTGTGATTACCGCACTGATAAGAAGAATGTTCTTGATCAATCTATGAGGATCATTCAAGTAATTCTATCCACTAATAGATTACTAAGTTTGTCTTACTCTGAACCCATCAAGGAACAGAAGATTGTGCGAATCCGAGTTTCGACGCCGGAAAAGAAGTGCTTTTCGTTTTCTTAATCACTTACTTATACTATACTATATAAACATAAATGGATATATTCCTTATAATACTTTTGTTGTTGCAATATCTGTTAAGAGTTGAACAGTCTCTTTATTACTTCCATGATTATTAATTTTCTGTTTATTGATTGGTTATTGAGGTATATGAAGGAATGCAGCCGTTCTGGACGGTCAGGAATGGAATACAGCCGTTCTGGACGGTCGGGAGAGGGAATGCAGCCGTTCTGGACGGTCAGAAGAGGGATGCAGCCGTTCTGCACAGTGTTTATGGAATGCAACTTATCTGAGCCATCAAAGTGCAGGAGGTGAACTTTAGCTTCCTCTCCGGAGGAGAGCAGTGGAGCTCACCAGCTCACACCGCCCACTGACGTGATACTGACGTGTCACGTCTTATATACCCACGTGAAGTCACGTCACGTCACCCAATCAGCGACGAGCTACGTGAACGTGATTTTCACGTACGTGGAAATAACCTTGACCCGGCTGTTCCCTCTCATTCAACTTCATGACGCTCATGCTGAGAATGAAAGTCATAGGCTAATTTTCATATCATTTTGTATCAGAATTTCATATTCAATTCATTCATGATGATAATTTCTTTTTTTTTTGATGCAATTCGAAGTTCTCATTCGTTTGTTGACATGTTTTATATAAGCTGCTGCTTCTACTTTGATGATTACTGAATTGATTATTGATTTCTTGTTATTGATTGATTGTTTATTAAGAGTTACGCAACGTAAGATAGCAGTAGAATCAATGCAGCGGAATGTTCTATCCTCAGCTTCAGATACCACCGGCAAATGCCAGACTTTTCCAAGCATCTTTCATCACCCGTACAGCTTACTTGTTATTCAGAAGTTTCAGAAATATCATGAGCGCTAGTTCGTTCTGCAATGTCATATAAGCTAGTGAACAAAGTATTCACTGTTGTTGTTTCTCTCATGGTTGTTAACAAGTACATAAGATAACAGATTTGTGTTTGGGTTCGCAAAGTACTTTTCGAACTCAAACACAAGTCGTACCTTCGTTGTGTATTTCGAAAATGAATAGTTCTTACCGTGTTCCGTGTGTTTTGATGAATGAAGAGGTTGTACACCTTCCTAACTTTCGTTTACCTTCTTTGCAACACTTTATGGTTTCTCCGCCGATAACATGAAGGGTACCCATGATCAGTCTTCTGATTGAAGTAACTTCCGTATATACGAAAGTTAAACTCATCCGTTTTCAATTTATCTTTTTGTTTTATTTCATTCAAAATTTCAGAAAAACGCTAACCCATGTACCTTATTGATATGCAAGCCTCAAGTTTTCGAATTTCGGGGGACACAAGGACTCGAACTAATCCAATGGATCGGAGCGAGCCCTTGACAGGAAATAACCTGTGGGAGGGAATAACCATATTAGAAAGATGAGAGAGTGAGGCTTACAATCATAAGATACTAGGGATACGTGGTGTTATGAACCCTAAACATAACGCTGTGGTGTTTGAATCACCAGTGACAGCTTACCCCAGCATATGCCGGGGCCTCTCCGAGGAGAGAACTTTGGTATCTTATGTCATAAGCCCGCATTCTACCATTAGACTACGGTCTTATATGATATAATTAATTATACATTCTACAAGTAATAACAGTACAAAATACAAATCCTGACCTCTTGCTGTCAAACGGCCTTACTTGGATCGATATGACTCTGATCAATGAATTGTCATGAGTCGTGTTGTTTTATGCTTTATGAATGAGTTGCTTCTTCGGCTCTCATAGTTACTTGGTTGTTTATTGATTTTTCGTTTATTGATTGATTATGTGTTAAGATCCTAGAAGAAGAGTTGTTTTCCGTTCATGAGTTTCTCCGATGACAGAAGCAAGTTAAGGACATGGATTTCAGATAAGTTGTTTCTATCTTTACTCATTTTGGTTTGTTCCAGACTGCCGATATCTCGTCTGTTCGGTGGGTACTTCATCAGTTGGCTGATGAGATGACGTAAAAGGATTCGGAAGTTAACAGTACGTTTTGTATTCTTCTGAGAGTTTCTTTACATTGTTTCTTTAGTTTTCATTGTTGTGTTCACTGCTTCCGAGCCTGTTATGAGTTCAACGAAGTGAATAACTAAGAGGTAAGATTATATTCATACAGAGGACTTATTAATCATTCGTACTACATACATCGTACGGTTCTCATTCGAGAGTTCATCCATTTCCTACTCGTTTTCTGCTCAGTTTTCCTGAATGACTTTCTCGAATCTTCTCCCCCGTCTTACTTATCATGGATCGTTAATATGAGTTGAATAAGACGGTTAGTGCAGAGCCAGTGGTCCTTTCCTCGATTACCGAGCAGTGCAGTATACCGAGAACTAGACTCTACTACTTCCTTTTGTTAATTGTTGTTCTTCATTCATATGTTAATGGTTCCTGTACATTTTCAATTGATTTCTAATTATACGTAAAGATGTGGAGTTGCATGGCTCTCGCTTTCTTTCAGGAAGGTCAGAATGTTAAGCGTCAGCATAGGCACAGCCTCAAGCGACTTGTTCTCTTTCATTTTCTGTCATTGTTCATAAAGTTTCATGGACGAAAACTAATGGATATTGAGTCGCTAATCTCATACTTCTCATCTGATCCTTTTCTCCGTTATGAAAGCTTTAAGACTTGTTGTGCGAAGGTATATCCATACTTATGCTCTTCTCTTAACAGAATTTCATCTTTTATCGCTCATAAGTTGGTCAGGATGTGTATTTTCCAAATTTGATACATCTATGCTTCTTATCCGAGTGAAGATGAGAAGATGTTCAACGAAAGGTTTCTCTTTTCCACTTTTCCTGCTTTCAAACAGCTTGTTGATCTTTCCTCTAAATGCATACTTCTTTCCTCTTACTCAACCCATATATTCTGACTCTTAGGTAGCATAAAAACACATAAATTAAGCTTTAAAATGCATTTACAAGCTTAGTTAGTAGTTTGCATGTTTAATTGGTCCTGCAGCGATTGGAATGTGCGCCAATGCATGATCGCGTACCATGTACGGCGCGCAAAATACATGATACGTGCGGACGTGTGTATCAATTAGCGTCGTGGTTCTGTCATTGCACGCTAGCGTACGTTAGTACGTGTGTCTCGGAATATAGTTGTTGGTGAAGCTTAGTTGTTACCTTAGTAAACGGCTTCCACAGTAGAGTCCTTGTAGTAGAGGTGGTTCAGTGGTTTAATTGTTTGAGACAAGGAATAATATAGAATGGTTTATTGGCGGATATAATACAATAGTGCAGATGATGAGTGCCGGAGGGGCTTTGGGTAATGGTGAAACGTTCGAATAACTCGCCGAGCTTACATCTCGCTGGGCTTATAAAGGGTCCTAAGTGTAATGTTACATATAAACTACGGTATAGTGACAAGTGGGTTCTAAGAATAAAGGGTCTAATGTCTAC
The DNA here is from genome assembly GCA_030370435.1 of Auanema freiburgensis. Classification (NCBI taxonomy): domain Eukaryota; kingdom Metazoa; phylum Nematoda; class Chromadorea; order Rhabditida; family Rhabditidae; genus Auanema; species Auanema freiburgense. The sequence goes on from CM059366.1 coordinate 1,188,605, forward strand.
ATGCTCATAATGTTCTATCAATGACTACTTTGAATTAATGTTATAAAGCTGGCTATTACAAATATGCAGTTGCCTTTTAATCCGGCTATTAATGAGTTTTACATTCGAAATAGTCATTGATAAATGATAATTATGGTGAATAAAAGAAGATACGAATTTGATCATAAATAACTAATATGTCAAGAATTTCTAGATACACGAATAAAATGCAGAATATACGAAGTTACTTACTTGTTCTACTGATTATAGAGACATCTTTCCACATTTCTTCCGAAATATCCTTCGCCGCTGGAATTAGCCTGTACGGGTGTTTGCTCATCCACACATGCGCAACAATCTGGTTTGCAATATCCATGTACTTCTTCCATGCAGATTGGGCAGTATCCTAGTTCGTTGAGGCGGTAATTTCTTGCTCTCGATGTCCTATAGTACGGGCAATTGTTGTCAACGTGATCGGTTCCATTGCAGAGCAGACATTGCTGTGACATCCTAACCATATCTTTAAGTTCTTCCATCATTCTAGTTATCTGAGCAATCTTGTTGTCGATCAGGTTAGTCACTTTGGGCTGTTCAGGGATCATTGCGGGTTGTTGTTGAGTTTGTGGGGTCCACATCGCAAATGTTTCTTCGACGTCTTCTAGTGATGCAAACCGTGCGGTTGGGGTTTGTTCTCTCGATCTGGATCGGTAACTGACTGGGGATACGTTTCCTGGCTGCTCTTGGATGATGATTTCGATCTCTGAGTCGGAAGAGACGGTCGGGCTTGGCGTTGCTGGTGACAGTGGGTTCCATGAGTTTTCCATTCTTTCTTGATGGTAGCGTATCGTCGGCTGACGATAGTAGCTTGCTCTGGTGGCGTTTGTCTCCACGAAGATTGGAGAATTAGAACGAATGTTGCTGCGGGCGACGTTGAAGCGGTCCATGATGTCCACGATTGCTGTTAACTGGTACGGATAACCAAGTTAGCTTTGCAAGATGCTTTACTCCCGCCTTAAATTGACCTCTTGTATGTAATATTCTAATCCTGTTAAATATTGTTTGTTGATTATCTGGTTTGAGTATATGATTGGCACGGCACACTATTCATCATTCTTATGCTTCTTTACAGTATTGCCTTAATGAAGGCTAAGAGGATTTGCCATCCTATAGCAGACGCTCTGCCGGTGCACCAGATTAGCGGTTTTGACATAGCTGTCAATGCCTGCGCGCCGAATGCATAGCTGATCAGCGTTGTAATGATGGTTGCTCCGGTTAATGCCGTTGAGGTTTTCCATCTTTCTGTCATTACTGTGCCTAAGGGGCTTAAGTCTGGCATCTTTGTCCAATTATAATCCGCTTGGTCAGCTGGTATCATATCCTCTTCTAATTCGTGATAAAGAAGTGTTCCGCTTATTGTAAAGTCCTTTCTTTCTGCTGCACATTTTGTGAAGCATTTCTGGTATACTGTAGCTTCGTCGAAATACATTGTGATCAGCGTCGTAGGGTTTTCCGGGGAACATTCAATGGATCTTATATGATCATCGCATTGAATTGTGATCCATGAGTCTATTGTTGACATGCAGCTGATTGCTATTTTTGCTCCTACTGGGCAGTCATAACACCCACTTATGTTTGTGAATGTTGGCACGCAGGGGTAGTCCAAGTTCATCGCTGCGCTGTCCATCAGTAGATTTGATTCCATGTAAAACAGTATTTCATCTGTTTTTTGCAAGGCTACGATTGTTTTTCCATGCTCCTTTAGTTCCATTGCACTGGTTGAGAACGGTAAAGTCTGCTTCCTCTCGTGTTTCTTGATGGCGTTTCCTGGGCATTCGCATGTTGTTTTGTGTTCATGCGGTCGGCATTTGCATTTGTCCGGTATGTGACAGTTGGTTTGGTTGCTCGTTGCGTCTGCTTCTGTTGCGCAACGTAGCATGAAGTCGTCGTGGCTGTCAAGCATGACTGTCCTATTGCTGGAGCGAGCAAACTGGGTGCTTGCAATGGGTGCGTGTTGATTCGTTATTGAAACTATCGTCGCATTCAAGAACGGTGTCTTCACTTTTTGATAGGGTCTCATTTTGAGGTATTCCACAGTGAGCTGTTTTTTGATGATTATGCTGATTTTGAACGTAACTTCGCTGAAGTATTCAGAACATCGGAAAACGTCAAAAACTTCTTTTGTGGCTGGTTTGTGGAATAGTCGATAAAAGCTGCATCCTCTCGAAAATACCATGCCACAGCCACACAGCCATCCTCCGCATGATAGCATGCATCCTGATTCTCCTTGATGCTGGTACGTGTGTGCGAATTCGGCTATGTACGATCCTTTGGTTACTTCCTCGCAAAAATCTCCAGTGCATGATCCAGATAATCTGCATCTCTTTGTTGTTTCTACGAGTGGGCTGGTCAGTCGTGTGTAGTGACGATGCTCCTTATGGCATGTTACTGTTGAGTTCATTTTTTCGACCTCAATTGATCCTATGATGACGTTATTGTGCATCATTTGTACACAGACCTTTGAGGTCAGTGAATTGAACATCACTTCTCTACCAAACTGGTAGTAGCAGTGCGTTCTGTTATCACATTTCAATTCAATGGAGTACCTTGTATGGGTATCCTGACATCCTTCCGTGATTCCTATAGTTCCAATTGCTAAGATTGTGGCAATCATAGTCACGTAGCTGGTTGGGTTTGGTTTGGGCAGCCGAGCTGGCTCCCTTCTTTTTTGTTCCCTCTTAAGGTCCTTGTTAACGTTTGAGTACGTATGTTCTTCATAAGGTTCTTCATAAATTGTTGATACTGTTGTTGGTTGTCGGCGCGATCCGTGTGGTCGGTTCCGACTTGGGTGCCATTCTATGAGTTCCATGCTCCATTCAGCGTTCGGTTCATTAGTTAGTTGAGCCAGATGGGGATTTTTGGCAAGGTTTTTGAAGTTTCTTGCCATTTGTCGTGATTGTATCCATCCATTTTTTGCTCGTTCCACTAGAGTTGATTCCTTCGTTGTTTTTACTATCCACCTTAGCAACGGGCAAATAATTACCATTACTAGTGTTGAATATGTGAATGCTGATAGCTGGGCTCCCAATGGCCAACAGTGGGGATTTCCTATTAGGTTTCGAGACATAAACCTCGCCTTGTGGCATACTTGATTTCGGACGCATCTTGTAGTTTCTGTTCCGAACTCCGAGATTAGTCTGATATCGGCCATATTTTTTCCCGGTATGGCCCTTAGCTCTATTTCAAGCGGACCTTTTGCTTTAGGGTCAATGTTGCGGCAATCACTATCTATGCATAATAGAAGTGGATGGTTGTTTGCATTGACTGTCAAGTGGGTTTCATTACAATACATTGCTGGGTTGCTTGAAACGCTTATTACTTGACTGGCGATGAGTATCGCGGTTAGGAGGTTTATGAAGGAACTTTTTCTTCGGGGTGCTGCTGTTCCTTGTAGTCTTCTTTCCTCCATTTTTCTCCTGGCGGTCTCCATCATTGAAGGTAGTTCGTTAATCCATGTTGTTCCCTTGGTTGGGACAGAATTTTTTCCCTGGATTGTTGGTCTCGCTAAGCCTTTCTCTTGCTGTGGCGGAGGTAATTCTTCCTCCGTTTGGAGATCGATTTGTAGTTCTGATCCTGGTTCAGAACTACTGTGGACTTCTGGAGTTGGTTCCCTGTGGTAGGTATCCATTTCTTCCGTTCTTGTCCGCTTATCCAGTTCGACTGGTTCTTCCGGCTCCGAGTCTTCGATGGTTTCTATTTCGGCTTCTTCTGGTAATTTGTCCGGTCCTTGTGCTGTATTCGGTATCTGGCTTGGTGTTGGTTTCATAATAGCCCTGTTGGCTATTTCCAATGGATACAGTAGTTCGAATGACCTTTCTATGATTCTTCCTTTTGTAAGAACCATCGCTGATCGGTTCAATCCGTCTTCAGATTCCAGTATTCGGGTGATTCTCCCGAGCTGCCAGCTTCCTCTCGGGGCCTTTTCGTTTTTGATAATCACAACATCACCTATTCCTAGTGTGAATCCGCTGTGACGTCCTTGTGATTTGATCCGTTTGTTTATATCCTTTATGCTGGTGAGGTATTCAGTTTTCCATCTGTACCAGAAGCGGTCGGATATGTTTGCTATAAACTGTATTGCTTCCATAGCTTGTTGTGCTGAAGCGATGTATTCTGGCTCCTTTCCAATACCGTCCACTTCATCTCGTGGGGTTTGATCTGGTATGGAATAGCTTAGAGATGTATTCAAGAAATCGATCGGACGTATTGGGATTACTTCCGGATCGTCGGATCCAGAATATGTCATTGGTCGGCTGTTTACTATCATTTCTATTTTTGACATGATAGTATGCATCTCATCTAGCGATGGTTTGTATCGTCCTATCGCTCTGTTGAAAGATGATTTGACTATTCCTATCAATCGTTCCCATGCACCTCCTTTCCATGGTGCTAAGGGTGTGTTGAATATCCATGTTATCCGGTCCAAGTGATAAGAATGGAAAAACATGCTGTAGTTGTCCAATCTGTGCGTCCTTTCTTTCACAATTTGGGACAGTATTTTGTTTCCAAGTACAAAATTAGATCCATTGTCGCTTCTCATCATTGTGGGAACTCCTCTTCTTGCTGTGAATCGCTGCAAGGCGTTAATGAAGGCTTCGGTTGATGCCGTAGGTACTAGTTCCAAATGAATTGCCCTTGTGGCCATGCAAGTAAAAAGGCATACATGCGTTTTCATTTCTCCTTGAAGAGTAAACGGACCCATTAGGTCACATCCGGTGACTGTGAATGGCTTTGTGACAGTTACTCGGTCCTTAGGAAGATTTGCCATTTGTGGCGATCCTATTGGCAGGGCGTTGAAACGTCTGCATACTGTGCATGATTGTAGGATCCTTTTGATGGTTGACATCGGTTTCGGAAGGTAGTAGCGCTGTCGTAGAAGTGTATGTACCAGCTCCCGTCCTGAATGACCACTCTTCTTGTGTATTTGCATGATGATGTACGCCGCTAGTTGAGATTTCCTGGGTAGCCAAATTGGGTTTCTGGTATCGTATGGTAAATCCGCGAGCTGGAGGCGAGTTTCTATTCTGATTATGTCTTTTTCATCTTTGAAAAAGTTCCAAGTTCTGTATTTGGTCTGTAACTCCTTCATGTCCTCCATTTGTTGGCTCAAATGGACAAGCAATGTTTTTGCTCCTTCGTAATCCTTTCCCGAGGATTCGCTGGTTAATGTGAAGTCGTTTGTATATGATGGTGACTTCTTTAATGTTGATGTGACTGCCTTAATGAATTTGCCTACATATGCTGCTACGGCCATGTTAGTACGATGATTCTCCGTTTTTAGGCATGCTTCCGTCACTTGATCGTCGAATTCTTCTGATTGTTGAATCAGAATTTGCTCATTCGATTTTTCTTCTATGACTAATCCCTCTCTAATAGAAAAGGGTGTTAGTGGGTTGGTGGATCCATGAATCCACTGTGGTCCCTTAATCCATGGTGATGATTGACAATCCTCTTTGTCCATCCCTCTGGTTCCAATGTCAGCTGGATTGTATTCCGTTGAGACGTGGTATAGTCGGACAGTAATTCCTGCCTTTCGCATTTCTTCTGTGTTGCACAGAATGTCCTTGAGGTAATGTTCAATGGTTCTTGGAAGCTTCTTGTTTGAGCTGATCCAATCTAAGGCTATATGGCTATCGGAAGCCACCTTTACTGTTATGTTCCTGAGACCTTGTTTTTGAACTAGGTTTTTTGCGAGATTGAATGCCATACGAATAGCTATCAATTCCAGTTTCGGTATGGTTAAATTCCGTTTTGGTGCTAACTTCACCTTTCCTGTGAGTAGGTCACTAATTTCTTCATTGGTTTGTAAGTAGGCGCAGACTGCTGTTGCTTCCTTGCTTGCGTCTGCAAAGACCCACAATGTGGAAGATTGTGTTGTCGGTATGTATCTCGCTATTGAGACATGGGCCGGTGCTGCAGCTTCCACTAATGAGTTCCATTTTTCCGTGGTCTCATCTTCCAGCGGCTCATCCCATCCTTTCTTGGTATTGAATACTTCGCGTAGTAGTATTTTGATCCGGAGTAGTAGTGGGGTTATCATGCCAACTGGGTCGTATGATTTGTGTAGTTGACTTAGCATGATCCTCTTCGTCAGTTTGTCGCAAGGTTCCAATTTCACTTGCGTTGTGAGTTCGTCCCTTCTTATGTTGAAAGGGAGGCCGAGCATTTTTACTTTGTGTTCTTCTAGCTTGTCTTCGTCCGGAATGGCTGCGTTAACGTTATCATTGTTGGAGATGTATTCTCGGATATTCATGGATATATCTTTGAATAATCTTTTTGATTCATGATACTTTTGAATCGCAGCTTCTTCGGTATCAGCTCCCATTGTGATGTTATCCACGTATAGAAAACGCATAATTTCATCTGCTAGTTCTGTGTTTTGGTTCTTCAGAAAATGAACTAGACACATGTTTAGGATACTGGGGGAGCTGGTTATGCCGAAAGGCAGACGACAGAAACGGTATGGTACAATTCTTGGTCCTCCGTCGTTTGAACGGTTGAGCCAAAAGAATCGACATAGATCTCTGTCGGGTATGGTCAACATGATTTGTGTGAATGCAGCTTCGATATCACACATCATGATTATTTTGTGAAAACGATTGGCGACTATTATGTCGTGAATCTTATTAGTGAATATAAGACCAGTCGTTATCACTTCGTTAAGGGAAGGCGTACCTCTAGCCTTTGATGAGGCGTCGAAAACGATCCGTAGTGGTTTTACTTTTTCGGCTTTCCACACTCCGTGGTGCGGGATATAGTAAGTGGGTCGTCCGTTGTCTATCCTGGGAACGCGTTCCACAATTTCTTGGTGTATGTAGTCGTCCATTATTCGATTATACCATTCCTTCTGATTCGGGTTCTTCTCCAGTTGGGCTAGTAGACAGTGTAGCCTCTTGATGGCTACCGTTTTGTTGTCTTTGAGCTCGGCGAATTTTTCCTTTTTTGGGAATGGCGCTACTAAGCGATTATTTTCAAATCGGATGCTTTTCGCGTAGTCCTTGAAGTATGCTTCGGTTATTTTTTCCTCGGCTTCTTCATTTGGGTTGATTCCTGTGTTGTCAATCTCGAATAATTGTTGAGCGATTTGCTCCGAAGTGATTTCTCTTTCTTCGGTGAGGTTTGATGCGAACAGTGTTACGTCTTCTGTCCGTTCTGGTTTGGTCCTAGTAGATCCAAAGGTGATTGTGCCTAGTTTCGTATTTCTGGCTAGCAATCCTGACGGTAGTTCCTCTTCTATACTACGTCTTTCGGTAATTTTGTGATAGTTGTCCAGTCCAATTAGTATGTCTGGGGTGATTTTTTCACCATTATTGTATGGAGAAGCGGGCGTGAGTTCCTTTTCCTTTATGAACTTCCGGTCCTCCTTGGATAAGATTGGAGCCTTCACGGCTACTGTAATCTTGGGTTTAGTTGAGACTTTGAGGTTCGTATGTCCGTCAGTTGTCTTCATTTTGAGGATGACTTCGCTTGATTCATGCGTTTCTTCGTGTCCTCCTATACCATAGAACGTACTTCTAGCTGACTTTCTGAATGGTAGGTTAAGCTGCTTGGCCACCTTCTCGGTGATCAAGGATTTGGTTGATCCTTCGTCGATGATTACGTGTAGTTTCTCGTAATCCTTGCTGAGGTTATTCTGTACCTCGACTTGTGCTGTCTTCAAGATAGCTCTGCGCCTGTGTTTCCTGAGTTTCCGGTCCTTGTTGTGCAAGATGATCCGCTCATCGTCCGTTAGGCTGCTGCTATCAGTAGTTTGTCCTTCTTCCTCCGTGGAAGAGTGTAATTCCTTTCGTGGATTTGTTTGTGTCAGGAGCTGAGTGTTATCCTTGCGGTCAATCGGCTTTTTGCCCCCGGCAGAGGTTTTATCGCTCAGTCTTCTCTGATCGTTGTTGGCCGTCGGTGGCCAAGTTGGCTTCCGGTCAAAGGGTTTCTTGCCTCCATTGGCGTTCCCATCGTTTGACTTGTTCGGGTTTGAAAATGTGCAAAGCAAATCACTATGCTTCATGTTGCAATTGCTGCACGTAGGTTTGTCACAGTGTGAGCTACTGTGGTTGCTTGAGAAGCAGATCCAGCACAGGTTGCGTTCTCGTACTATTGTTCGTCGTTCCACTGGACTGCTATATTTTCGGCAATTGTCCGCGGTGTGGAACCTTTTTGTACAGAAGGCACAATGGTCGTCATTGCTCTTCTGATTGCGTGGCGCTTCAGAATTGCTGCTACGTTTGTGGAGTAATTCCTTCTCCTCCTGTAGGTTGAACTCTATAATCTTGTCTTGAAGCTTGTCCATGGTGTCTTCTACTGTCAGCTCGTTGGCTGACATGATCAGTTTTTTCACCAGTTTGAAGGGAAATTTCGGTAATACTGCTCCCATGATGAGTTCCTTTGTTATAAGGGCTCCTGACGTTTCGATTCGTCGAAGTAGACCCTTAACTTCGTAAAGGGTTTCTCTGCATTCCTTTGCTCGGAATGGAGCGGTACGTACTGCATTCAGTTCCTGGATGATTTTGTATGGATCGGCCTTATGGGTTCCATACTCCTTCTCCATAAGTTTCCGGATGTACTCGTAGTTTTCCTCTGATGGGTCCACATTTACGAGTCGTTTGGCCTTTCCAGTTAGACCTTCGTACAGCAGGTTGATTTTTTCTGCAGTGCTGAACGTTGGTTCGTTGTGAACAAGTGAGTTGAATCTTGTCCAGTAAGATTTGAAGTTTTCGGGTTTTCCATCGAAGGTTGGTACGCGAATGGGTTGTCGTTGGATCAAAGTAGCAGGCTGTGTTGGTGTTTGCTTCATAGTTTTGATTAGCTCCATCAGCTGCTGCATGAGAAAATCCGTTGGGTTCAGTGACGGTGTGCTCGATGCATCGTCTTCGGCTTCCTCTTTCTGCTCTGATCGATATGATGTTCCTCCTGTTGGTAGTTCATCCTTCCTTTGCATGATCTCTATGAGTTCTTCTCTTTGTCTTATTTCTCTGGCAATTTCTAAATTTTTCTCGTTGATCATCTGTTGCAGCTGATCTCGTTTTAGTTTTTGCTGTTTTTGTATGAGAAGTTGGGCTTCTTGCTTCACGTCGTTCGCCTTTGTTCGGGGATCCATGAGATCAATACGTTCTTCGCTCAGAAGAGCATTGTATATCTCGTTGTGCTCTGCGCTCAGTCTGTGTTGTTCCATCATCTGGTCTGTTCTAGCTACTCCGTAGTCGATTATGGCGTCTTGCAGAGAATTGCATTCCTTCTCTAACTGAGCCAGTTCTTCATCGGTCCATGCGCCTTCGGCTTCCAGGTCCAGTCTGTTGAGCCGATTCACTTTGTTGGTGGCGGCATTTACATTACGAGCTTGGCGAGTCAGCTCGAAAAGTGCAGGGTACTGCATCTTCCAGTCGTGAGAGTTGTTCATCTTTCTTATTTAGCAGATGCACCAGTTGTCTCGGAATATAGTTGTTGGTGAAGCTTAGTTGTTACCTTAGTAAACGGCTTCCACAGTAGAGTCCTTGTAGTAGAGGTGGTTCAGTGGTTTAATTGTTTGAGACAAGGAATAATATAGAATGGTTTATTGGCGGATATAATACAATAGTGCAGATGATGAGTGCCGGAGGGGCTTTGGGTAATGGTGAAACGTTCGAATAACTCGCCGAGCTTACATCTCGCTGGGCTTATAAAGGGTCCTAAGTGTAATGTTACATATAAACTACGGTATAGTGACAAGTGGGTTCTAAGAATAAAGGGTCTAATGTCTACATGCTCATAATGTTCTATCAATGACTACTTTGAATTAATGTTATAAAGCTGGCTATTACAAATATGCAGTTGCCTTTTAATCCGGCTATTAATGAGTTTTACATTCGAAATAGTCATTGATAAATGATAATTATGGTGAATAAAAGAAGATACGAATTTGATCATAAATAACTAATATGTCAAGAATTTCTAGATACACGAATAAAATGCAGAATATACGAAGTTACTTACTTGTTCTACTGATTATAGAGACATCTTTCCACATTTCTTCCGAAATAACGTGCGCGCATTTGGCGTAATTTTGGAAGGCGTTGTGTCTCTCTAAGAGAGATGAAACTCTTTCAAAATCTTCGCTAATTTTTGTTAAAAGTGTTCCCTTGTGGGAGGTTAAACTATGCCAGTTTGTGAAAGATTTTTTTGAACTTTGTTTGTAATTTTTGATTTCATTTTCCTTGTTTTTCTCTTAGTTTTCTCTCTATTTCTTGGCTTATTAACTGTTATTTGAACACAGATTGTTAGTTAAATAGTAGTTATGTTGGAAATAATAGTTTAATCGTTTGAAAACTTTTTTTTTTCGTTCTTATCAATTCACTTTTGCTATTTCGTCTCTCATTCTTATTGTATCGATGAGAGCTTCGAATTGCCTTTCGATGAAAAAAAAGATCATCGAAATTGGTTAATTTTGAGCTGAGTTAGAACGTTTTAACCTTTTGATCGCATTGCCTATGCACCACCGCTTCACTTTTCACACGCGCTGTTGGAATGAAACACGTGAACAACCGTTCAAGCGCGTCTGATGCGTTAAAATGAATGAACGACCGCATCGTTGAGCTTCTTTCGTCAAAATGATTTTCTTCTTAGCTTTTCATTGTCCATTCATCGTTATTGAGTGAGCGGCGTCTTCAGTCCACTCTTCTAACTGTCATAACTTTCTTCAAATCCATCCGTTTCCAGATATCTTTTCAATGGTCTAATCCTTTAATTATAATAATGAACATGCTTGTCTGCCTATTGTTCCATTCTAAGTCTTCGCAATGCTCTTCTTCATATTCCTTGTTGTCTTTTCGAAATTGCGAAATAACATGCTGCGCGAGCGTTCTTTGTGTTAATTGGTTCATTTCACTGTTGAGATTGTTATATTAGGTTTCTTCAATTACTTTTCGATGTATTCTATTCATGTGAATGCCTAAGTTGATAGATAAGATAGATGAGCTTAGCACACAGGTTCAATGAAATGTATTTTCCTATTCTCTTCACGTATTGTTGTTTGGGAGATCGATGTTATAGTGCTTTATCTGATTGTTCTATATTATACTTATGATTTGTATTTTTGTTTTCTTCTTTATTATATTAGCATAGTTTAAGCTTCAAATAGTATACGTTTCAGATATTTGAGGAGCGAAAGGAACATACAATTCCTTATTATGGAGTTTGTTGGGTACTGGTCGGAGCTCCTGGTGACATAACACAAGAATCTCAGTAAGACTTTGCCTCCCTTCTTTTACTCGGAAAATGTTTAGAAAAGTGCGTCCACATCAACTCATATTGAGAGCTTCGAAGCATTACCGGGATCGGTTGGACGGTACGTAGTATGAGATTTACTAATTCATTTCAAAAACCTCGGACGCGCAATCCGGTTGCATTCTTAAGCTTTTTTCATTTCCAAACTTGTTTCATATTAATATATTACAGTTATTCAACAAAGGTTTGGATGAGAGATTACGAGGAGTTCTTACGTCAAAGCGAGTTGATGGAGGAGGAAGAGATGGAAGAAATAGAACAAGAAGAGGAGCCACTTCGTAATCGAACCTCTGAAGAAATGTCCTTAGCTTTTGCTGAGAACGAAACGTGGACCTGCAGTTGTCACAGGTGATATAACCAATGCTTTTCCTATTTCCAATTGATATTTTCAGCTTTTCGCAAAGTGCGTGCTGTTAGTTGTTGTTATTGGAATGATCCATGGTCTCGTTGTCATTCCCGTTATGTTCAACTTGATGTCTGTCAACGGCTAAGAAAGTGCCTTCCGTGGTTACAAATGAAGGAACAGCCTGTGAATGCAACCGTTTGAGATTCTCGGATGTGAGGTAGCTCAATCTATAATCTGCTCTATTGAGAAAACGAAAGTCGATGTTTCGAAACTCCTGCAGTTGCAATGAACTCGACACATTGATCCGATTACTTTTACAGTTTCCATGTTTTTTCTTTCTAAGCTTTGATTTTCTATCTTCGATTATGTTAATTAGTTCTTATGGGTTCATGTAGAATGCAACATCCATGTACGATTAGAGTAGAATGCAACCGTTCTGGGCGTTGTTGAAGATTCGCTTACTTCTTCATTGGTTTCCCTTCTCTGATATGAGATTCGTGAAAGTTTTCAGAGTTTCCTGATCCATTTGTTTCGAATAAGTAGCGCGTTAGTTGACTCAGTTACATACTTACGCGTTCTATTGATACTTCATGGTTCTCATTCGAGAGTTCATCCATTTCCTACTCGTTTTCTGCTCAGTTTTCCTGAATGACTTTCTCGAATCTTCTCCCCCGTCTTACTTATCATGGATCGTAAATATGAGTTGAGGTAGACGGTTAGTGCAGAGCCAGTGGTCCTTTCCTCGATTACCGAGCAGTGCAGTATACCGAGAACTGTCTGTGAAATACGTTTTGATCAAAACAGATCTCAGGAGAGATTTGAAACGCTTTCCAGATGCTAAGCGCGTTTGTCAGTTGAAAAGGAATGAACAACCGAACCATTGAGCTTTCTTGTTTAATGTTTCATTTTTTTCCCAAGTTATCCATTTTTTGGTTCGCGCAGCAGATCGAATCGTGTTCAACGTGCTCTGTCAACTCCTTGTTCACAATGGTTGTTGTCATGTCATTTCGAAACTAAGCGATATCTTTCAAAGTATGAGCGTTGCTTGTGTTCTTTGTTTTCATTTCGAGTTTTCCCTTCTCAAATACTTTCTGAATTACTTTCTTTTGACATTTGGATGGAAGGTTCACCGATGTTGGAAACCAATTTCTGGTTGTGAAGGTCTTGTGTCTTGTTCGTTGAATACTCAGTTTATAGACTCTAATACTTCGTCTTGTTAATTGTTGTTCTTCATTCATATGAGTTAATGATTACGTATGTTTCCATGTTACTATACATTCCACTTGTTATAGATAGGATCAAAGGAATGTGAAGTTGGAATTCTTGGACGAGAAAGTCGCGGGTGCAGATAACAGATAAGTTCTCATATCTTTGTTCATATTGGTTAGTTACAGAAAGCCGTTTGTTAGTCTTTGGAAATACAATGAAGTGCCGCAATGCCTTCTTCTCAGTGCTACAAGTGCCTGAGATAGAGTGAACCTTGCGATTGTGTTCACTCTTTCTCAGGCACTCGTAGTACTGAGGAGAAGGTATTGCGACACCCCTTGTCCTAGAAATTTTATCTTTTTTTTGGCCATTTTTTCCAATTTCATCCTCCATATATATCCAATGATATGGAGTAAATGTGGAAGGATAGCCAAGAGGTTAGTTGGTCATTCATACTAGGAAGTGGTTGGTTCAATTCCCGGCCCTGTCAAGGATCCTTCTACGAGAGTGCAAATAGTAAGTTCCGGTCACCCCCGTTTCCAAAGGGGGGTGACCCTTATATACATTTCTACCATACTCATTCTTTCTAATTTCAGGTACCAATCATCGGAGATCTGAGTCAGCGTGTTATATACCCTGACCGTCCATGAGTTGCCAGACTCTTGACTCAGATCTCCATCGGAAGGGCAGTGTGAGTGAGAGAAAGAGTCTGGCACAGGGACGGGGGGGTTTTGGAGAAATTTTTTAAAAATTTTTTGAAAAAAATGGCGATGCCCCCCTGTCTCAACCCATTCTGTATCTACCCCCTGATTGTGGGGAGGATCACTCCTCCACCTTGGGAGAGGAAAACTTCAAAAAAAGGAAGTTTTCCCCTCCCCTTCTCCTAACGATACTTGGCTCTTGGTAGCCTCCGAGTACGTTAGGAGGATGTTATTGGAACTCCTCGTTCTTGGTGTCTTTGTACTGTAAATAAATAATTATTATAATAAAACTGTTTTTAACATTTACCTGATATTGTTATCAGCTTCATCCACCATTCGAATATATCAGCCGACGTTGTCCTCGGGTATCGCCCTGTAATATTAAAGATCAGCACTTGCGAGTAACTTGGAGAACAAGAAGACAAAGTAAACGATGAACGAAACAAGGGATGAGAACTATCAAACATACAAGTAGTTACAAGGAATTGCTACTCTTAACAACTCATTAAGAGAGAACATGAGAAAGGTTCTATGAATTCGAGCTGATAGCAAAGGCTGTTCAGGACATTCAAAGAACATTGAGATGAACGAAGATACAAGAAGCCACAATACACACTTATTCCCTCGTAAAGCTACTTAACGACAGAGCACGAACAACTATCTCATAAACTCTCAGCTAAGGGACTCATCGTTCAAGAAACAGCCGAGATTGAAACTCTCTACAAGAGAAACATTGGTTAAGAATCAACAGAACAAAGCAACTAAACAAGGTATCCCAAACAACTCTCTCAGAACCTTACAAGGGATTAGCTGAATCTATATCGATCGATCATAGCATAATCAATTCAAATCACCTTAACTAAAGCGCGGTCAAGTGGGGACGACGATCAAACAAGGAGATGAAACTCCTTGGAACAGCAAGTATCGCTTACATGAACAGCATAGTAAAACTACTTAACAACAAAGCACAAACGACTATCTCATACATTCTCAGCTAAAAGACTGATCGTCTAACGAACAGCGAGTTCATTATGAACAAATGAAAAGATGAAACCATTCGAGTTAACTGTCCTCTAAACATCCGAACTAAACTATCTCAATTCACAATCAAATGACTTAAACAAGGGTATTAAGCTTAACAAACACTGAAATCAAGTAAACGACTATCAAACAAGGCAATAGGAAGGGAATTTGAAGAATATCAAATGTAAGTCATATCTACCACACTGTCGCACTCAAAAGAAACGAGAGGCGGATCACTCACAGCACACAACATATCACTGACAAGTAATCAATAATCGTGTAAGTTGCCATTAAGGGCTAAAGTGGCGAAAGATCAATTGACAAACAACAACAACAAAGTACAACTCAAAGAACGATCAAGTAGACTACCACCATTCTCTCATTGGACACATTCTTTCTGGGTAAGGATGCGCAGTGGTATGGAACCTTCAAGCCATTGTCGTTGTTCACGTAATTCTCACGTGAGCCAGCGGTTACGTCATTTTCATCTACGTGGGCATGAAGGACGGTTGTATCAGGTTAGTTCTCTCTTCTATTCAATAAAAACCAATTTATTGACCTTTCTTCGACTGCGCAGACGTGTGACGATTGCCTTCACTGATCACTTCTCAGAACGGTTGCATTCACGGGCTGTTCCTTCATTTGTAACCACGGAAGGCACTTTCTTAGCCGTTGACAGACATCAAGTTGAACATAACGGGAATGACAACGAGACCATGGATCATTCCAATAACAACAACTAACAGCACGCACTTTGCGAAAAGCTGAAAATATCAATTGGAAATAGGAAAAGCATTGGTTATATCACCTGTGACAACTGCAGGTCCACGTTTCGTTCTCAGCAAAAACTGAGGACATTTCTTCAGAAGTTCGATTACGAAGTGGCTCCTCTTCTTGTTCTATTTCTTCCTTCTCTTCCTCCTCCATCAACTCGCTCTGACGTAAGAACTCCTCGTAATCCCTCATCCAAACCTTTGTTGAATAACTGTAATATATTAATATAAAATGAGTTTGGAAATGAAAAAAGCTTAAGAATGCAACCGGATTGCGCGTCCGAGGTTTTTGAAATGAATTAGTAAATCTCATACTACGTACCGTCCAACCGATCCCGGTAATGCTTCTAAGCTCTCAATGAGTTGATGTGGACGCACTTTTCTAAACATTTTCCGAGTAAAAGAAGGGAGGCAAAGTCTTACTGAGATTCTTGTGTTATGTCACCAGGAGCTCCGACCAGTACCCAACAAACTCCATAATAAGGAATTGTATGTTCCTTTCGCTCCTCAAATATCTGAAACGTATACTATTTGAAGCTTAAACTATGCTAATATAATAAAGAAGAAAACAAAAATACAAATCATAAGTATAATATAGAACAATCAGATAAAGCACTATAACATCGATCTCCCAAACAACAATACGTGAAGAGAATAGGAAAATACATTTCATTGAACCTGTGTGCTAAGCTCATCTATCTTATCTATCAACTTACCCATTCACATGAATAGATTTACATCGAAAAGTAATTGAAGAAACCTAATATAACAATCTCAACAGTGAAATGAACCAATTAACACAAAGAACGCTCGCGCAGCATGTTATTTCGCAATTTCGAAAAGACAACAAGGAATATGAAGAAGAGCATTGCGAAGACTTAGTATGGAACAATAGGCAGACAAGCATGTTCATTATTATAATTAAAGGATTAGACCATTGAAAAGATATCTGGAAACGGATGGATTTGAAGAAAGTTATGACAGTTAGAAGGCTGGACTGAGGACGCCGCTTACTCAACAACGCTGAATGGAAAATGAAAAGCTAAGAAGAAAATCATTTTAAAGAAAGAAGCTTAACGATGCGGTCGTTCATTCATTTTAACGCATCAGACGCGCTTGAACGGTTGTTCACGTGTTTCATTCCTAGAGCGCGTGGAAAAGGTAAAGCGGTGGTGCATAAGCATTGAGATCAAAAGGTTAAAACGTTCTAACTCAGCTCAAAATTAACCAATTTCGATGATCTTTTTTTTCATCGAAAGGCAATTCGAAGCTCTCATCGATACAATAAGAATGAGAGACGAAATAGCAAAAGTGAATTGATAAGAACGAAAAAAAAAGTTTTCAAACGATTAAACTATTATTTCCAACATAACTACTATTTAACTAACAATCTGTGTTCAAATAACAGTTAATAAGCCAAGAAATAGAGAGAAAACTGAGAGAAAAACAAGGAAAATAAAATCAAAAATTACAAACAAAGTTCAAAAAAATCTTTCACAAACTGGCATAGTTTAACCTCCCACAAGGGAACACTTTTAACAAAAATTAGCGAGAATTTTGAAAGAGTTATGCCTCTCTGAGAGAGACACAACGCCTTCCAAAATCACGCCAAAAGCGTAACGTAACAACGTACGCTAGCGTGCAATGACAGAGCCACGACGCTAATTGATACACACGTCCGCACGTATCATGTATTTTGCGCGCCGTACATGGTACGCGATCATGCATGTACGCACATTCCAATCGCTGCAGGACCAATTAAACATGCAAACTACTAACTAAGCTTGTAAATGCATTTTAAAGCTTAATTTATGTGTTTTTATGCTACCTAAGAGTCAGAATATATGGGTTGAGTAAGAGGAAAGAAGTATGCATTTAGAGGAAGGATCAACAAGCTGTTTGAAAGCAGGAAAAGTGGAAAAGAGAAACCTTTCGTTGAACATCTTCTCATCTTCACTCGGATAAGAAGCATAGATGTATCAAATTTGGAAAATACACATCCTGACCAACTTATGAGCGATAAAAGATGAAATTCTGTTAAGAGAAGAGCATAAGTATGGATATACCTTCGCACAACAAGTCTTAAAGCTTTCATAACGGAGGAAAGGATCAGATGAGAAGTATACGATTAGCGACTCAATATCCATTAGTTTTCGTCCATGAAACTTTATGAACAATGACAGAAAATGAAAGAGAACAAGTCGCTTGAAGCTGTGACTATGCTGACGCTTAACATTCTGACCTTCCTGAAAGAAAGCGAGAGCCATGCAACTCCACATCATTACGTATAATTAGAAATCAATTGAAAATGTACAGGAACCATTAACATATGAATGAAGAACAACAATTAACAAGAGGAAGTAGTAGAGTCTAGTTCTCGGTATACTGCATCTCTTGGTAATCGAGGAAAGGACCAATGAACTAAGGAGCCTTGCTTTATCGCTCTGGCTCTGCACTAACCGTCTTATTCAACTCATATTAACGATCCATGATAAGTAAGATGGGGGAAAAGATTCGAGAGAGAAAGGAAAACTGAGCAGAAAACGAGTAGGAAATGGATGAACTCTCGAATGAGAACCATGAAGTGTCAATAGAGCACGTGAGTATGTAACTGAGTCAACTAACGCGCTACTTATTCGAAACAAATGGATCAGGAAACTCTGTAAGGAGAGTGAAGAAGATATACAACCTCTTGATATGATAAACGAATAGAGAACAAAACTATTTTTATTAGAAAAACATAAAAAATATACAAACAAGGTGTCGCCTATGGAGTTGCACTTTCGCTCCAAATAGAACTCTCGGCGACTACGTACATGATTCCTATCGTCAGGAATGTTTGTTGGCTGAAAAAGAAAACTAACGACATGATCGAATTCAGCTTGAAATTCTGATCAAGAAACATTGTAAAACTAACTGATTTGATGTAGTTGAACCAATTTTTACCTGTTCTCGTAATGGAACGACCTCATTAGCGTTTTTCACGTGAAAATGACGTTCACGTAGCTCGTCGCTGATTGGGTGACGTGACGTGACTTCACGTGGGTATATAAGACGTGAGGCGTCAGTATCACGTCAGTCACCGGTGTGACGCTCTATTGCTTTCGTCTCTGGAGGTCCTCCAGAGAGGGAGCTGAAGCACATCTGCTGCATTGTCATAACACAGAGAAGTAGCATTCTGTTTATAACCGTCCAGAACGGTGGCATTCCAATCCTGGTCATTAAGAACGGCTGCGTTCTGTATTCTGAATGTCTAGAACCTTCAAATCATTTTCAGGCTGTGAAAATCGGAACCCTCTTCGTGATCTAAAGTAAAAGATAACAGTGTTTGAAAAATACAGAACAATCGATAGAAAAGCTTTATAATCTTTCAATTATTTAAATTCATAACTTGACCCGTTTTTCTCGATATCTGAGTTTCAGTGGCTCTATCTCTTCTTCTATTCAATATGAATGGTGATATGTAAGTGAGTATATCAGTTTCCTTTTTACGTATAATCATTAGAAACAGTTATAGGGTTGATCTTTGAATATGAGATATCAACTGCTGAGTCGTAGATGAACTATTGGAATCAGCGGTAGAGCCTCGGTAACGCAGACTGCTTTCAGATATCGCATTATCACGTTCACTTTTGGGAGTTTCATTGTCTGTTATGCAGTCTAGAAGAGTTTCCATTACTTTGACATAGGAACGTGCACGATCTCCGAGTCCGCCCTACAACATGCAGCAATAGACGGTAATAGCAATAGAAGTTACTAACCTTCAATCCATTACTTAGATATCCAACAACTAAATTGTTTTTCAAATCCCATCGTATGTTCTGACCACCAAGTCCTGCATGGCCAGAGAAGCTAAACTTTGTCTGAAAAACACAGTCATGAAAGTTTAACAAATTTGAAATACATCACGAGAGTTATAATCCACAATAGTCGTTCCTCGTCCTCTTTTGGCACTAGCACCACTTATGATATCACGATCATGGAACACAGTCTCACTGATTAGTTGAAGAGTTTCCTTGAATTGAAAGTATGAATGATAGAATCAAACCGTATATTACGTTCTTTATAACTTTACCCTCAATCAATAGCTTTCCAAAGTGAGCAAGATCTCTGGCAGTTCCGATTCCGAGAGCTGCAAGTTGCTCCAACTGATACATTTCCGGATTATTTACAGTAACAGAGAAGATGGTTTGCATCCAGGGTGGATTGCTAGCAACTTTAACAGATAGACCATCTGTCAAAAACTGTTTGAAGAGGAATGGATAATCAACATTTCCGGGATCAGTTATGAATTCGTCTACTCTGTTCCACAGGGATGGACGTGTTATACGTGCAACTCTCCAAGCCAATTCCATAGGAAGTCCTATATGAATGTCCAAACCTTCAAACAAGAAGAATGGTCATGTTATGTAAGCAAGTAACCATACCGTGCTTTTCCGCAATTTCTTCTTTCCAAAACTGTCCTGAACCTCGAGACAATGGATCTGATCGACGAATTATTTGATCAACAAGCCATCCATATGATACAGCATGATAGCCAATACGACTTCCGGGTATCCAACGAGGACTCTTCAATATAAACACTTATCATTCATTTTATGATTTTATTAGAAAACTCACCTGATTTTCTAGTATTTGTGCCATTTTATGAGGATCACGTGCATCTTCCCAAGTGATTTCCTTATCAATCATGGCTAAACCAGCCTATATGACAATGAAATGAGGAAATCAGAATATGAGAATGTAACATACCGTATGTGTCATAACCATCTCTACAGTTATCTCTTCTTTGCCCATCTTACCGAATTCTGGCCAAAATGAAGCTATTCGATCAGAATATTTCAAATGACCTCTATCAACAAGTAAAGCTACACATACAGCTCCTAATGCCTACAATATATACATATCCGCATAGTTAATAAATATATTTTGATATGGCTAACCTTCGATGAGCTGAATATGATTTGCATAGTTTCTTTAGTCCATTCACGTTGACTATCACGATCCGATAATCCTCCCCATACATCAACAACACATTCTCCCTACACATGGTATACATAATTAGTTGAATAGTTAATATCTAACGTTATGGTATACACATAAAGCTGCTCCATCTCTTTCCCATCCTCTCATCAAGTTATCACTAAAACAGTTATAGTTAACATAGTGAAAGATTATATAGTTAACCTGAAAACGTCCAAAACTTTGTTGAACTTTGGATCAACATATCCTCTAACTTTTGCTGGCTTACGCTGCAAATAGATTTCATTATATGCATACAAAGAGATTAGTTAACAGGGAGAGAAATAGAAAGAATGAGATGGAAAGGTTGAAAGTAAGGGAGTGAAAGATAGAGAGAGAAAGAGAGTGTGAGATAGATGAGAAGAAGGAGAGAGCGGCAATCACTCTCTATCATGAATCAAATACAAAATGTATTTTTAGGAAATATGCAAATTACAATTGTAAAGAGTCATTATCAATCTTTAAGAGAGTTACCTGTCGCTCTTTCCATTTGAATATAATGACAGCGATTGTTAGAAGACTTATACTCAAAAGAGCCAATGATTTGGCAAGAATGAGAAGGAACATCTATGAATCTGAAGGATTTGAAATGAACGACTGAAAGAACAGAAATACGAAGAAGAAGAAGTAGAAGATGATGACAAACTCAATGAGAAACACAACATCATTCACATAGCCAACGATGTTTTCAATTACAACGACACTGCCAAGTGATTTGAGAAAGTTCAAGTTGTACCAAGAGGTTTCACATCAGCTTGATCGTCATAAACACTTACAACTTGAAAGAATCAATCGTTTATACAAACGAAAAAGAAAAAGAGTCAACAGTCTCAATAAAATAAACGAAATAAAAGCGATGAAACAAAGGCAAAGACGGCTTTGCCTTCACTCACTCACTCACCCCTCCCTCCTTCTCTTCCTCCTCACCATACATTCAATCTCACTTCAGGATAGTTTCCATTTGAGGATTATGTGATTGCAAACGAGGAATCTACTCTCGTTTGCACATAATCAAGTGGAAGAATCAGAGAAACAGACTTGTTGTCTTACCACACGAACATGCACATACTCTCTCTCTCTTTCCTTCTCACTTTCAAAGTAGTAGATGAAAAGAGAGAGTAACAGAGATAGAGAAAGAGAGAGAGAGAGAGAGAGAGTAATTGAAAAAAACATTTAAAAGAACTTTAATAAAGCGGAATGTAGGTCTGCTCTCTTCTCTCCCTCTCTCTCTCTCTCTCTCTCTCTCTCTCTATCTACGTTGTTTGTTATAAACTCGCTATATCATGATTCAGGGAGCAACTTTCCTTCTTTAACATCATCTTTTTCATTTTTAAAAATTCAAAAATTGAAAATTCTTTGTTTCGACGGAAGGATTTGAAGTGAAAAGGATGTTTTGCATGGAAAAGTGACAGCTAATTAGCTTTCACAGAATCAAATATTGTCGATAATAAGAAGAAGGAACAAGTCGTCTAACAGACACAAGTTGAAAGTGATGAACAGAGACGTCGGACCGAACCCAAAAACGTTTTTCAGCCAAAAAAGGAAAAAAAAACGATCAAATGGCCTGAAGATGTGACATGACAAACGCTATAAATGTGCAAATCACTGATAACAATGTATGAAAAGATGAGAAAATGGTTTACAAAATGTAAGAAACGATGAGAAGGTGATGGTTCTGGAGATAGAGAGAGAGAGATAGAGAGAAAGAGAGAGAAAGGGGGTTGGAGGATGAAGAGGAGGGCTGGGTGACTAACAGCTTTGTTGCATCATCTCTCACTCTCTTCAAAAACGTTTCAAATCAAATATGAAAATGTTTCAGAAAACTCTTTTCCATTCAAAGAAACAATGATGTAAGAGAGGAAGAAATAGAGAGTGCAAAAGAGTAAAAAATCACGAGAAATGAGGGTTTAGAGAGAGAGAGAGAAGCCACCCAAGCCTTCAAAGGTACAACACAGAGAGAGAGAGAGAGAGAGAGAGAGAGAGAGAGAAGGATATTAATCAAACAAATGAACCAAAGCAACTCAACTAATCAGAGAAATGTTTGAGAAAAAGACATTTTTGGAATTAAAAATTTAAAAAAAGAAAAGAAAAAGAGAACCAAGACAACGAAAACGAAAAGATGTCATGGGAGTAAGGAAAATCAATAATTGTCAGTTGCACTCTGGCTATTTGAGGTAAAAACCGGAGAAGATTTGTGGTCAAAAAAATATTTTTGTCATCTCGTCAGAATGCACTGAGAGAGTGAAATGACGAGGTAATAGAGAGGGAGAGAGAGAGAGAGAGAGAGATAGAGGGGGGGGGGAGAAGGAGGAAGGGATACGCAGGAATTGTAGCTCACTCAGTCCAACCAAACATATTATCAAACGCAAAGTATTTGGAGAAATTAAAAAATAATTGAGAGCATAAGGATTGAGAATTCAATAATGACGTCATCATCATCTTATTGCAATCTTTTCAGACTTTCAATATTCACAAAGAGAGAGAGAGAGAGAGAGAGTGAAAGTTAGAGGAGGAATAGGAATCAATGACCTCTGAAGAATGATCGAATTCAAAAAGCAAAAAAGGAGGAATCGTGCACCGATATTTCTATAAATGGAATCGATTGACTGATACTTCACATTCAATTTGCATAAAGTTAAAGCTTTGTAAACGGGAATGAGGTGTTGTGGTGGTCGAGTCTCTGCAGCAAAAAAAAAAGAAAATTTGGGCAATTGATAGGGAGGCGGGTGGAGAGCGAGGTGTGTAGAAAGGGAAAAGAGGGTGGAAAGAGGTGCAAAAGCATATGAATATTAGTATTTGAATGGATATGATGATGGAAAAGCTTTTCAATCATCAGCTTTATTCAGGTAAATAGATGGTGTGACCTTGGATATCTCATCTGCACGCTTCATACCACTCCCTTTGAAGCTGACAGATTGTTATCTTAATCTATCATATTTCCCTTTCTAAGCACTTTTACAAGAGAAACATGTTTCCATTCGATATATGATTAGATGAAACAACAGGACAAGGACAAACTATATCTTAAAGAGAAAGAGAAACAAATGAAATATCACTAAAGACAAGTAGGCTGGCGAAGAAACAATCGAAGCGACAGAGCACATCTACTTCATGTCATCCCTTACTATCCACATGCTTTACGTGTGCTTCTGCTCTTTTCTGCAATTTCATTTTTGACTTGTAGTGCGCTGAGAGCGGTATGATGACACACGCGCGCACTCAATTTCATTCCGAGTCATGCGGTGCGCAGTGAGCGGTTGTGCCAATGGCAAACAGTCTCATTTTTGAACGTTCATACGCATTAAGCGGTTGCATTTGTAATTGGTGTTCATATGATGATGCAACATTGTAGTTTGTAACTATCTACCTTACTCTCTCTCTCTCTCTTTATCAGACTTTCTGTCTCTCAAAGAGTAAAGATGAAGTCGTATATAAGATGGCTGGCTACTACAACTTGTGATAAGAAGGATGGTGGGAAAGATGATGCAACAAGCTGCATACAATAGAGAGTGATAACATGATTTGTGTATAGGGAGGGGCAAAGAGCTCTATTTTCATTTCGAACTACTGAAAACTATCAAATTGATAATTGAGCTGATTGGATTGGAAGAATTGTATAAAAGAGTTATAGAGATGATAGTTGTTATCATTTCAATTCATTCTTTAACTTTTACATTATTCAGGACAATTGAACATGATCAAGCGATTGTTGTTGGCTTGTGTTGTTGTGACAACAGCCTTGTGTGGACCGTCGGCTGATCTTGTCACATCATTGCCTGGATACAATGGAACTGTTCCATTTCAGCATTATTCTGGATATTTGAAAGCTTCAAATACTAAATTTTTCCATTATTGGCTAACAGAATCACAAACATCACATCCATCATCTGATCCATTGATTCTGTGGCTTAATGGTGGTCCAGGATGCTCATCAGTTGGAGGATTGATCGAAGAGCTCGGTCCCTTCCACATTGCTGATCTGGGTGAAACGGTCTATTTGAATCCAAGCTCATGGAACAGAGTCAGTCCTTCACAGCGCAGTATCATTCTTTCATTCAATTCATTTTCAGTTCGCTAATGTTCTGTTCATTGAATCTCCAGCTGGAGTTGGATATTCCTATGCCACCAATGATGACATCAAAACAAATGATGATGAAGTTGCTCAAAATAACTTTGATGCTCTGGTAATTCTATTTGTTGTTGACTTCATATATCATCAGATGCATTGTTTAGCTTCAATTCCTCATCAAGTTCCCTGAATATAGAGGAAGAGAGTTCTATATAACTGGAGAATCATATGCTGGCATCTACTTACCTACTTTGGGATATAAGATCATTCAGGATAAACAGAACTTCCCTAACTTCAAGGTATCTCAGTTGCAACTCTCTCTCTCCCTCTCTATCTCATTGCTTACAGGGTATGGCTATTGGTAATGGAGTCTTGAATGTTCACAACAACTATGATACAATGATTCCTCTCTACTACTATCACGGAATCTTGAGAGACGAGTAAGATTGACGTATACATCCCTCCCTTAACTATGTGATCATTAGGCTTTATAATAAGATTAAGTACCAATGCTGTAATGGAAGTATTGAGGGTTGTGACATCTATGGACTGTTCCATCATTCAACATGTCGTGAACCTGTTCTCTTGGTAAACAAACAGTAGTTTCATATCAAGCATGCTTCTTCATTTGAGGCTCTGCAAGGAACTGATGACTTGGATCCATACAATCTCTATCATGCCTGTTACTTATCCGGAGATCAAAGTATGAAGCGTAACTTCATTGATAGAAACCTTCGTAAACGATTTGGCTTACCTCCAAGAATTCAACGTGCAAACAGAGATGCTTCTGTAAGTATTGACATCTGATGCATATCTCATCATTCGTATGCAGATTCCACTTTGTGCCCAAACTGAAAACACCGCCATATGGTTGAATAAGGCTGAAGTTCGTAAAGCTCTTCACATTCCCAGCTCTCTCAAGAAATGGACTGACTGCAAGTAAGTTCACAATAATACCTCCCAAAACTATTTCGTCTTATCAACCCACACAAACACACAAAACAACATGAATGACGTCAGACAGGAAATCGTAGGAGTAAAAGAAAATATTATTTTTAGTGACTTAATCAATGGTTTGTTCAAGACAACACACTTGGACATGACTATGGAAGTAGAAGCTATCAATGCTGCTGGAGTTCGAGTTTGTTCATCTCTCTCAGACGTCTATCTCTAATCCATCTATCTTAAAGGTTTTGATCTACAATGGAGATGTTGATACTGTATGTAATCTTGCTATGAATCAACAGTTTGTAACATCTCTTAATAGAACAATCATTGTAAGAGTTATCTTACTAAGCTATTAAGCTTAAAGCTTTACAGGGAAGAGAGCGTGTCAATGAGCCATGGTTCTATGGCGGTGAAACACCTAATGTAGCTGGAATGCAAACAAAATATTCAGGAAGTACATTAGCATATCTATATGATATAAGCTTACGAATAATCAATTATAGATTTTGACTTCTTAACAGTACGTGGCAGTGGTCATTTCGTTCCACAAGATAAGCCAAGAGAATCTCTTCAAATGATCTATAACTTCATTAAACAGAAGGATTATTCAACAGCTGTTCCAATTAACTTTAATTAATTTATTTTTGTTATTTAATAAACTTCCTTATTGAAATATGATAAGAGATGTGTGTTGATGTTGTAATACTATAAATATGCTTCAAACCATCTCCTTCCAACACAGCGTTATGAACATTCTTATAGTATTCTCTCTGATTCCAATAACAGTAGTACTTACACAAAGTAATATAACACATGAGATTGTAGTCAAGTCGATAGGTGTTAAGGTATCTTCTACTTCTTCACCTTACATCATCTTAATCGTTTAGAATCATCTGGATCTCTTCTGTACTCCTTGCAAGGTTGTTACCAAATTCCTTGCTGTATTAGCTAGTAATCCAGTTGGAAAGAGTGTAAGTTACCCTCTCATTCATCATCATATCAATATGAATGTTGAAGGCTGCCGTCTTTGTATGTTCAATAGCTTTTCCTGGAGATACGGGATCAGGCTGCGTACCTATGATTGAGGTATGAGATCAAGCTATATACATGATGAAGCTTATACGATCATTTAGTCAGCTTCATTTCTCTTACGAGAAGTTGAACCAACAACATTGTGTAGTAAAATGAAAATCTGTGATGAAGTAGAGTATAATGTGAAACAAGCGAACACACGAGTTATGAATGCATTGAAGGTAGTATTTCCTCTCTCTCTCTCTCTCTCTCTCTCTATGATCAACAGAGAACTATGTATATTCAGATCTTTGATGATGACAAAGTTCAAAACAGTTCTTCTCGATCATTACCTGCGAACGGAGATCCGATTGAGAAGTTTGTCAAAAATCTCGTTGAAGGTATGCGATTGAGTGAGAAGGTACAGACAATCCAAAAACTATTTCAGAAGGTGATGAGGACGTTTCACATATTTTGAAGACATTTACACATAAAGTACTTCAAGTTCTAAGCTCTATTCATGAGTAATAGTAATGCACATTGTTTTGAATAAATATTATGAGACCCTCTCTCTCTCTCTCTCTCTCTCTCTCTCTCTGTAGGCATATCAGATTGATAACAGCTGACTACTTAAAGCCTAAGCTTTATGTTCTTCGAATATTAAACGACTTTAATACCATTAATGTCTTTTAAAATATATTTTTTGATTGCTCTATCTATTACTACTGTTCACAGTAAGATAATTGGAGGTAAAGCGCTCAAACTATCTCACTTTTACTGATTAACTATATGTTATAGTTAATGACTGTACACAATGTATTGAATTCATGCGAAGCCTATCAGATGATCAGTTTACTTCTTCAATTGCATGTAACGAAGGAGTTTCATTGGAAAATTGTCAAAATTCAAAACAACTACTTGTAAGACTAGCAAGACAGATTGGAGAAGAGGAGACGTGTTCAGTTGCTCAAAGATGTAAATCATTGAATGACGGTAGAGCACGTTTCCTTGCCAGCTTATTCTCTCCTATGCAGATGCTATCAAGTAAGCTAATGCTTCAACAAGTTTGAAAGGTTAGCTATATGGTTAAGATACAACAAAAGCTGTTAGTGGCTTAGCTACAGGCTCTGTTGATATGGCTAACGTGGTATTACAAACAGCTTCCAACGTGGTGGCAAGTTCATTGAACAACGTACCCATTGCTGGTAATGTGATGGGAGGAGTTGTATCGGGAGTATCACGTAATACTATATCATATATATAACCTTATAGATCAATGAATGATTCAGAAACAGTTGGTGGAGTAGCCAATGCCGTCAATTCGTTACTTAAAGGAGTTACCGGTGGATTCACAAGCTTACTCGACAGCTTCGGAAAATGAAAATCTGATTGATCAGTCGTACGCATGACATCATCAACTTAACTATTATCATTATTATTTTAAGAATAAATATTTGCAAAACTCAAACAAGTACAAAAGAAGCATTTCCATCCATACAACAACTCTTTCAAACATCTATCCTTCTTTACTATAATAAAGTATGATTAGACGCCTTTTCATACTATTCATTATTGTTTCGTATACATCACAAGCTAACATACAACGATTAGAGGTTAATCTATGCTAACTATACCACTAACGTATGCATTCAATTAAGAAAAATGAAGAGCTATGTCAAGCTTGTCTTAAGATATTTGGACAAGTTTATGAACAAGTTCCCAAAGTAGCTAACTATACTATAAATCATGTTCTACATACTGCTGAGGTTAACTATACTATATAACGTCCACATACTTGTATATTCAGAGTTTCTGTAAGAGGCGCTTCGCTCAACTTGAAATCGTCAAGAATCTATGCATTCGATTAGATAAAGATGTAACATCATACATCCTACCTTCAACTCAGTCCAATTTCAGATTCTCAATCCTCTCAACCAGTACATCGCTCATTCCATGGCTAAAGCTCAACCCGAGACTGTCTGTAGATGTATGAAGTTTTGTTGACAAAAATAAAATAAAATCATTACCTCCATTTGAAAACAAAAAAACACAAAAAAGGGAATTTCATTACTGATCAGCTGGCTGTAGACCGTAACAAGTGGATTGCGATTCGTCCAGGTTATCAGTAGCCCTCAACACCAAAGACAAAGGTCTCGAACTTTGTTTTGTAGTTTGGTCTTACTTGGTATTTGATGGGAGGTTTGAAGCTGGTTTTGAGTTTTAACGAGACTCACGTAAATTTCACGTAAATTCCACGTAAATTTCGAGTTCTCGGTGGTCGCTAGTGTCACGTAACCTCCACGTAAGCCAACTTTCACGTCATACACGTCTACCATTGTTCACGTGAATTCCACGTGAAATTCATCATTTCAATTCACGTGGACGCTGAGAACGGTTGCATCA
This sequence comes from Auanema freiburgensis, assembly GCA_030370435.1. Classification (NCBI taxonomy): domain Eukaryota; kingdom Metazoa; phylum Nematoda; class Chromadorea; order Rhabditida; family Rhabditidae; genus Auanema; species Auanema freiburgense. Next base: position 1,217,396 of record CM059366.1, read on the forward strand.
GGTAAGCTCTCTCTCTCTCTCTTTCCTTCAAAAGTTCATTTTTCCACCGGCGTGTTCACAGGTATGTTGAGGGATGTCCTTATTGATGTTTTCAACAGAAGAAGCTCTATGTAGTGTGTGAGAGGAGACAGAGAGGTTTCCTTCTGAAATGAATGAGAACTTCAAAGAACGTTCACAGAGGTCATACTATATGAGATCAATTGATCGATTTTTGAAGTTTCTTGTGAGTTCCCTGTTATACTCAACTACCTGTAAGAGAAATCTCAAGTTGTATCATTTGATTTCTCTCATCTCATCAAACAGTTCTCGAATACATTAAGCTTCCAATCAAACTTCCTTTTTCAGGAAAGTTTACGTTATCTAAGCAAACAAGGTTTTTGATCAGCTGTTCATAAGAGTTGAACGGTCGGAAAGAATGTGTTGCAGTTTGAACTGTCGGACCGTTTTCTCGTACTTTCAGTTTGTCTTTCCAAGTGTTTAGCTTTAGATGTTCTAATACAACATCATCAATTAGATGTAAGCACTTAGAAGCATCAGCTTCTGTCACATTTCGGTTTCTCATTGGTATGGCTGGTCAATTGCCATTAGAACAACTGCGATTGCGAATCGTAAAAATCAAAAAGTTTGATTTGATTTTCGAAATTAAAATGGTTGAAGAGAGAGAGAGAGAATGGCTGAGTTTTTAATGTTTTGTTTGAAGGTTTTTGTGTTTGATTGTGTGATTGATTGGAAGATTGGCTGATTGCCAATCGCTTTCGAGAAACTTGTTCGGCAAACGGAAAAGAGAAAGTTGAAAATGAAATTTCCGTTTACGGTCAGATAACTCTCGATGATTGAAGGGAGCGCAAGAGATAGAGAGAGATAGCATTGAAGAGATGTTGTCGAAACAATTTTATTTTATACAAAATAGTAAGAAATACAAAAGGTGTTTTGCTTTGAATATGAGAATTCAGAGAGCAAGAACCAAGACCAAGAGAACGTAAAGAAGAGATGGATAGTAGTGTGGGGACGGAGAAGACCGTGGAATGTTTTGGAGGATTGGGTAGCTAGATAGGCTGTGTGTGTGTGTGTGTATGGACGTCTAAACGATGGAACTACAGGTATGATGGACATAAATCAAATAAGAAACTTAAACAGTACATAAGTAAGGGGGGAGGGGACAGAGTTAGAGATGGAGAGTACTCCTTACATATTTGGTCATATCGCTGAGTTACTGCAGTAGAAGGTAGATATGGTTACTTGAAGCTTGAAGACTTCAAGAATGTGGTATAAGTGATAAGCAAGCCTATTGTAGTCGTTGTGTGTTATAGGCTTAAGTAGCTCATCCAGTTTAATATCCTGGAGCAGTTCTTGGTGGTGGGCAGTGGTCGCAACCTCCTCCAACTCCGGATTCTCCTGGGCTTCCTGGGTTTCCTGGGGCTCCTGGGTTTCCTGGGGCTCCATCTTGTCCAGCATCTCCTGGTGGTCCTGGTGGTCCTGGACGGCTGTTTCCTGGGGTTCCTGGTTGTCCTGGGGTTCCTGGTGGTCCTGGTGGTCCTGGTGGTCCTACAAATAATTAGATAAGAAAAGTGATTACTACATGTTTTTAAAAACGTACCAGCTGGTCCTGGAGTGCCTGGAACATCGGTGACGACTCCTGGGGCTCCTGGAGCTCCTGGCTGTCCTGGTTGTCCATTGTTTCCGGCTGGTCCTGGTGGTCCTGGTGGTCCTGGTGGCCCTGGGCGAGCATTTCCTCCTCCAACTCCTGGTTGTCCTGGGGCTCCTGGGGCTCCCTTTGGTCCTGGTCTTCCTGGTGGTCCAGCTGGGGCTGGTGGGCAAGTGAAGCAGAAATCTCCCTCAGATGGCTCTTGGTCTGGTCTGGCGTCTTGTCCTGGTTGTCCTGGAGATCCTGGTTGTCCATCAAGACCTGGTTGTCCATCCTCTCCTGGGTTTCCTGGTGGTCCAGCCAATCCAACACCGCAAGAGCAGCAGCTTCCGGCTCCGGCTCCGACAATAGCTTCATCATTGGTTGGTTGTCCGTATCCTCCATATCCTCCGGCATTGTATGTGTTAGCTCCGCGGGCAACAGCACGACGTGCGTGATTTCCGGTTACTCCAGCAGCATGACGTTTGTAGTGAACATCACGACGAAGACGTCCCTTAACTCCTTGAACGTTCTCGAACTGGAAAAGATATAATAAGAACATTGGTCAAGAAGTAGTTATTTCATTAACTCTATTCAAATTAACTATGCTTAACTATGCATATACAAGAAAAACGAGTATAATGCGTTAGTTAGCTAATTAATAGTATGAGATTCTGGAAAATGAGGATAGTCGAGGCTAGACAGTCAAAAAAGCCAATTTGAGACTAAAAAACATGTTTTTGCATCTTTTCGTTCTCCTCACTTGCAGTTACCATATATGCTAATGGTTAGTTCTTTTGTTATTATAATAATATGGATAAATCAGGATAGAGAGAAGGAATGAACACATTCACAGAGTGAAGTTCTTACTCTCTCTCTATCTCTTGGTCTCTCTTAGCTTTACCCATTGTCTAGCTTTCGCTCATTACCTTTCTCTCTCTCTCTCTCTCTCTCTTTCTCTCTCTATCTCTATATCTCTTTTAGTTAAGAAACGAAGAAATCTTTTTGTCAAAGTAGCTTTCACTTTCAAAAAGAATGAAAACAGTTCTGACATTGCATTCATCTTCTTGTAATTTCCTTTTTTGGTTTTTTCAATTTTGACACAAAATTACAATTTCGTCAGAGAGAGAGAGAGAGAATCGTTCCACTTATCATGGAGTTTTTGTGTTGTTCGAAAGTGAAATGAGAAGATAATGAAAATGAGACGTACACGTCCATACTCTTGCCAGAGGCCGTCAGTTCTGTGGCGGCAGAAGTCAACTTCGTTTTGGAGGGAGGATTGGACGTGTTGCATGTAGTTGTACAACATTGGAACAGCAATGATGGCTGTCAAGGTGGCGACGGTGGAAACGGCGATTCCTAAGATGTTTAAAATGCTTTTTGATAACATATCAATCTAGTACCGAAGAAAGCCAACTTGCGGAGGGACTCAGCCTCTTGGAGTTCGTGTTTAGGATCAGACATACCTGCAAGTAATGCATGTGAGAAGAGGCAAAAATGGAGATGAAGAGTATGTCAACAGAGAGAAATGCAATAGAAAGGGCAAAAGCATAGCATAAAACTACGAAGAAACTACTTGACAAGTAACCGGATCGTAAAGAAGTTAGTGTCTAAGGACCAAGGCCTAATAGCTGCTTGAATTGAAGCTGAAATTATATTTTTGAACAAGCTTCAGGGAGGTCGTAACACAGGCTGAACCACAAAAAAATGTGTTCGAGAGTAGGGGTTAAGTAAACAACTTGTCCCTATTATAAAGTAATATATATATAGTTTTTGAGGTTATACAGGTTGAAGGAGGAGTTGAAGGTTTGTCGTCGTAGAAGTGCGAGAGAGAAAGAGAGACAGAGAGAGAGAGATGGACAAGGATGTAACGATGGGCCAATCATGAATACCGGTGCGGGTGAAAACGGTTTGTTAAATCCTATAACTTGTACTGAAACGAACTGTACAGAGGCAATGTGTTGTTAATTGAGATAGTTGAGCTTCAGACGATCTGCCATTGTCGTCAATCAGTCGGCCTTATATAGTCGAGCCAATGGAGGTGATGCATGGGCGGAACGTCGCGCGCGACATCGCCCCATCATCATCTACCAGTTAGATGTGTTGTTGAAGGTGGTGGTGGGGGGGGGGAGGGGAGGGCATTAAACAAAAGGGATTTATTTGAACTTTAATTGGCAGACGATAAGAAAAAGATAGTTTCGAGTTAGAGGTTCTCTATAATTATAGTCAAAGTTCATGGCCAATCAAGGTTTTAAGAGCTCGAATAGCATAGAAGCGAAGAGGCTTACTCGTCTGCTGATTTTCGATTTTGCCTTCAACATTAGCCTCGGACATCTTTGCATTTTTTTATTTGTTTTCGTTGTTCTAATTTCAGTTAATTTCACGACGTTCTTTATCGGATTACATGTGTTGGAGAGGGGGAGGCAGTGAGTTGGTGAGATGTAGACCGGCCAACAGGTCAACGAATCATATTGGGTTCTGCTGCTGCTGCTGCTGCTGTGTCGTGATGTTCTCGGCGGTTTCAGCTTTTTGCAATTTTTTAAATTCACAGCATGTGATCATTCAGCTTTATGATGGTACGTGTTGTTCAATGGAACTAATTCTTAGGGTATAGCAAGTGTGTAAAGTCAGATTCATAGAATGACGATTGAAAAAATGGTTCCAGGTCGTTTTCGGTGAAGTTTCGGTGTGTGAAGGCCCCACACTGACAAGAAGGATGCAGCAACCGGGGGCGATACGCACAATGCATCAGACGCTCTTCATCAAGCTGTAGCAAACGTTCCAATGACATTCTCTGTGTACGTTTCTTTCTGTGATTGTCAAGCTGTTAACAATTACTTTTATCTTCATTTAACACTTAATTGGATACAACAAAAAGCGGAAAGAAGAGAGTCTGATTCCAGTTGACCTTCTGAAGACGACGACGACGATGAGGAAGAGGAGGAAGAGGAGGAAGATAAGGAAGATAAGGAAGATGACATTAGAATGGAACAAAAGCGGAACTAAATGAGGTTGATGAGGTAACGAACATGAACCTCGCAACATCTCGTCCTCCTCTTACTTAGGTTTAAGAATTATAAACATCAACACATATGTTACATAGTTAACAACCGGTCGTCCAATACTCATCTGTCTCTCCTCGTTCGTGACTTATTAATTCTGATGAAAAGGAACGAAACAACCAAAACGAATCGTCTCAAGAATCATCATTTAATGATTTTCTTTTACAGCACTTGAGTTCCTTATTCATCTATCTCTCTCTCTCTCTCTCTCTCTCTCTCTCTCTCTCTCTCTCTCTCTCTCTCTCTCTCTTCGTTATTCTCAATTCCGCAGATACCTTACGAGTCTTCACCTTATTTCACTAATTTGAGTTACAAACCAATTGTTTGAAAAGTTTTTTTTCCAAGTTTTGCTGACCCAACAACTGGCAGAGACAGAAGCCGCAAATCGAAAGACGGAAGAAGCTTTTGTTGTTTGCCGGTCAATTGACTGTATCGAAAATCAGTTTAAAAGTAATTTTAATTATTTAATTAAAAGAATATAAAAGTGGACAAGGAACCTTGAAACGATACGAGTTGTTTGTGAGTAATCTGTTTGAGATTAGATGATTGTGGTTGGGATATGAGTAAGGAGAAGCTTAACGATATAAGCTTGATGACATTCAGTTTGTTTTGAATCAATTATGATGTGTTTCAGATCATACACCAGATCATTACATTTCAACATTTCATTTCAAGAAGTTGTTCCGTTCACTTCCTCTCTCTCTCTCTCTCTCTCCCTCTTAGTCTCTCTCTCTCTCTCTCTTTTTCTTATTTTTTTTTTCAGTTTATCGTAAAGTTTCTTTTTATGGTATCAAAAGATATCATTTTTTTGGTTCCTTCTTCGTCCAGTTGAATAACGGGGTCTGAAAATGATTAAAATCAGAGAGAGAGAGAGAGAGAGAGAGACAGAGAGAGAGAGAGAGAGAGAGAGAGAGAGAGAGACCACAAGGTCAAATAAGCAAAATGATATATGGAATTGGATGTTTGTTAACGAGGTAAAGATGACATTGATCTTTTCAGTTTACAACAACCACAGTAATCAAATCTCTTTTGATTATCGCTTTGATGAAGCTTCAAGAGGTATGTGTGATGAGAGGCCTTTCCACCTCTCATCCTCTCCCTCATCTCATTCACTACAAGTCATTCACTTTTTCATTTCTTCAACAATCAACCTCATCCGGTCGCTCGAAGTTTCCACTCTTAATGGCAACAACTCTCTTTAGATGAACAGTTTTTGGAAAAAAAAAAGAAAAAAACGGATTTAGCCTTCGAATGTTATCTTTCAATCCTTAACAGGTCTTCTTGTCTCAAAAGCTTTTTCCATTTTTTTTTTGATTTCTTCAACATCTCTCTCTCTCTCTCTCTTACTCTCTCTCTCTCTCTCTCTATATCGTTTGAAGCAAAGATCAGAATTGACCGGATAGTCTACGAGGGCACAACGAAACATATTGAAATGAAAAAAATTGTTTTCTCAACTCTCTTACAGTCAATTTTCGCTTAACTCGTTCTCTCTCTCTCTCCCCCCTTCCTCTCTCTCTCCATGCTTCATCGTCTTTAGAAGGTTTTCTCAACCAAAAACCTTTTTAACTTCAGAGTTATCTCATATGTGGAGAGAGAGAAAACAAAAACTATTTTTGCGAACTCAAAAGTAGAAAAACCTTGGTGGAAATGCAAACATTTGTGAAAATCAGATTAGTTTTTGAAGAATTGCGATTGAAGAAACCTTTTGTGAGACGAACGATGGCGACCATCGACAACGGCGTTGGCGGTTGGCGTTCAACACTATGAGACTGTTGCGGTGCCATCGGAAACTACTCTCTCTCTATCTCATTATCTCTCTCGCTATCTCTTTACTCTCTCTAAACCTTGAAGGTTCGTCAAAAAAAAAGGGTAAAGGCCAGAAACCTTCTTTATATGAATTCAATAAACGAATTACGAGAAAAACCATCCTTCTAATTCCTATGTGTGACCGTCTCTCTCTTGTCTTTCCCTCTCTTTGATGACTCTTTCAGATTCTTCTCCAACAATCATTTGAAAGAATGGAAAAATAGATTTTTAAGAATTTTGCTGATCAACCTATTCAATCAGTAGAAGCTTGATACCAGGCTTGTGTGATGATGATGCTTTCAACTGTTTTTTCAAGGACACAACCATGCAAAAGCTGAGCTTGTTAGCTGTCGTCCGTTTGTCTGTGTTACTCTCTCTCTCTCTCTCTCTCTCTCTCTCTCTCTGTCTACTTATCGAAGCTCATAAAATCTGTTTGGAACGTTGATTATGAAATCATATGGTGTTATATCTTATCTTCTGTCTCATTACCATATTTGATAGTACACGTGACGTGAAGATGTTTGAACGTGAGAAATGACGTGAATACGAGTAATTACACGTGAAAATGATTCATTTGCATTGTAGAGAAGCTACAGAACGGTTGTTATCACAAGACTCTTAACAACCCAAAATAGAAATTTATATGAAAATGAATGGATATAAGCAGAGATCGATATAGCCTTATATAGAATTCGTTTTTGTTTTCTCTCATTAAGTAAACATACTGATACCGTAATCGATGAATATACCTAAGAAGGGGGGGGAGGGAGGGAGGGAAGGGCAGGAGTTGGTGAAGGCTTAGAAGGGATTGAAGAAAGCGATTGATCGAACATGAACACAATGATTGATCAGAAAATGCAATATTCAAATGTAAAAGCTTGAATGATAGCCATAGAGAGCTTATTTGCCTAAGAATTGTATGCTAATGAAGATGATGATGTCTATCATCAGTCAGTTGTGTTTGAATGAATAGAGATGGAGTACTGTAGATGGTATATGATATCATTCAAGCTTTTCACATTTACATATATGATGAACACAGAATTAAGTTCTAATGTGGATTTGGGAGACACGTAATGAATTTGGTTGAAGGATGAACAAGAAGGTTGAAACAGAAAAAAAAAACAGAAAAATGACTTGTTGGTTGTCCGGATCTCATAATACCCGGCATTGTATATGATGTGTTAATGATATAAGTTATGAAGCTTCATCTTCCTTCCTTAAAAGCTATTGGAATCTTTGAATAGATTGGATGGTGATGAGCTGACTGGAGATGCTGGTGTAGCTGCTTCAGGAATTGGTGGAAGAGCTGAAAACATTCGCATTAGAGCACATTCTGCTTAAGAGAGAATGATGATGATGATCAGGAGATACATCTCATATACTCACATAGTAATTCGCATGATGAATCTGAAGAGAAACCATCTGAAGATTGTTGAAGAATCGTTGGAAGAGAAGATTTGCGGCGAAACAAAGGATCTGAGAATCCTCGCATTAAACGATTTGGAAACGTTCTTCTGAAAGAGAAAGCCAATCTGATTCTCTTCCTGTGCTTTTTGACTCACTTGGCGAATTTGGGACTCATGCATGGAGTGTGTGTAAGCGAATTGCTTCTTCTCTGCGAAAATGGAGATTCTGACTGAACAGCATATGGTGATCGTCCACAGCTTTCCGAATAGTACGGCATTGAGTCTTGAAGCTCTTCTTCTTCTGATTCTGTGATTTCTTCGAAAGAACTGGCAATTGAGCGTATACGATCATCTCTGTAAATGAGATGAAGCTGAGTATGAAGCATGTCTGAGCATTAACAAACCTTCGAGATATGGGTGGAGGACGAACTTCACTTCCGAACTTCTTCAGATGACACTGAATTCTGCTTTCCGCTGTTGTAGTCATTGTGTGTGAGCTGCAAATGAGAAAAATATAGAAAACGAGGTGAAAGAGGACGACAAGTTGATGAAGAGAAAGAGAGATTGATACATAGTGAATGAAAGAGATAGAGAGAGAGAGAGAGAGAGAGAGAGAGAGAGAGAGAGAGAGAGAGAGAGAGAGAGAGAGAGAGAGAGAGATAGAGAGAGAGAAATATAAAAAAACATATTTACATGTGGAATTGAAATACATAAAGAAAGGAGAAGAAAAGAAAACATTAGCATTGGAAGGAATGTCTACTTGCAACAGTACATAGAGAGAGGGAGAAGCATACAAGAGAAAGATAGAGAATAACAGAGAGAGAGAGAGAGAGTTAGAGAAGCAGAGAAAAGCTGACTTTGTCAAATAAAAATTATTTTTTGTTGGAAAAAAACAAAATTTTAAAGGAAGTATGTTCGGATGAAGTTTACATCAACACAAAGTACAAAATGAGTTATTTTTTCTTTTTTTCTTCTGTAAGAAGCTTCTTGTACAAAGAGATTAGATAGAGAGAGAGAGAGAGAGAGAGAGAGAGAGAGAGAGTATAGATAGAAGAAGAGAGAGAGAGAGATTAAGAGAGTCTAAGTATACTGAAGATTTGAGTCAACTAGAAATGGATATTTGCATGTTCGAGGTAAAAGCATTTGAGAATAACATTGAAAGGTACATGCAACTAAGGTCAACGGAAGGACGAGCATCATGAAATTGAAATGAAAATCATAAATTCAGGATTTTCAATAAATTTTGGAGAACAAGAGGTGATATGACAGCTTCCATCACATGAATCGTCTATCTCTTATAATTGGAAAGTGAGAAGAATATCATATAATAGCCTCAAGCATATATAATTAAGATTAATGAAATTATAGATAAAGAGAGAATAAGATGAATAGAGAGAGAGAGAGAGAGAGAGAGAGAGAGAGAGAGAGTCGCGAAGGGCTGAGTAACTGAAACAAAAAACCGGTTAGGTAAAGCTGTGGCAAAACCACTCCGCAATACAAACCTCTTTCTCCCTCTCTCTCTCTCTCTCTCTCTCTTTATCACTTTCTCTCTCTCTTATTCTCTTTATAAAGCTTTTGCTAATGTTGCTTACTCATCTGAATACCATAAATGGACATCAATTGAAGGAAATATTGTTCCTTTTTATATATATTTTTGTAATATATTATATAAATAACCTCAAAACAATATATTTTCTGGTCTTGGCTGATACATGTTCTCAATCGGTCGCATAATTACCAGGGGAAACAAGAGAGAGAGAGAGAGAGAGAGATAGAGAGAGAGAGAGGGGAGTTGGGAGAGTAACACAAGTCAATGCAAGAGACAACTAAAGTATCAAAGAAAAGAGATTTATAACTATTACAGAGAGAGAGAGAGAGAGAGAGAGAGAGAGAGAGAGAGAGAGGGGAGTTGGGAGAGTAACACAAGTCAATGCAAGAGACAACTAAAGTATCAAAGAAAAGAGATTTATAACTATTACAGAGAGAGAGAGAGAGAGAGAGAGAGAGAGAGAGAGAGAGAGAGAGAGAGAGAGAGAGAGAGAGAGAGAGAGAGAGAGAGAGAGTATTACAAGATAATCAGAATGAAGACGGAAGTATGGGCGCCGATTTGCGACACCACAGCACGTAATCAGATGTGACACACGACACCCAATGGACCACCAGTTGGGGAATGGGGGGAAGAGGCTCCACCATCATCCCAAGCAGCAAGTGCGGCAACATGAAGAAAGGGTAAGATGAAGAGAGAGAGAGACTGAGAGAGAGAGAGAGAAAGAGGTAGTGTAAAGGGAGATTGAAAAACAGTGAAAGTTCTTGTTGAAGAGATGAGAATAACGACGACGACAACGAGAGGAATGAATGCGAGTCCGAGAATTTGGGAAAAGAGGAGATAGAGAGGGGGGGGGGATAACATCTTGTCCTCTTTATCTCTCTCTCTCTATCTTAACTCTTCTCTATCTTCCTCTATCTTTGAAAAAGTTAAAAAGGGTAGATGAAGTAGAAGAAAACGATTATTGAGAATGTCAGAGAGACTAAAAAAGGTTTTGTGACTGCTTCATATGATTTGAGTGAAGATAGAGAAGCTTCAGCTTCCCACATGAGAATCTGAACAAGTTCTCAAATATATGAACCTGTTCATACATTTTCATGAGAATCAGATGATTTTTTATTTCCTTTTTTGTGTTTTCATTTAATTATGAACGACGAGATGTAAAAATGAATGAGTTGACCTAGAGAGAGAGAGAGAGAGAGAAAGAGAGAGAGAGGGAGAGAGAGAGAGAGAGTAGATTGAATGTAATGATGATCATCATTAGCCAGTTTACTATTTGACGAATCAAACAAAACAAATGAAATCATAATAATAAAAAGAAAACTTTTAAAGAACGCTCTGGTTGATGTGATAAGATTAGAATGGAGATGAAGCTGAAAACAGATGGTTTGTGGTGTTTGTTGCTCATAATGATAAGAGCTGCAACTACAAAAACGGAGACTTAAAACAATAAAAATGAATGCAAAAGAGTAGGAGGAAAGGAAAATAGAAAGAGAGAGAGAGAGTGAGAGAGAGAGAGAGAGAGAGAGAGAGAGAGATGCTCAAAGATGTTTATAAGAGGGTGTGAAGAGAGATAGAGAGAGAAACACGCGGAGTTTAAAACGATCACGTTGTTCAAATTAGATGTTTGGAACTAAATGACTATTAAGCTCAAACAGTTCAAGACTGTTGAGAGGCATTAGTCACCACAAAACATGCTGAAGACGTTGAAGATGTGCGGAAGATGAAGGAGGAAGAAGATGAAGGAGGAAGATGAAGACGAACAACAACAACCAACCATCTTCCTCTATTCGGTGAGTAAAGCATTAATGAAGTAAGAATAGCTGTATATCTCATTAGCAACAACACGTTTTTATGTTTTTTGCGTCATTTTTAAGCCAAACGATACTGCTAATTGACTTTGAACTTCTCAAATGTCATTGCACAACCGCTCGAGTGCGTCATTGTCAGCTTTACGAATGATAATGCGCCAACCGGAAATTGATATGATACAATGAAAAACTGACTATATGAATCACACTAACTGCATATTGTGCAATAATAAATAGCATAGTTATGCATAGTTAACAAGATTAAGAATATGATGGTAGAAGTCATGGGCAGAGTTCAACCTACACACACACACACACATGAGCTTTGTCATCATTCAATGGCCATTTCAACGAAAAAGTTGTTTTAACTCTCATTTTCATATTGTAAAGATGTCAAAAAACGATAAAATGAATGATTTGCAATACAAACTATGCGGACAACGGAGAATCCTTTCGTCTTTGAAGACAATGCAAGACGACTGATGAAGCACGACTGTACTCACGTTGTTGTCTTCAAGATGGCAAAAGACAAGAAGTCCGCCAAATGCCATAAAAACACAAGAAACTTGAAAGAACATAGACGAAGGAGCAATGAAGTTAACGAAAGAAAGTTCAAATGGATTAAGAAGATGCTAGTAAGACATAGCGTACAGAGGAAGAGAGAGACACGGCTGTTCTACAACTGAATTTTGGTCTGAGGTTTTTGAAATGAACAACCGTTTTGTGAAACAAAAGTTCAGACAACTTGTTCCTGAATAGCCTGAAGCTAATTGACGTGCACACACGTGTGTTGAGGAACTAACTAACTTGACGTAGGCAGAATGAGAGATAGTGCGAGAGAGAGAGAGAGAGAGAGAGAGAGAGAGAGAGAGAACACAAAAAGCATTTTGAGCTTTTTCCTGAAAAACCAAGTTGTATGAGGAGAAGGAAGCAAATCTTATGAGAAATGATAAGAATGTCATCCGTATTTCTCAAAATCATCTTTCTGAAAAAAAACATGGAAAAACGAAAAAACAAGTGATGACCGTCGTGAAGGGAATTGAAAAAGCTTTTCAAATGTTAAAAAGGGGAGGGAAGAAGATAGAGAGAGAGAGAGAGAGAGAGAGATGGTTAGGGCGGTTGTTTTTGCATAAACGAAGGCCATCTCCATGGTTCTTGTTATTATAAAGAGATAGAGAGAGATAGAGAGAGAGAGAGAGAGAGAGAGAGAGAGAGAGATAGAGAGAGAGAGAGAGAGAACGAAGGAGTTTAAAATAAAAAAAATCAGACAAAAGCTTCTTGCATCGTTTGAAAATGAGATGTGAAGATAATCGCAGTTCCGTATTGATAATCTTATATAAATCAAACATCATTTTTGGATTATTTAATGAAATCATTAGGTTCGAAGCTGAAGGAATCTTTTCGAACTGATCGAACGTCTTCAGGAATGGCCGAACAATCAGGAAATGAGTGAGAGAGAGAAAGAGAGAACAGAACCGCGAAAGAAGTGTAAGAAAACACGAGGAGATCAGTTCGGAAGTGCGGAAGAGCTCATCTTCAGAACAAAACAAGGAAAACAGAATATGATGGAATGGTTGAGAGAGAATCTTTTGAACAAATATTTCAAAAACCAATTTGGAGTTTCCTAACGGCAGGTGAAAAAAGGATAGAAAACTCAAGAGAGAGAGAGAGAGAGTGTGTTAGAGAGAGAGAGAGAGAGAGAGATCAAAAAAACGAGAAATATTTAAACAGTTGAGGTCGATGAACTAATACATTCTAAGCTGAAATATCAGGAATGACAAAAGATGAACATTCAATGAAAATATTGTTTGATTTTCATTTTTGGAAAATATTCGAAGGGAAGGTTGTGAGAGGAGATTGTATGACTTAAGAGAGAAGATATCCAACAACACAATTGACTGGATTTGTATAGTACAGTTATTACTTTAATCATCTCAAATTGAAAGAGAGAGAGAGAGAGAGAGAGAGAGAGAGAGAGAGAGAGAGAGAGAGAGAGATCACGAGATATAGAGAGATATAGACAAAGAGGGAATAACGAAAGTGGATGAGGATGTAAGGAAGAAATGGTAATGAGAGAGAGAGAGAGAGAGAGATAGAATGATGTGAGGGATGAATTCATGGTCAAGTTGAGAAACGGAAAGAAGAAACCTGTAAACCGCTGGCTAGCGCTGTTTGGACGGCAACGAAGCTCAAGGTGATTGGGCAGAATGGAATAAGCAGATAATCACTTTGTTTTTTTGGTTTTATTGGAAGAGATATTGATGGCAGACACAAGTTTAACATTTGCAGGCAGAAGTTCAAACATATAAGGAGCGAAAGTAGCGGAACAGCAAAGGTTATGATCACTAAGCAGAGGGATGACATGTAGCCAAACAGAGTTGCAAGAGAGAACGGAGGCTATGGGGGCGCATTGTTGTTGATCATATGAATTGGTTGTTAACATCTATAGAAGTTTGTTGTTTCTATTATAATAAATAATGAAAATATTTGTCTATCACATGCACATAGAGAGAGAGAGAGAGAGAGAGAGAGAGAGAGAAGGAGATGAGTGATATCAGAGAGTAATAGCATGGTTGCTAGTTGAAGAGATGTAGACGGGATTGGAACTTTCAAAAGCCGCCCAAGAAGGTTGATGCTTGATGCTTACGGCACACCAGTATACTTATGATTTTTAGTGGCTTTCTTCTTCTGTTTGATCATATGGAGTCGCGAAGGTGTTTGTGCTTTGTCTAGTTTACCGGGATTGTTCCTTCACTTCCCCTTTTCTCCACACATTTAGATGCAGCAAACAATCAAAAAGAAAAAAAAAAGAAGGAAAATACGGTTAACGGAAAGACGAGATGACAAAGCAGTAACTGGTCAGGACTGGGCTGATGCAAGAGAAGGGGCCAGTAGCAGAGGGAGGCAAAGGAGATGGTAAGGGCGTATTGGAGGAGTCCTGTTTCTAGATGATTCAAATACAAAAATCAATGATATATCTTTAACCTCTATATAGTTAACTACAGACATAACCTCTTCTTAACTATGCTATTGAATGAGAAGAGGATGAATGAAAAAAAATATTTTTGTTGATCAAGAACTGATCTGACAGATGTGCGGAAGATGAAGTCAGATGATGAAGAAGGAGAAGATGAGATTCATTTGAAGTAGGTGATGAGATGAACGAAAATACAATTAAAAATGGTCTTGTTGTCTCATTCAACTCTCCGATGAGATATAGAGAGATAGAGGCAATAGACTGTGCGTGATGTGCTGACGTCATACCGTGTTCACACCGCCATATATCTGATAACTGCGAGGTGATGAGGTTTTATGAATTTGAAATGAAGTGATGACATATAAAGAGTTTCGATGATAAAGGCAAGCATCTCTCAAACACTATTCTCTCTCTCTCTCTCTCTCAAACTGTGCTGATCTTTGTAAGTTTGTAGGTAAATATGTTGAAAGAGAGAAAATATTGACGCTGATCTGAGACTGTTAAATGACGTCATTCATATCAGATACAATGAGTGAGTCATATGAAATCTATGTGTTGTTAGGCGAATATGGCTGCTTCAAAGGTTTGAGAGAGAGAAAGTGAATGAAAATTGCAAAGAGATGAGGTACACGATGAGTGCACGTCGAGAGAGAGAGAGTGAGAGGTATGAGGAAGCCATGCAAAAACAAGGTCAAACATGATTTTCACAAAGGGAATTATGAAATAAAACTGTCAATCATTTGTAACTTTGAAAAGCCGAATAAGGTTCAAACATTATGAGGAAAGATGAAGAGAGAGAGAGAGAGAGAGAGAGTAAGAGAGAGAGAGAGAGTGTCTCTCTTCTTCGTAGTCATTTGTGAACAAGATGAAAGCTTGATTATCGTCGTTGTCTTGAGCGTATGACGGAATGCTTTGATTGTAGCTGTATAGTGGCTATCAGCATAAGACTTTCTAGTTGATTACAATATAATTATATGATTTGATGAATAAATTAGAATATTGGCGGGAAAAGGGCACGTGGACACATGGCGTGGGATCATTCAGTTTCATTTTGAGCTTTTGAGTAGCGGTTGCATTCTATTTGATTAGATTATGGTGAGAAGAAGGAGAAGAAAAAAAATTAAACTTTGGAACTTTTCCAGATAACGAGAAAGCCTGAAGAAAATGAATTCAAATTTGATGAAGCCGTGCAAATATGAAAAGCTGGAAAAATGAGAACGAACAAGCTGAGAGCGAAGATTAATTGAAGAAATTAGAATAAGTTGAAGACGATAACACTCACAGGTCAACATGCTCAAACTTTTGCAGAAAAATTGCGTCAGAAGAGAAGCCAACAACCTCATTTCGTTCAAAGAGAAGAGAGAATGGTGCTACGAGTGAGATGGATAGAGAATGAAGCGTCGAAGAGCAGCATGAAGATGTATGGTTGAGAGAGAGAGAGAGAGAGAGAAAAAAAGAAAAAACATGACGATGTTATGCGGGAAACTGTTACAATAACCGGTTTCAAGCTATAAGCTGAGAGAGCGATTGCTGACGCTGTGCTACTACACTATTCAGGCATTCTTTTAAGCCCTCAGGCAACGAAACGCCTTTGGCAATTATAACATAGGTGGCTAAGCATTAGAGATAATTAATATTGATGAGAGTTGACAGAGATAAATGTCTCCAAGTACATGGTGGAGATGTTGAAGGATAAAGCTTGTGATCTACGTCAAACAATGTTTCTGCTGATGATCAATTGAATTCTTGAAGATCAATCAAAGGGCATATGATTGCTAGAGGGGGGGGGGGAGGAGGGGAGAGAGGATTGAATGATAAGAACGATAAGAAATATTTCAAAGAAATAAGCTTTGATAAAAGTATTTATGAAAGATTGTCTAAGAAGTAAGGAAAGAGGTGACAACACATACACACGGCAGACACAGAGAGAGAGAGAGAGAGAGAGAGAGAGAGAGAGAGAGAGAATATTAAAAAGCAAACTTGAATTCTTAGAAAGTGACAATCGATGACTTTCATCAGTGAGAGAATCTTATACCTGAAACCCCAGAAATTATTAAAAAAAAGGAAGCAAATATCAGCTAAGAATGGAAAGAAGAGAGAATGAGATGGGGGGGGGGGAGCACAGGAGAAGGACGGCCAAAGGGAGGGGGGGGGAGGTGCTGAGAACGAGAAGAATGAATGAAGTTAGTAGATGAATCACATGATGAAGAAGGAGGATATGGCATAAACAATAATACTTCTTCATCTAATATATAATTTATAATAATTAGAAAACAAAATTCGTTTTTTGTTGATAAAAATGAAGAAAACGGGGTGCAAACGGGAAGGGGGAGAAGCGGGGCAGAAGCCATCTTAACCACAGCTGCTTCGAGATAGTCAATGCAAATCAGACTGAAAACGAACAGAAAAGAAAAGTAGAAGAAGAGAAGAAAAAGAAAAATGCGAGAGAGAGAGGGTGAAGAGAGTGGATAGAAAGGGAAGTGAAAGAAGAAAAGCTTCTGTCCAATACTAGTCCTCCTAATATGCCTTGAGGGCACAGAAACATCTAAGTTTATTGGCTTATAGTATTGTTGGAGGTCGCAAGGACAAAAACAGCAACAAAAAAAAAACACAAAATACTGCGAAGGCGACAAGGAGATGCTAAGATGGCTAAAGCTAATGAAAAGCTGAAAGAAGGAAGATGTGAGAAAGCTGTTGATCATTCTACTACTTGCATCATGCTGAATGTGTTCACCGAATGAGTATAAGCTCTCAGAAACATGCAAGAGGCATATAGCAATCACAGCTTACAAAGTTGAAATAAGGCGGAGAAGGAGGAAGGTTAAAAGGACTTTGTAGGGTCTAGTCTTCCATACATCACATATGGCACAGCCAAAAGAGATTTGATAAACGAATGAGAAGTTCAAACATATATCATTAAGAACGATAAGCTATCAATGATTGGAATGTCTCGATTGCAGGCCGCACATTGATAATCTGGGTGAGAAGGGGTGGGCTGGCTGGGCGGTGAAAGCAGACAGATGCAAGAAGCATGGCGGCAGTCAACGAATGCTCCACACACACACACACACACCCAGACAAGCAGCTCCCGTTGTTGTTACCTTTTTTGTACTTTTTTTTGCTTTTTCAGATGATAAAGAAGGTAAACTGCAGGTCGAATAGACTCTCATGTTATTCATTAAAAGGCAAAAAAAACTTGAAAACAACTGTTTTCATTGAAAATATCATTAACTATATGACAACATAATGATTGATTGATGATAATTAACTATAATGCGTGAATTTGTCAGTTTGTTCAAGACTTCCAAAGAGAATCTATTGTCTCTCTTACTCTCTCTCTCTCTCTCTTTCTCTGTTCCATTAAAAGAAAAAGAAAAGGAAATGCTTTACTGGATGACAGGAAAAGCCCTGCCCGTGAGCGATCTCATTAAGATGAATTTACTAAAGAAAGAAATCTTCGTAACATGCGTAAAGAGAGAGAGAGAGAGAGAGAGAGAGAATAACCTTTTACTCGAATGAATTTCAAGAAGAAGGACATGAGGAATGACTCAATGCTCTTATTCAGTCTGAATGATAACTCATGAAAGAAGGGTAAAGCTTATGCACTCTTTCAATCCAAAAACCAACAGGTTCATTAGAAATGAGAAAAAGGGAAAATCGCGGATGAAAAGAAACGAAAGTTATGAGAAGCTGGTATGTCTCTCTGTCTCTCTCTCTTTCCCTCTCTTTGGGCATGTGTTTCAACTACAACGTTTAACGATTTGTCCTTTGTGGTTGCGAATAGAAATTTTGGAGAATCAAGCACTTGTTGAGTATTAGGTGTGATTATAGAATTCTTTTCAATAACAAAAACATTTATTTTGTCATCAGACCTCTTCTCTTTCTCTCTCTCTCTCTCTCTCTCTCTCTCTCTCTCTCTCTCTCTCTCTCTCTCTCTCTCTCTCTACTCCTTTCTTCAGTCTCGTGTCATTTTCAAATTGAAAAAAAAACGAAATTTCTTTTGTTTAGAAAATGGTTTGCAAGTAAGGAGTGTCTTTCTGCTTTTCTCAGCTTTTCCTCAAACTTCGTTAATTATATTTCGTTTTTTCGTGTAAAACAAGAGGAATTCCAGTAGAGAGAGGGAGAGAGTGAGGTATGGGGCTGAAAGAGATTCGAAAACTTGTTGAGATCGTCAGTCAAAGGTAGAAAAACTACTTTGAGCCACGGAGGGAAAAGCTTAAAGACGCTGAGAACACATTTGTGGTTTAAGGCAAGAAAACAACAGCAATGAGTTTTATGATTATTCCGCTAAACTCTCTCTCTCTCCCTCTTTCTCCCCCCTCCCCCCCTCTCTCTCTGTCTTCTCTGACGTACGATAACAGGAAAGAGGTCAGTTGAGCTTTAATTCTTTGAAAATTCAAAGTTCAAACAATGCATGGTTAATAGACTCTGATCGTAATTACTAATTATAGCATATGAGAACTGAGCTTAATCAGAATGATATGGAGGTACAGACAGCGAGATGCCATCAGAACAGAATCATAATGGTGAGGAGATGGAGAAAGAAGGGAGGGGGGGGGAGGAACAATCACACCATTTGGTTGAAAACACAAGAGATTTGGCTTGCAGAAGAGCTGAGCCAAAAGCTAGCACCAACAACAATAACAGGCACAATAGAGAGAGTACGAGTGAGAGAGGTACACAGAGGAAGGGACAGAAAGAGAGAGAGAGTAAAGAAATGAAGGTAAGCTTAAGAAATACGAAAAGAATGCTCTTTGTAGTCAAAGTGAAATCATAAAAAAAATTAAAAATAGTTCTATTGAGCTGACAGCAAGAATGAATGAAAGGAAGCGCATACAGAGAGTATGAGAGGAGAAGAAGAGCTCGAAAGGACACAACCGTTCAGCGATAGCGAAAATGAAGGAAATGAGCTGTTACGTGGTTTTCACGTGAGATGCAGTCTCACGTCACAAATTCAAATTTTACGTGAAACCGCAGTAGGTTGACTGAATCATGTTGATGAATGGCATGCCGAAATCAGATAATACTAAGTAACATGAGCAATTAGAAAGAAACAAGCCAATCGTACAGAGAGATAGAGAGTAAGAGAGAGAGAGAGTGAGAGAGAGAGATTAAAGAGTAATGAGAGAGACAACAACAACATAGAAATGATTCTAGAAAAGAAACAATCAACGATAAACTATTGTAATAAGCTCAAGTTTATAAAAGAGAACCTGAGATGATAGAGGCGAACCGAGACAATAGCATGTTATGAAACAAGGCTGCTGCTAATGCTTTGCTGTTCCTGCTGTTGTCTGCCTACTACAACTGGACATCATAATAATAAAGTGAATAGAGATAGAGAGATAGAGAGAGATAGAGAGATAGATAGAGAGATAGAGAGAGAGAGAGAGAGAGAGAGAGAAAGGAAAAAAATGAAGTTCTAAAGTTGCAAGCTATCATCTAACAGAAGCTTACAGAATTACACCTTGTTAGGCTTCAACGTAATTAAATACATTGGATGGGATGATGAGAAGGCGTATGAGAATAGATGAAAAGCATTTTGTTAGTAAAACGATATATATTGCAAATAGGTATATGCAGATAAGGTGATTTGTGTGTCTGACAACGCTTACTCGCACATTCCTTCATCCAAAACATATGTGATCAACGATCATCAAAACCTCTTTTGATGGTTATGCAATGATTTGTACAAATATATGGAAATATATAGAAATCAACTTATATATATTAAGCTTTGTATGGCAACTCAGCTTCTGACACAGCAGATGCTGCATCGACAGCTTCAGCCTTAAAAGCAAATCTTCTAAGCTTCAAGTAGGTCCCAGTAGGAGGGTATATCATCAATTATGCCCTCAAGGCATGAACATATCTTTGAGTATATATATTCGCAAGAAAATCAAACAGTTTCTTACGTCATACGTCATCATCATATGAATTAACTATGTAAATGACGTAACAACACATTGCCTCAAGCACTAGAAACTACGTTAAGCTTTAATCAAACTTTATAAGAAACACATGCATCTGCTATGCAAATGATGAAATGTACGAAACAACTTTTGAAACTTCACTCATGTGGCAAACGAACGAAGATCTATTCGATTAACAAACAGCAAATGAAGCATAAACCATGTTGAACATCAAAAAACAACAAAAATGTTGATTTTTAGCCACAAACAACTTGTTATCTTTATTCAATTCATATTTGCCGCTCTCTCTCTCTCTCTCTCTCTCTCTCTCTCTCTCTCTCTCTCTCTCTCTCTCTCTCTCTCTCTCTTTCTCTCTCTCTCTCTCTCTCTCTTTCTCTCTCTCTTTCTCTCTCTCTGTATCGTTGATGAAAGACAAAATACAATTGGCAACCTGCCAAGTGTATTCGTATGTATAGCTTGACTTGACTGACGTAAACTGCTCTCGTTCACAAAGATCAACTTAAGGACAAGATACTTTTAATATTTAAATGAATTAAAACTAATTTTGTTGGGCAAATGAAAAAAGGGAATCCCAAGTGGCCGCTATGTACTCATATGTTAATGAAGCTTTAGGTTAAAGCTTTGAACTATATAGTCAAATGAATAGATTGTGTGTGTAAAAGGTTTGTGGTAAATGAGCATTTGACATGCTATGGCTTCTATCGGACGGCCTTCATGCTTGTATGTGTATGTGACATGTGATATTTTAAGAGAAATCGTCTAAAAGCGAAAGAGATGGAAGATGAAGAAAAAAAAAAGAAAAAAATGCGAGTCAAGAGGGTGTCACACAGCTTTCACATAAAGTTTTCCATTGAATTCTCTTTATAAATTGAATGAAGAGATATTGGAAAGAATATAAGAAGAGAGCTTTCAGAGTAACAAAGATTACAAGCAAACGAAGAATAGAAGTTATATAGTTAGCAAAGAGTTATCTCGAATCGAATAGTTAGACAGAGTGTGCATGCTTAGATGAGAGGGTAAACGATGTAGAAAGATAAGGAACACACACACAACCGTTCGGCACGCAAGTCTTATGCAAAGTATAAATCACGTGCAATAGTGCCGTCAACAAGACCACGTGAACTTTCACGTGAAATAGTAATTCAAATGTATACAAATGAGTAATTGAAACATCATACAACACTGCATATGCTTATATCATATAAACAAGTAGCAATATCTCATGTTTCATATAGTTAACGGTAGAAATGAAAGTTTATCAATCATCGCATCGTATTTTCAAGACATTTACTCTGTCTCTCTCTCTCTTTCTGTCCTTTCCACTCTCGCAACTCTTACTATCTCTATTTCTCTCTCTCTCTCTCTCTCTCTCTCTCTCTCTCTCTCTCTCTCTCTCTCTCTCTCTATCTTTATATCTCACAACACAACTGACTTTTAGGAGAAAAAAAAAGAAAATATTTTTTTGACGTTTAAGCTTTTAACATTCTATATATTCTGAAATACTGCAGCTTCTATCTAAACAGATAGAATGGAATGGATTTGTTCTATTGAAGGGCGGGGGGAGGAGAGAAAGAGGGAGAGACAACGTGTAAATGGCTGGCTGATCTAACAAATTCACACCTTCCCAGAGGACAACTGACACCTTCATTCTCTCTTTCTCTCTATCTTTCTTTCTCCTTCTGTGTAATAGTGCCTCAGGCAAATTAGGTATTTAGTATAGAAATGTAATTGAATATGTTCATTCAAATCACAATTGATTAGACGTTGAATGATTGTGGCGGTGGAGGGAAGGAGGCTGCCGTTTGCATTCAAATTGTATTTCGAAATGGCATGATGATGAATGTATATATTGAAATACCGAAATATTTATTAAAATAATTATTAAATATGAAATGGTTGTAATCTATTGGAAGCTATCAGAAGCTTTCATTTGTTCAACGGCTTCATCGGCTTGTTTATCTTGAGTGGTCAAATCAACGGCTGTTGGGTTGACAGCATCACTAGCAGCAAGTCCCAAGAGATCATTCATTTCTTTCTCAACCTTGTCAGCAAGCTTGATACGAAGGTTTTGAAGAGAACGTCTTTTACGTCCACCTCCTCCACATCCACAACCGCATCCACATCCTGAAATTAAGCATTTTATCACATGTACTACGGCTTTACAGCTTATACCGCAGCATGGACGGCAGCAGGTGCGACAGCAAGTTCTACAGCAAGTGCAACATCTTGTGCAACAACAGCGACAACAACATCTTGAAAATATTGAAGAGATATGTTTTTAAAATAGTATTAGCTACCTTGGGCGACAACAGCAGCATCCGCATCCTCCTCCTCCACCTCCCCCACATCCACAACATCCACAGCCACATCCACAGCAGCCACAGCCTCCACCACCTTGTCGTTTTACTCTAAAAGTTAATAATATGAGTCAGTCTCTATATAAAAAGAGAAAATAACAAACCTTGTTTCTCCAAGTGTATCAATAGCAGTTGGAATATCCTGGGAGACTGGAAGTGGAGAGGCTTGAACTAAAGCCAAGATGACAAGTGAGCCGAGGGCACAAACAAGAGTAGTTGAACGAATCATTTTTCTTCTTTCGGTTTGAGATTGCTTTGATCGAAATCAGCGATATTGCTCGATTCATTGCTCCAGCTTATATAGCCCGGATCTGCTGGACAGTCCGTCATACATCTTGTTTCCGTTCCCGACTCAACCGGATTCATTTGACATATCTTGTTTTTGGTTTGCCACTTTTGACCGTTTGCTGCTTTTTCTTTTCGCATTTTTGACGTAGCACTTCTAGACTTTCAGACAATTTCAATCAATCCAGACATTTTCTTAATGATCAGTCTACCATTGATGAAATGGTTGTGGTCTCTCGTTTCTGTCCCCCGCCACACTTTGTCATCGTGGCTTCAGTTCCACACTGGAAGGCTCATCTATTACGAAAGCGAGCTATTTACCTCTACACTTTCCATTCCTACAACCATCACTGACAACTATGGACTAATGATTACCGTAACCCCGGCGGCAAGTTCAAACATGTATAAAATTCAGCAGCTTATATCTCGTTATCAGTAGATTCTAGAGTAATTTCCTTGTTCTCAATCATTACAGGCGAGTCGAATTACCCTAAACACTCAATTTGACTCGCTAGAACCTATTTTCATTTTTCAACCTCAGGATCGACGAGAAATGTTCTCGGAGGCAGCCCCACCGAAGTCAAATTACGAAAAATCGCCGATTATCACGAAATTTTGTAGTATTATTGGTTCAAGCCTGCTGATTCCAAATCTGAAAACTGTTTTACGTGCCGATGCCTAGATCCTTAGATATCTAGACCTGCATGTACAACATGAGCATGATCCATATCACTAACAACTATGGACTAATGATTACCGTAACCCCGGCGGCAAGTTCAAACATGTATAAAATTCAACAGCTTATATCTCGTTATCAGTAGATTCTAGAGTAATTTCCTTGTTCTCAATCATTACAGGCGAGTCGAATTACCCTAAACACTCAATTTGACTCGCTAGAACCTATTTTCATTTTTCAACCTCAGGATCGACGAGAAATGTTCTCGGAGGCAGCCCCACCGAAGTCAAATTACGAAAAATCGCCGATTATCACGAAATTTTGTAGTATTATTGGTTCAAGCCTGCTGATTCCAAATCTGAAAACTGTTTTACGTGCCGATGCCTAGATCCTTAGATATCTAGACCTGCATGTACAACATGAGCATGATCCATATCACTAACAACTATGGACTAATGATTACCGTAACCCCGGCGGCAAGTTCAAACATGTATAAAATTCAGCAGCTTATATCTCGTTATCAGTAGATTCTAGAGTAATTTCCTTGTTCTCAATCATTACAGGCGAGTCGAATTACCCTAAACACTCAATTTGACTCGCTAGAACCTATTTTCATTTTTCAACCTCAGGATCGACGAGAAATGTTCTCGGAGGCAGCCCCACCGAAGTCAAATTACGAAAAATCGCCGATTATCACGAAATTTTGTAGTATTATTGGTTCAAGCCTGCTGATTCCAAATCTGAAAACTGTTTTACGTGCCGATGCCTAGATCCTTAGATATCTAGACCTGCATGTACAACATGAGCATGATCCATATCACTAACAACTATGGACTAATGATTACCGTAACCCCGGCGGCAAGTTCAAACATGTATAAAATTCAGCAGCTTATATCTCGTTATCAGTAGATTCTAGAGTAATTTCCTTGTTCTCAATCATTACAGGCGAGTCGAATTACCCTAAACACTCAATTTGACTCGCTAGAACCTATTTTCATTTTTCAACCTCAGGATCGACGAGAAATGTTCTCGGAGGCAGCCCCACCGAAGTCAAATTACGAAAAATCGCCGATTATCACGAAATTTTGTAGTATTATTGGTTCAAGCCTGCTGATTCCAAATCTGAAAACTGTTTTACGTGCCGATGCCTAGATCCTTAGATATCTAGACCTGCATGTACAACATGAGCATGATCCATATCACTAACAACTATGGACTAATGATTACCGTAACCCCGGCGGCAAGTTCAAACATGTATAAAATTCAGCAGCTTATATCTCGTTATCAGTAGATTCTAGAGTAATTTCCTTGTTCTCAATCATTACAGGCGAGTCGAATTACCCTAAACACTCAATTTGACTCGCTAGAACCTATTTTCATTTTTCAACCTCAGGATCGACGAGAAATGTTCTCGGAGGCAGCCCCACCGAAGTCAAATTACGAAAAATCGCCGATTATCACGAAATTTTGTAGTATTATTGGTTCAAGCCTGCTGATTCCAAATCTGAAAACCGTTTTACGTGCCGATGCCTAGATCCTTAGATATCTAGACCTGCATGTACAACATGAGCATGATCCATATCACTAACAACTATGGACTAATGATTACCGTAACCCCGGCGGCAAGTTCAAACATGTATAAAATTCAACAGCCTAAGCAACTCACTAGATGCAACCGTCCTCTGCGTCCACGTTTGTTGAAATGAAGAATTTCACGTGAACTCCACGTGAACAATGGTAGACGTGTAAGACGTGAACGCTGGCTTACGTGGAGATCACGTAGACACTAGCAACCACCGAATACGTGAAATTCACGTGAAATTTACGTGAGTCTCGTCATGCCTTTAAACCAGCCCTAAGCCTCCCATTCAACTTCAAAGATGGGAATTCTGAGAAAAACAATATCCCACGCACCTTGTTGACATATAAGTTTTTGAAATCCAAGAGACAAAAAGACTCGAACTGATCTAATCGATTGAAGTCTTGACAGGAAATAACCTGGATGAGTAAGTAAGACCAAACTACAAAACCAAGTTCCGGTTCTTTTTGCCCAAACATCAAATGAACTACAATTGTATTACGCATGAATCTCTTTCATTATCATGTTTATCTAGTTTGCATAATTATGTTCTTTTTTTTTAACATAAATAATGAGAATAGACTTGATAATAACGTTTGTATGCTCTGTATGTCTAATGTGTGTATTGAGTGTGTAATAGAGAGAGAGTGAGAGAAAGAGAGTAATGAGAATATATGAATAGAAAACAGCCATTTTAATCTTCTACAAGTATACAAATGGAAACATTTCACGTGATACACGTGGAGATCGAATTTACATGCGAACATATTAAAGAATATGAAAGAGAACAAATTAATTTTATTTGCTTTCATTCTGATTTTCTTCACATTTACGTTCCTGCTCAGTTTCCTTAAAAAAGAAAAATATGAAATTTGAATGAATGAATGTTGATGTTGAGGGAAGAAGAAGCATTTCTTACTGGAATTTGTTGTCCAATTTTTTTTGTTAATTTAGCCAACAAAGGAGCTGCTGGGTGGCGAAGTGAGTCAGCTTGTGAAAATCGTCGAATGTTGGATGGAAGTAAATGAAGAGGATTCGTCTCAATAGTCAATGAGTGACGATGTCTGAAAAATGAACTTGAATATCCATCTAACTTCATCCTCTAACCCCATATTAGGAGTTTCTTGTTCTGAAGTCATCTCTCTCAAATGATGCAAATATTTTTCAAACTGAAAATAAATAATGAAATTGTGTATTGGATATGAGATGAGAATATGTTTTTAAAATGATAAGTTCATGAAAGAATGTAAGAGAGCTATAGACACACATATAACATAGTTTATGCAGAGAGTACAAATCATGTCGTCTCCTTTCGAATTTTATGAAAGTTCATCGACTATGTATGATTATATCAGAGTCGTTGGCATCTAGACGTCTTGTCAAAGCTTAAAGCTTGGGTAATTGGATTTAAAACTCTATCAATTCAATTTTGTTTCATTAATATTATCTTAATAATATGAATAACATTGAGAATAAAAATTGCAAAAATGATTGACGGTGACGGGAATCGAACCAGCAACCCCTTGATATGGCATATGCCGCCCACCATTCATAACTCCTTATGATGGAAGGTAAAGAAGCAAGCCATCTGAACGAAAGTATACTTTGAGGCGAAAGTCTCTCTCTTTCTATTTCTCTCACTTCTTGAACCAATCTCTCTGAAATATTCTTTTACTATCAAATAAATATAATAATTATATATGTTCATCGATGAAAATAGACTTTTATTGCTTGAAAAGTTTGATTAAACGAAGAAAGTGGAAGAAGAGTTGAGAGGGTGAGAATAATAAAAAAGCTTTGCTGGATTACCTAGAGGACCATGATGAGCGAATGAGAAAGAAAAGAATGAAGTGACAGGAAATGGAAAGAAGGCGGAAACTTGCTGTTCACGCAGATATTGAAGCAATTCAGAGAGAATAGAGATGTAGAGAGAGAGAGAGAGAAAAAGAGAAAGAGAGTAAAGAGAAAATGGAGGATGAGATGGAGAGGAGTATGAGGGTGTTCCTAATGAAAGAGAGGGAGTAAGGGTACAACTTTTGATGAAAGAGAAAAAGAAAATCTTCCAAAGACAGGAAGCACCTCTATGATAGAGAGAATGTGAAGTGAATAGAGAGAGGGGACATGAAAGAAGGAATTTGAAATCAAAAAAAATGATGTCGAACCTATCTTTTTTTCGTAATCCAACCGATAATATTAAGAATATAATGGCAAATATCAGACTAATTCTATCACATGAGCTGAAGAACTCTTAGTTGAGGGAGAGTGAGAAAGAGAGATCGCCTTCTACACAGCTTTTGTCTAAAAATTATCGAAAAGAGGAGGAAAGTATGAATGTTATTAGGAGGATTAGGCTAAATCGTATCGTTTACGTCAATGTTTCTAGAATATATATCCATATCAGATTCGTCAAAACGTTGAATATTCATGCATCTTTCACTTTTAAGCTCAAAAATTGTTTGAAAAAAAAAAGAAACCGGCAAAGTACAGATGGATATGGCGCTCGAAGGGATTTGTTGTTTCATTGCTTATACAACCATATCTTATGGGAGGGAAAAAAAGTTTTTGTCAGGCTTATATGTGTCAGATGTAGAGAGAGACAGAGAGAGAGAAAGAGAGGGAGAGGGGGGTAAATGCTGCTAACAAGAGTCGAAGTTCCAGAATGATGAAGAAGAGGATAAACCTTCTTCTGGACGCTGTGTGCTAACAACAGCTTGTATGAGAGTTATGGGCAAGAATCATCTATGAAATGATGTCTAACCAAAATAACAAAATTTTATGAAATAAAAACATAATTTGATAAAAATCACAAGGACTCTCTGAGAGAGAGAGAGAAGGAGAGGCAACAGACAACAAAGCAAATGGTATGATTGAGAGAGAAAAGTAAATTAAATAAGAAAAGAGAACAAGTGTGATGATGGAAAATAAGGACAGCCAACTATGCTCAGAGACTCAGATATAACTTGTTGTTGATTAGAAAAGACAAAATAGCCGTATGACATGCATTTGAGCGAAGTTTGTTATATTAGGCTTTTATATTGAAAAACATCGTTAGTTGGAGAGTTCAAGAAACATATTCTAAAGAATTTCTCTTTTTTTTCTCTTTCTCAGATTTCGTTAAGATCAAAGAGAGAGAGAGAGAGAGAATGAGTTGAACTGTTGAATGAGTAATAGAGTCAGCGTGTCAATGAGTGAGTGAGCGAGTGAGCGAGCGAGTGAGTGAATGAGTGAGTTCTTCATCTCTTAATCTTATACCTTTTACATTTTCAGCACTTGTTAGCAAGGAAAATTGACAATGCCTTTGTGTCGTTTCTCTCTTTTGTTAAACGGCCCTCAGAAGCTTTTCAGCCAAATTTCTTTCAAGTACAATATTTTGCCTCCTTCTATCCTTTTTCGTTACAAGTTACAAGATTGGGCGCCAAATCTGTCTAAAAGTGTATGTGAGTGTTAGTGTATGTGTATCTCTCTCTCTTTTTCCTATTTTCAAATAAATATTATTTTAATCATATTTCCAACAAACTTAAATTAAATTAACTTTTTTTGTTGAAACGAATCGTCAAAACAATCTTTAAACGTTGAGAAAGGCACTTCCTTAAATTTATGAACAAGGAAAGTGAATGAACTTGCTCTGCGCCAATGCTAAGATCAACTAGATTGCTCTTCTCGGCATACGATGGAAATTAAAGGTCTGTCGATTAGGATGAGAATATGGAATGCTGCATTTAAAGAGATTTGGATAAATCAAAGTGTCTTTTGATGTTGGAAAGTTCTTCGAATCAAATAGTTCAATGAAGATAGCTTAAGCATAAATATGAGATAGAGGAGAAGAAGCCATCATGAGTATGTTGGATATAAATAATATTTTTGATTAATGACCATAAGAGATTATCATTGCGTATTAAATGGCTTCTAATAGCAAACATTCGAAAATAGATTATTTCTTTAATTTTCTTGGAGGTTAGAGATTATAGATGATGAACGCCCGTGAAGACAATGATAAAAAGGGGAAATTCATGAATGACGATGTTTTCCTTCGAATGCTACAATAATTATGAGTCTGAACCACATATGTCAGCAGATATATGGAAATTAGGCAAAAATGCTGCCTTCTCGACAAAAAAGTCAGCTAAATATAAATATCCTATGAAAAATGAACTCAAAATTGTATCGCAATGAACGTGACTTGCCATTTATAATAAAAATCTCTCCGACAGTTGCTCATACATATGGAAAATGAGTTGAGTGACAGCTCGGAAGAGACATTCATTGCTCATATAAGAAAAAAATTGAGTAAACGGCTCGAGGCTAAAGCCTCCAACATTTTCCATGAATTTAGCGTAATAAAAGTTCTGTTGCTCTTATCCGAAGCTCAAACGTATGCTAATTCGATAAAAAATGCTAATGAGCTTCATTTTAGTTGCTGCGGAACGCATGTGCGGTTGATTCCCTCGAGCTGCCGGACTGCAAGGTAGGTTGTTTATACTATTTCCACTTTTCTTCCCCCATTTATATTTTCAATAATATCAACCATCGCTCATTAGTATGCTAAGACCAATATTAGTTTCCAAGAATAATATATTTTTGGAGGATTAGGTTTAAAATAGAAACACTGAACGAAGAGTCAATGAGATTATACAACGCACATTGTGCTGAAGGCTCGGCTGTTTTCATGAATTTATTAAAACTAAAATACTTAATTTTTGATTAATGTAAAGGGTGAAAAAATGAGATATTGTTTACGAGAAAAGCGTATCACAATACTGTCCGAAAATATAAATAAGGCACGGCGCAGAAAACGCCTGACCGATATCACAATGATGGAATCTTGAGTTCTAAAGGTTAGCATATTAATATCAATATGTTGAATTTCTTTTAAGGCCAAATGACTAGAAAGAATGTCAGAATCGTATTAAAGAGTCACCGGAAGTTAATAGCTGCAGTAAATACATGAAGGAATGAAAGATATGATTCTAAAGTTTAGAGCTACTCTGGGCGGTGGTTAAGGTGGAACTATTATCTACATTTTCCCCGCATTGCGTCGACAAAATATTTGCGATAAAAACAGCTAAGTCCTGATTAGTCCAATAGCTGAAATGACTTTTGAGAACAGACCAGTAAGATTTTTCGGTAATGGCGGGCTGAAAACGATGATTGATGCCACGAAAGATTTTATGCAACTAACTTGAAGTTGGAAGTCAATTCTATGTGCAGGACGACATTTACTTGAAAGGATTTGTTCGGCAATCGGAATCTCACACTGAAAAGACGCCAATTTGAAAAAAAAGGTAACGATTCAAACTTCAGCTTCTTTAGCTTGCTCAACAGGAGGTTCTGGGGTGCCAGCAGCTCCTTTCTTGCTGCTTGATGAGAAAGTGAACCAACTCTTTTTCGCGGGTTTTTCAGTTTCTCCCAACGAAGGAGATATTGAACGTGGAGAGGATTCTGAAAAAAGAAACGACTGATGGTTCACAAAAACAGAGCTTACGTCCACTGCGACCATCATCAGAATCGCATTCATCTTCTTCATCGAAATCGTCGTCTCCACTGCGCACCTCGTTTTTCAGGGAATTCTTGTCATCATTAGCTTTTTTCGACATATTTTTCATTTTTTTCAGATACGTTTTGTAGACTTCCAGAGGCAATTCATTGTAATCTTTTTTTCCTGCAAGACAAATTACCAATGATTATCCCTAAGAGCTCTCGCACCTCGCAGATCGCCAAAGGCAAAAAGTTTGATTGGGCGAATATTCTTCCATTCTGCGGCGAACATAGGCTCCAGACGATAAGCAACGGGATCATAGGGATGGAATATGTTGAAGATACGCTCAACCTTGAATAAAGAATGAGCTATTTCGATAGTTATGACTCACATTTAGCCTGTTAGGTTGAAGATCAACGTAAGTGGCACCACGCATGACGAGGAAAACTCCAAGAGGACTACCCACAGCAAAGAAAAATTTGACCTTAAAATTTATGCGCTTCTTTATATCCTTGAACAACAACTACCTTAAACTGTAACTGTTCATTACTGTTTACCAACAACTTCTTGATTCCACCATCGAGTCTTTCATGAAGATCCTCTCGGGCTGCTTGAAAAGCTTTCATTGAAGAAGCGCTTGACTCATCTTCGCATTTGGATAGATGTGTGTCCTAAAAAGTGCGCGTTCAGAAAAACGAAACCGATAAACTCACGATGGCTTCAGTGACACATTTATCGTAAAGCAAAAGAGGGGACCAGTTAATTAGTATATCATATGCAATAACAGAACCGAGCGAGTGGGCGAATATAGAAACTGGCCCATTAAAACTGGGGTTATTCTCTTTAAACAGCGAATAAACTTTGTTCATTTGTTTTGTTACTCCAGCAACGATCTATAACTGTTTCTTATATTAATACGCGGGCTGGGAACAACCTCCTGCCTATACAGAGGACTTTGATAGTACATGATATCCATAGCAGTGCTATTTAAAGCTGTTCTCATGCTACTCATTTTCGGTAAAGTTATTTGATCGGTGATACCATTATCTGAGAAAGTTCTCATGATTTTAAGTAAATATATGTTCCTATACCCAAGACTAGGCCTGACCGCCACTCCACTGGAAGAAACATGGGTCTTGTGTTTTCATCATTGAAACTTTTATTCAAGAAATGCAATACTCCGTCTTGAACTCTGAAAACAAACGCTTCCTTCCTAACATATCGAACACAAAAGAACTAACTGTTGTGAATTTTGCGCAATTAAATTTTCATAGCCTTTCTGACCAATCCCATGAACTACTAAAACAAGATGAGTGATCTCTGGAGGAGAGTCGGTCCATTCTGATTCTTTTTCAAATCCTCGTCGAAGTGCTTGGCTTTTACTCCAGGAGATATATCTTCAAAGAACTTTTTGTTTCATTTGGATTTTTTGGGAATACCTCATGAAGGCTCCTCGTTTCGGTGTTAAATAAATATCAATAACCGAGCTCCATCGAATCTCCATAGACTCCAGGTGTAGTTCAGTTAGTTCTGCAAAAAAATCGGATATCCGATGATCGAACATTAAAAAACGCACGAGGCTTATTGCTGGCTTCCTTTGGCGAGAACACAGTCAAACCTTCTGGAATAAGTTGTCCTCTAAAATGCTGGATGTGATGCTTATCGATACTATCAGCCAATGATGACTCCATGGGCTGCCAATCCTTGAAAAAAAAAACAAATCGAGGAAAAGTAGAGAATGAATTACAGCAGTGAACCATGTACCGCGACGAACTTCGCATGAATCGTCCTTCCAATAAATAGATTCTATTTTTTTCTCATCCTCGGACAATCCGGAAAGAATTATTCAGAAACATAGATCAGAAACGAACTGCGAATACCTATAAAACCCTTCCAAAACGACGACCATCTGTCGCTTTCTAAGTTCAAACTCATCACACAGTTCTTCTGCATGTTCATCCAAGCCCACTTTGTGAGATATCCTATACTTGATCTCGAGCATGATGGAATCTCTTCCTGAAACAAAATATCTCACAAATAAGCAGAGTACATCAGCCTACCGTTGAAAGCTATCCATTTTTCCTGATCATTCCGACGATGAAACCATCGAACTTCGCGACATTTTAACTCAGAGACCTATCAATGTTATATATATGCCAGTCTTATTTTTTTTGGTTCTTACCACCCGTTTCTTAGCCCTTGCTGGAGGCACAGGAGTAGGTGAAAGGGCAGACTTCTTCGGCTGCAGAGGTGGAGAGCTGCCAGATGCAGGTTGTTGATGTGGAGGATTTTGTCGAGGGACAGGCTCCTTAAATGGATGTATGAGACTTCATTCCATCTAAAACATTACAGGTACTCCAGTGTGATCAGTGTTTTCTTTAGATGCTTCACTGGGCCTTTGAACAGATGTTGTTTCCGGAGGAGCGTCACTCTCAGGATCCATTGTCCCTAAAAAGTTTGTAATTATTTTTTTTATTATTAAAACCGCATATTATGAGAAGAAAACACAAACGAAAACAACAACGGAGTGATGAAAAACAAATAAAAAATCTAAACTATAGACGCCTATGAAAGTAAATAAATAGCCAAGTTGATAATCTGAAATCCTGATTTGTTCGTGGAACAAGAACTTTGTACCCTAGGTGGCTTTGTTGGTTGCTGACAGATGTCCATGAGTTTTGGGATGTTCAGCAGCCATCTCCTCATCAATTTCTTCGAGGAAAGTTTCTTGCTTGACAGCATATATCGTGTAATAATAAATTCCGACCTAGATTCGATAGAGATGAAATGAAAACAACAAAGACGACACGTACCACTAAGAGAATGAGAGCAGTGAATGCTACATGATTTTTGTAGTTTTTTGCAAATATTTCTTTGATCCTCTGTTCGTTTACCTATGAAAAGTACATTACAGAAATGGAGAAGAGAGGAATTTCCACAACCTGTTCAAATTGTTTGGCAAAGCGTTTTTGTGCACGTGGAAGATCCTCAATGTCGATCGTTTCTAACATATCATCATCTTTCTTCTTTTGTACTGCTAAATATGACAAGCGCATTGCGAAAGAGGAGAAATGACGTTTGTTACCTCCAGATCCTGTTGTGCTTGGAGTTGATGATGCTCGACCGACAGAAAAGCGAAGCAAACATCGAGAATTCTGGAGAACAGTTCTGGCTAGCATAACTGGATAAAGGAAGGATAAAAGAGTTCAATTATGTGTGAATAGTCAACACACGTTGAATAAGAAAAATGAGACTAACTATGTAAACGTACGTCTCCAGTCACGTCGAGAGCAAACAAATCAAAAAAAGAAAGATATGAAACCAGGCTATGAACCCATCTTGATGCTCGAATCATTCTCATTATATTTTTAATAAGGGTCATGATTCAACAGAAAAAAAAACAAATCAACAACAAATACAGTACAACAATAAACAACAAAAAAATTGCAAACTAAGCAAATCCTTCGGCTATATTGTCACCGAACTTGTCTTGTAACAATTGAACAACTTTACCGCATTGATTTTCTACATTCTCGTTTTCATCTACAACATGGAAAGTACTTTTAGAAGTGAAGAACGCATTACCTTCTAATAACTCGGATAAGAATGGCATGACAAGTGGAAGATGAGGTGCAATACTGTCGCCAATCTTATCGAAAAGAGCCTCCACAACAAGCAAAGTACGGTAACGAATCTTAATGAAAAACCATAAAAATGTTTGGACTGTATCCACACCTTGGGGCGGTTATTCCTCGTTTTCATTAAAACTTTGTTCAATAAGTCTGGGAATACCTCAAGAGCTGCTTCAGAAACTCTGCAAAATCAGGAAAAAATGTGAAGTTGAAAAAGAAAACCAAAACCTATGCAAAGCATCAGCCAAATATGGTACACATCTCTTTTCATGTCCAGCTATCTTGGTATTGATTAATTCTTCCACAAGTGGATCTATGAGAGATTCAGCACGTTCTCTGGAAATTCGAATATACATCCGACTAAAAAAAAAACTTACGGGCTGAGGAAATCTGGATGACGTCCATAGTTACCAATGAACTCTAAGACTTGGGTGATCAGATAATCAGCTTCGACTCCTTCAATTGTGTGTTTCTTGCCGTTGAAAAGCAAAGTCGCGGGATCCACAGAAGTAGAGGCATTGCATTGCTTCATCACCACGTTCCCAATATCAATAAGCTTTGAGAAATAAGGAGTAGCTAGAGAATTGTAAGATTGATAAAAACTGAAAAATTAGCGCTGATTAATAGTAACAAAAACTATCCAAACTGATTTGCGAAGCTGAATAATGTTATCAGTCTCACTCTAAGATTAATGTCATTAGATGTAAGACCAGGTTCCGCCCATTGAATAATGACGTTGATAAAGGGGCGAATTTCATTTTCACTAAGGATGTCAACCATTTTCACAAGTGCAGCAAAAATAGATCGCTCCACGTTGCATACATTCTCAAATTGCTGTAAAAAAATATTTAACTATATTTACACTTGTTTCAACCTCCGGTGTTCTAATGATCGATCTATGTACTAATGCTTTCAAGATTACTGTTTCAACTAGTTCAGATTTGATGCGGCTGACAACAGCACGATTCTTCATTGTGAAGAAACCACTAAGAACAGCAAACATAGCATGAAGGCATTTCTAAAATGAAAACCATCATACCATAACGAACTTCGAAAGCATACCTCCTCTTTGATCAATTGAACAACAGCGCCACCGAATTGTACAGGAAGCACACGTGGCTCAATCTGTTGCAAAGCTGAGCGGACCAGGGACAAGCGATGATGAATGCTTGCCTTGTTGTTTGATGTATTATTTTTATTTCCTAGGAGAATGTTAGCTATTCCGCCTTCACCGTCAGCATCCCAGAACCTGCATTCGAACTATCAAGCAATAAAATTACATTCTTCAAACCTTGCACATAATTTGGAGAAACATACTACAACTGCCTCTAAATGAGCTGTTATGAAAGCAGAGTATTTGTCTAAAACCCTTTGCATGCATGTGAGTGCACAAATCTGGAAAATAACAACCATTCTGCGCGACTGTCCTAGGAACTTACAAGTAGAGTATCACTTCCATGTTTACGTCCACAAAGAGATTGCTGTCTGACACGCTGTCTCTTATTCAAACTGTTATCTTCTTCACCATTCTGCTCTTTGAGAGTAGTAGTAAGACAGTCATACAAAACGTCCAAGCAGATCTTTAAAAGCGGTTCAGCGGAGAGCATCGTGCATCTCATGTTATGAGACCTTAAAAGAAACAATGTTTTCTGAAAAACTTGAACTACGAACCGAACAAGCTCTCCAGCTAATAGTAGAACATTACCGATCATGTATTCATCTAAAGTTTGCCATTGTGATGCCTTAAGTATCACCATATTGTCAAAAAATTGCTAGTATTCGCTGACCGTCTCTGTACATTTATTCATAGTGACACTGAGCACATCTGATTCGGATTGAACTGGTAATCGCTTGGCGACCAATTTGAGACTGAATGCAGCATTTTGACAGAGTAGGATCTAGAAATTGTAGAATTCAGATTGATACTTGTGAATTAATCTAACTGATTCAGCTTTAGATCTATGGGGTGCGATCCACTGATTGAGAACAGAAGCAAGCTGTATAAGATGCTCTTCATTAATGCCACCATCGGAGAAGAAGTATCCATCTTGCATAAGCTTGAGATTGGCCAATTGGAGGGCTTTCTCTCTGATCTGAGAATCGGCTTTCTCGTCTTGGAGAACTTCAGAAATGAGCTTAGCAGCTACACCTCCAGGGAGTAAGTGTCTCAGCTGAACGAAACGCTCTTTTTAGTTTGATTCCAAATAAATACCTTGTCCGATATTATCTCGGCTTTAGTTTGAAGAGCGACCCAGTACCTCACAGTTTGAGGATCACCATTCTGTTCAATGGCTACGCATTCCTATTAAAGTAATTTCAATGTTTTGTGATTAATAAAACAACTTACTTTCTGGATGAACGCATCTAAATCTACAGATGTTATCATTAAACGCTTACTAATTGGGAGAAGGATGGTATATAGAGTATTATCATCACATTTCGCAAGCTGAATATCAATTTAGAAATCTCAACGATAAAAACTGTTCTCTTACTGTTTCATACAAATTACGTTGACTCAAAATTTTCACCACAAGGCCAACAATCACAAAACGGAAGTGTCTTAGTTTGGGTAAGGAATACTTTCTCCTGTTTACATAAGCTGTTGATCATTTTGCAATTAAACAAATCCAACCTGTCAAAAATTGCGCTATCCAACTTATCCGAATCTTTTTTCAAATCATTATCACCAGCCATACGAATCACAAACTGCATAAGATCGAAAATGGCGATCAGCTGTACAAACATTTGTTAAATAATGTATACTGCGAGATAATACCTGTTCGGATGGTCCCATGTCAATACATAGTTCAAGAGCAATATCCTCGAAAGCATCATTATCTACAGCTTTTTTCCCAGCATCGGTCGCGGTTCTCTGCCATTTTGCGCAGAGACTAGAGTACGGATGATGATTGGAAAAAAAAAATTTGCCTCACCCTTCCAATAAGACGCTAACAACGATCCACGTGTTTTCCACTCCAATCGCACGTGATATCGCTTTTGCCATACGACTACGACGATGTGCAGGTATATCAGAGGCGGAAGAAGCAAATATGCGGGTGACACCAATCAATTGCATTATAACAGCTTCCTAAAATTTTGACTAACGAAAATTATAAAAATGATTAATTTACGCGATTCCTGTTCTTAGATGGAGCTATAACGGCAATGAACAGAGCTTCCAATGTACTCTCGATAATACTCAAAGTCAATTCGTTATCCTTTCGCAGTAAACCACTGCCCATGAAAGTGAAAACAGCCATAACATGAGATGTAACAGAACACTAAAAATCGTCTTCGTATGAATCTACAAAATGTGCAAAAATACCGGGTCTAACTTGACAGCAGCGGTCAACAATTTCAAAGAATCTCGAAGAATATGATGACTATGAGTGTTGCGCATAATTTCAACGACATACTCCATTTGGAGATCGGCTACGGTAACCTTGTACTTTCCTGAATCAAACAATCATTTTTGAGCATATCAGAAAAACAAACCTGGATCAGTGAGGATACGACATAAAATACCGATAGCTAACTGCTGACTGAAGAACTGTTGCTGACCATCGGCCGCTGCATCAACTCTTAACACAAAATATCATCAATGAAAAAAATATATTCTTACTCTTTGACAACTTCGAACAGGGCACTGATTAATTTAGAACCAATCGGTAACTTAGGGGTAATGTTAAGCAGTTCCAGAACAAATTGTTGTCGTTTATCGAACTTCTCTTTGGTTTCACCATCAAAAGCCTGTAATGCTAGTATAAGATTCCAACGTAACAAAATATTTCACCTTTTTGATATCATTAACATTGCTTTGTGAAATCTTAGCTTTCTTGTTAGGGGCTTCGTTGTTGTCATAACGAGATAAGAGTGCGACATAATAAAGCTCAGACAGCTTCGCTTGAGATAACGCTGACTTCACTTTACTAGTAAGAGTCCCATCAGTCCGTGATACGCAAGTTTGAATTGCATTGAGTGTGAAGTCCTCCACCTCTTCCTCGAGTCTACTTTCAAAGTAAGATTTCCTTGAAGACATTTCATCAAGAGCCCAGTACAACTATAATATTGTCAAAAGATGAAAGCTCATCTCTAAGGTCAAAGAATCAATGAACCAAAAACATACGTTTTCGAAATCGTTGTTTTTCAGCCATTTCATCGCTTTTTTAAGAGGGTCTCCAGAGAAAACTTGACGTTTGGCAAATTCAGAAGATTTCGCCATTTCTTCGGCCTTCTCATAAGCTGATTTACTTTTCTGTTATAAATTATAGTTGTTGATTTGATGTACAGAAAACCATACCTCAGTTTTGTCTTCACTTGCACTCTTTCTAATAGATCCGGACCGTTTTCGATTTCTTTTCTTCTGAGAACTCTGTTTTGCGAACATCTAAACATGTATTTCTAGAAATAAGTAAAAAAAAATGAAGATATACCACAAGCAGATTGTTCAAATCACATGTTTCCAAGAAACTCCTGATAACTTTTTCATCTCTGGAATTCCATTCAACTACAACAGCGTTGAACTGATCAGAGTGCCTTAATGATTAATTGATGAAGTCTCCTCAAAAATTACTATTACCTGCTGCACACAGATTGCAGAACTTTTTTGAGACCAGAAGTGATGACAAACCCTCGTTCAGTTTCTTCAACAATCTGACAGGATTTGAATAGAAGTTTCATTGGCATCTAGTTTTACCTTCATCAGATAAGCAGAAGCCTGTTCTCCAGTAAGAACATCAGCCTCACCCGTTTGAATAAGGCCATGAAGAGCTGCGTCTTTTTCTTCTTCGTTGTATTCATCTGAGGTCAAAATGCTGAACAAAGTGTTCCATAGAGGTTTCAAGAACGCGATCATATCCGTTGTCGAACTCAGACTGCGCACAGCAGCCCAGAAGCCTAGAGTCTGTTCCTTTCGGAAAACTTTGAGCATCGCTCTGAAGAATTAGTATAATCATATGGCTTTGGATTGAAATTACTTCGTTGAAAACTGTTGAACGCCCTGTTGTTGACAAATGACAACAAGTGACGAAAGGTAACTATCAATTGAAAACTCCTTCATTTTCTGAAATAAAAAGAATGAGAATCCATAGGAATTGAAGTCCGTACAATGAGCAGTATTTTCACTATTGAATCCACTATATTAGTGGCAAGTTTTACTGTCAGGGAAAGTTGACAGATTATCATAAGGGAAGCAAACCGGAAAGACAAAATCGAGCTTCTGAATTATACGATGAGGACGATATTTCTATAATGCTCACTTCAATCCTGAACCAACTAGAGGAATAACTTTCGATAATAAAGTGTCGTCAATCTTTGTATTATCCGTAAGCATTCCTAGCATGATCTTAGCATAGAAAGTAAACAACAGTTGTCCTTTAGCTTCTAAGTAAGTTTCTCCAACCAACTAAACAAAAATGAGCGGAATATATCAAAAAGCACTCATACTTGAATTCCTTGGTCAATTAAACGAGACATCCTACTAACCAATGAGTGACCACTCGATAATCCATGTTTCACAAGCTCAAAGAAATGAGTTATTTATGTGTGCAACTACTTAATAGATTACCACGTTGAAAGGAACAGCAGACGAATTCTTGTGGAAGTGAGCCAAAAAGCCCCAATCTTTGGAAGTCGAGAAGTTAAAATCTATAATGGAGAGTAGCCTTCCATAAACGTTAGTTTCGTGAAAAGGGAGGAATATGGCCATAACCATCTCAGAATTATAGGAGTAAATCTGAAGCACATATTTGGAAAACAATTCTGGAGAATGAAATATACTTGATATTTGAATATGAGCCATTCTAATACTTGGTGACAAGCAAAGTGTTGCATGTATGGCATCAGAAGGAAGAGAAATTTTTCCAACCTTTTGTTCAAAGATTCATTTTCCTCCTGTAACGGAAATAATGAAAGATTGAATAAAAACTACAATACTTTTGATATTAAAGTTCTTTGGAAATTCAGAGCCGACTCATCGAAAAACTCGAAGTCCCCCTTAAAGATAGGGTCAAGTTTTCTTAGCTGATCTAATCCGGTACATCCTTAAACGAGATGATATGTTTCAGAATCCATAAGTTTGGCAAACCAATTTTGAATGCTGTTTCTCTATCAATTGTCTGGGCTTCTTTTCTATCGAATAATAAGGAGACATGGGGCTTATCAACAGTTAATTGCTTGGAAGTTGAGGTACGTAGCGCTTCGAGCTGTTTCGAAAGCGATGTCATTACTCCAGTTACGAGATACAACAGACAACA
The DNA here is from genome assembly GCA_030370435.1 of Auanema freiburgensis. Lineage (NCBI taxonomy): Eukaryota > Metazoa > Nematoda > Chromadorea > Rhabditida > Rhabditidae > Auanema > Auanema freiburgense. Next base: position 1,257,823 of record CM059366.1, read on the forward strand.
ATCTAGAATAAATAATAATGAATTAGAATATCAAATTTCTCAATATAAATAAAGATACTCGAGGGTAAAGCTCCTATCCCTAGCCTAATGCTTAAAAGTTCAAAATACGCAGTGCGGTTACTTTTCTGTTTAACTACATAATAACTCGACCGTTGCCAAAATATCAAAACTGAATAAATTGGAATTCTCCGACTTCGGTAACTAAAGGATCATGCATTATAATTATCTTATAACAACAAAAAAGAGAGTTTCATATTTTTAAACTTTCATATGTCTAAGCTGTTAGTTCATCTCAACTTCTTTGAGAAACGGCTTCTTAATAATCTCTATGAGAAGAGATGGAGTTCCGTTCTTCTAAATGCCCAGAATTCAGATATGGAGAGCGAAATAGAACAGATACTTCTTTGTTTATTGAAAACTTAAGTTGAAGTCGTTTTGTCGCATCTGAATCCACTATCGAAGTGGCATCAGCCATTATCTGAAGCTATATACGTAATTTCCACAACGGCTAACTACCTTCTGTAATACTGAAAGTTCACTTGAGTCTTTCGATAGACTGTCAATTTCATTCTTTAACGCTCTTGTTTTCTCCATTATACCTAAAAAATCTTATTTTCAATTGATTTGAATCATGTGTTTACCTCTGGAATCTCTTCGTGTTGGTACCAATGGTATATAATTGGTTGAGAACCAACCGCACCTTGCAAAAAAAATTTTATGAATGAATCTTTCATTTTTCTTATTTGAGTAACCCGGTCGGAATTTCACCGAGTCTATCATTGTTATAGGGATGAGCACTGATGAAATTACGGATCTGGAAGAAAAAAGAAGACGAATACTGGAACAATTACGGGCAGTAGAAGAGGGTCTTCATAACGTCCATCATATTTTTATTTGAAGTGTTTAGATGAACCTTGCCCTGTTAAACGATTTAAATCTGCTGACTCCGAGATCACTACTGTCGATACACCAGAGCAAGATGACGATAAAATCAGCTTTAATAAATTAACAGAGGAACGAATAGGTGATATCTAATTCTTTTTCTTCTATGAAGTGCTTCGGTTTTAGAAGAGCATAATGGAAAAACTTTAGAAACTCAATGCAGTTCTGTATCCAGTCCCGATACAGAGGATATAGCAATGTAATTTTTTCCAAAGATCACAATCAACAGTATTTGCAGCTCCCCTTCTATAGTTCCCAGTTCTCATGATGATAAAGATGATACAAAAACAAATCCTGATCAAGTAGAGGATCTGTTGGAAGAAGCGGAAGCGAATCAAGAAAACTCCAAGACTTAGTTCAGTTTTGCAAGTTCTTCGACAACTTAGTTAAGCTTACAGCTGGAAAATGGTTCTGGAAAACATGGAAAACGATCATTTCGATCCATTGCCTGAAGGATGGTGCCGAATGACGCATAATTGTGGGCTTCCGATATATTTAGTAAGTTTGTGATCAGTTTCATTCTACTCTTGTTACCTCAACTTACTCGTTTTCCGTTCAGAACCGTTCAACTCGTGTCTGTACAATGTCTAGGCCTTATTTCATTGGGAAAGATTCTGTTCGTAATCACAAGGTTCCTTTAACAGCTATACCATGTCTACACCAGAAACGACTGAATGATAAAAAGGTTTTTTCTATTCGCTAAGTTTTATTCTCCCATTTTCCAGGAAAAAGAAGAAGCAGCTCTTCTAGAAGTTAATAGAGATATTGATGAGTTTGGCTCAAAGTTGCTTGAAAAAATACCTGCTCCTCAGATACGGATAGAGAACTCAACAGATTATCAATTAGGGTCAAAAGAAATTACTGATTATGCCAGTTCTATATTCCGGTTCAAAAAAATTCAGGTGAAAAACAAATGTTACGAAGTGTCCACTCTCGTTTAATAGGTTTCGCATTATGTTAGCTTCGAGGAAAGGAAAAGAAAGAAAAACAACGCACGGTTGGAAGAAACTCTACGTGACGCTGGATTAACACAAGATGATGTTAATGGCGATGAAGAGTCCATCATCTCTCCCTCTGGAGTACGATACTATATTTCAATCTCAATCATGCATGTCTACTTTCTCAGATATCTCTCATTAACATTCCCACAACTGATAATCGATTTCATAAGAAGAACTTCGTTATGAACCCAGCCGGTCGTACATCCCTGATGATTTTGCATGAATACGTCCAAAGAGCATTAAGAGGAAGAATTGTATACGACATTGACGAAACAAAGTTCATCGTTTCTACAGAAAAGTACTGACAGTTCTTTTTTCAGTAAACTGAGTCGGAGCGCTTATAACGTTAGAGCTGTGTTGTATATTAAGAAAAGTATAAGAATCCAAGCTGCTCCTACTGTTAAAGAAAAACTAGCTTTGCTGCAGGATAGAGAACGCACCAAAGTTCCTTATCTAGTTGATGGAGCTAAAGATGATGAAGGTAATCTTTGTTCTACTCGAATATATCCAGTTGATTTCTCAAGATACTATTGTAATGGGGATAGGGCAAGGAACAAGTAAACGTGCTGGAAAGATGGTGGCTGCTGAAATGGCATTAAGGGTAATAGCGACATTCGTGACTAATAGATTTTCTTTCTTAATGTTGATTTTAGATTCTGATGCCAAATTTACGTTTCAATGAAGAACATATCGCGTCTCTTTCCAACCAATCCTGTCCGGATGAACCGTATGATGTCCGGGTATGTTTATGATAAGAAAGAAGAAATTAAATTATGTATTTAAGGCAATCGAACTTTTCGATCATTTGGCTATTGATGATCCACGTGTATCGGAGCTTTGCGTCAAAACCGGGCAGCCAAAACCCATGGTGATACTGAAGGTTAACCTAATGATTCGAGAAGTTCAATAAGATGAATATGTAGGAAGCTTGTAATCGATCCATGAAGTTGCATGGTAGCCAACCCAATGTTGTTAATCGAACCGTCGATCATCAGCAGTCAGAAGTAACAGTTACAGTTGGTGAATACAGTTGTACGGTTAGTGCACATGAGTAATCTTGAATGTAATCAGAACTCTGCGCTTCAGGTTAAGTCAATCGGAGCCAAAGGAGGAAAACAGAAAGCTGCACAAGGCATTTTGAAGCAACTTCATCCTGAGGTAGGATGTATCATTATTATTGATCATCCAATTAGGTATTAAAGCTCCTGAATTTCGGTTCCATTCTTCGATTATATGCTAGCGTGCAAGAAAAGACGGATAAAATGGTCACGCAGAAAAGTCATAAAGAAGTAGCGTTAATACAAACAGTTAAAAGCCTTGATACTTTTCCTTACAGGTTGTAGGATTACAAAATAAAGGTTCAAGAAATGCACCGAATCATGCAGTTCTCGAAAAGTTGAGAGAAGAAATGCGTAAAGTTCTCCCACCTAAAATCAAACGTCCCGACATATCTTCAACATTCCCTCTAATACCGATGCCTGATGTATTTCCGAATGAAAGAGAAGACATCATTCGAACTGACTATGTATAAGCTTGATAATTTATTACAGGTGTCCATAGAAATTGTGATCAAGATCGCTTGTTTTTGTTTGTTACATATCGGTTACTTTTTTAGTTTGATGCGAATTGCGCTTTATTTGTTTTAAACGGTCATTATAAACATGGAAAACCTTTGGATCGTAGCATAAATGCTGGGTTTTTTTATATTCGCAATGGTTCGACAATGGAAGATTCAAGAATTTTAGTAATCACATTTGGTTGAAAAGTTCATCTTGTTCTATTCTCATTTTCACATTTCATACCACCGAGTCTTTTTTTTTTGTACTTAAAAATGAAATTGACGTTGGTCGTCGCTGATTGGCTGCCACTATCTCACGGGAATTTAAAAGCCGTGAAACACCTCCCACGTATCGTCATTCGCACATTTTGGCACGTTAAGTGCACTTACATGCATTTGGAGATTTTCAAGAGAAGACAATAAATGGTTCTGAAGCGAATATTTGGTAATAAGACAAAAAAATAATTTTAGGCCAAATGTTCTGAATCATTACAGAAGTGTCATTCTGATCAAGGAGAAGAGAATCATAGTTATGCATTATAATAACATGTGTTAATGCATGACGAAAGATTTATTTCGAAACAACGCGAAAGACTAAATAACAGCTTAGATAACTTCTGATGAGGCCTATTAAGAGTAGGTAATCTTATCAACAGGGAGGTGACCAACATCTCCCATCATTTTCAATGACACACGACCGTTAGGGCGTACAGTCAGCCATGTCAGACTGCAGTTACCCAATGAGATTCTTAACCAACCTTCTGGTGGGAATTGAAGCGCTCTGAAAATGCTATGATTTATTTTTCGTATCAGGCGTTGCTTCAGGAAACCTGCAAACGAAATACCGGATAACATTCGCGTGGCAAACTATGACTTCATAGGAATCGGAAGTCTGTTCAGGAGACGCGCGATGAATATAACGACGGAAAGCAGACTCTATGCGGGAGCCCTCGATGAAATACTCCTTAAATGCACTCAAAAACAAGCGGAACAGAACATTATGATCAGCATTAAACAATCGGGTAAATTGTTACCGAGTGAGATGGACGATAGGTTGAAAGTTCAGGAACTGGTGGATAAGGTGGTCCTTCTTCGAGTAAAGAACAAGATATTCTAAACAGTATGTTGCATTATCCGATGAGTGAGAAAAACCTTTTCAGTTGAGGTGACAATTCTTTGAGAATTATGTTGGCAGTTTCTGTTGCTCTATTCTTGGTGGACATTACCAGTCTGTCAAAGTTAATGGTAGACTTGGCTAACCGCTGACCAATAATAGCAGCTTGTTCCTGACCTTAATTAAAGCTAAGAATGCACTAATGATCTGGATTACCTAAAGGCGTGAGAAATTTGTCGGGAGTGTCCATTTTGTATTGCCCATGCCGGATCAGTAGAATATGTCGAGAAGCGGTTGACTGGGCATGATAAAAAAAGGAAAACATGACAAACTAACTCACTGTATGTTCTTTGATTAAGGCTTTTTTTTGGTCATCGTCGGCTGCTTTGTATTTCACTGGGTCAATCAGATGAGATGGATCACGACTAAAAACGTTCAAATATTGAGGTAGAATACTTTGACGAACAAGTCCCAGTTATCATCCCAAGTTCCGCGTGGAAAGTGTTTGTCAAACGTTGTCTTGTCGAATGTGCTTACAGATTGGTTCAGAGCAGTGCGGAAACCAAATTCGTTGTTACTAAGAGCATATGCGGTCACTACACCCGCAGTAGGAATTGCTACGCGTAAAACTTTCCCTAGCGTCATAAGTTTTCCTGAAAAAAAGCAACTTTTGCAACAGATATCGGAAATAAAAAAAAAGAGAAAGAAAGAAAAAAAAGAAATTGAAGAATGGGCGAATATTTTCGAATTGTTCAAATCTAATCAAACTAATTGTTCGAAGCTTACATGATGCGATAAAAAAACCCTCTGGACAGAACTCAAGGTAAAACTAACTCGGATAAGTCAATTTCCTTTAGTATGCTTCTTTCATAATACATACAACTCTACGCTATTGAACTTAGTGAACGGACATCTAAAATGAAACAAACACCGACCCGGCTGTACATTGATAACCTTACTGGCGATGCAACAGTATCTACTTTACTATCCAGAAGAAAATACGCAATGAGACGTCAGTTGGAAAAAATTTGAACTCACGAAATTGCACGTCACGTACAATTTTGAATTTCAAATGACCGCATATCAACATAATCGCTTCACCTCGTACATCTAGGTGTTTTGTTGTCTTTTTTTTACGCTTTAACTCTTATTTTTAAATTGCCTGCAGGTCATGGAGGGGTTTAATCCGGACGAAATGAAAACTGACCCAACCCTTCTACAAGAACAAATACCTGATGTTTATCAGCTTTCGCAGGTACAACATATTCAGAATCGATGATTTGCGATGATTTCTATAATTTAGGAAAATGTGGATGAAATGATGAGAGAGGGCGATGAAATTTTGAATCTAGAACGAGATATGACCGAACCCGTGATGGAAACAAACAATGTTCTCGCGTCTACTAGTGATGAACCTCATGATTATGCTGCAGTTGTAGAAGAAAACGCTTCTTATGGTAATTTACTCATCAGTGTTTCGATGATTAAATGAAACTTCACAGAGAGAGCTAATTTCACGTTGTCTACCGAGCTGGGAAATGTTAAGGAGCAAGTAGTTCATCTTTCAAACCAAAATTTGCAATTACAACAGCAAATCGCTAGTTCTGGTATTGTTCAATAGAAGGACAGCGATTCAGTAGTTTTTTTTTTCTAGAAAAAGAGTTACAAGAGAGATCTCGACTATTTCGACAAATGGAATCATCCCGAAATGAACTTTCCTACAAATGTACAGGCCTGGAAGCGGAGAGTATGAAACTAAAAAGTGAAAAAGATGAACGAGATTCTATAATTAAAATATTAACAAGAGAAAAACATGATGCTTTGCGTAAGTTGATGTAGGTTTCAAGTATGTCTCTTTCTATTTACAGTGGAAAACCAGAAACTCAGTCAGGAGTTAAAAGACATTGCTAACGAAAAAGCTAATCTTGCTATTCACATCAAAAGTCTCGACCAAGAGAAAAGAGTTATTGCCGTAAGTAACTATATTATGGCTTCCAACTGATTTTTTTTCAGTTTGAAAAAGAGCAAGCTTCAAGAAATAAAGCTCTTTACGACGAATCTAAGAAATGGTTCCTCAAAGAAATGGTGGAAAAAGACAATACAATCGCGAAATTAAGATTAGAAATAGTATGTTTATATCTCAAACAGATGAGATTATATTTTCATCATCAGAGCTCTTCGGCATTGAAGTGGCAAAATGAAAAGATGGAATATGCAAAACAAGTTAAAGAACTTAAAGTTCAACTCAATAAGGTACAGGACATACTTCAAATCAAAGAAGAGTCTCTCACAAAAAGTATCGCTTCAATCGAAGAGGTTGGCTTACTAAATTATGATATTGTGTTAAAATAAATATTAAGAGAGAAGCAGAGCATCGCAAGGAAGTTCAGAACTTAGAAAGAGAACTGAGAGCAAGCAAAGAGCTAACTGAGCTGTATAAAGATTCAATGGATAAAGCTGAGCAGTGTGCAGCTGAATTCAGGTTTTTACCACTTTTAGTTTATTCATATTCTTCATCTTCAGAGAAGCTTTAATGACTAAAGAATCTCTAGCCAGATCAACCAAGGTCCTTGTAGAAGAGATGCGATCAGAAATGGAAGAAGAAAAGAACAACTACTTCTCTGATTTAGCTTCGAAGACTGAGAAAATTAGGGAGCTGGAAGATGAAATCGAGAAAGCTAATGAGATGCTTAAGAATAAACACGCAGGTTAGCAGCAATGCCGTTATTCATATATATTTCCGAGTAGTTTCTTTGAATCTGACCGAGGATGAGCTTGCAAATCTTTCTCCAGCTGCTGCCGAAACTTCTCGGTTCGTGAAAGGAGGAATGACTCTCACTTCCATGATGAGGTTAGATAAGATTCCTGCTCCGTTTTAATTTTTTTCACGTAAAGAGAACAAGCTCGGCTAGCAGGAGAACTTGCAGCGGAACGTGAAAGAAGTCAGCAACTGGAGCAAGCCATGAGAGAAATAGTGGAAGATATTGAAAGTTAGCTTTTTTTTCTTTTTCTGTTCTTATTAAGCATTTCTTAGCCAGCGCCCCTCAGTTGCTCAACCAGAAGCAGCAGATCGACAAGATGTTTGATGAAAATAGTCTGTTGAGGGAGCAACTTGAAACCGCTGATCAGAATCGGTATAAGCTGGAAAGCAGTAAAGACGCCGCTGTTCGAGAACTTGCTTTCACTAGAGCAGAACTCGAAAAGTTCCAAAGAGATCTTATGGATCTATCGAAAAAAGTATTGTTGTTACCATTGGCTAGGCCTTTACTTGAAGTTTCAGCATCAAAATTTATTGTTTGTTCTCGAGAAAGAGCGAATGCTACGGGATACTAACAGCCCACCACCTTCTGAGGATGATGATCGTCAGCTTTATGAAAATGTGGTCCAGCTTCAAAAGTGAGTCTCCTGCTGTTGGATAATATCTACCAATTATAAAATTTAACAGACGTAATATGCAATTGGAATCAGAGTTGGCTAGCGAAAAAGCATCTGCAGGACAGGCTCAAATAACTGCTCAAAATACTGAGTGAGTTAAGTTTTATAATTTTTTTAAATGCCTTTTCAGAATGGAAAAGTTGAGAAGAGAACTGGGAACTTATGAATCAGTCAACACAAGACTATCGGCTCAGCTAGAACAAATGCAGTCTGCCTTTGATACGGCAAGCTCACATATTTAACAGTGCAAACTTATTCATTCAGCTCCAAGAACAGTCTCAGAGATTGTCTGCTTTAGTTGAAGATAATGTAAGCGCAGCCGAAGCGCGTGCTGCTAGACAAAAAGCCGAGGATCTTTCTGCAGAGGTTTGAAATAGAGTATAATCTATTTTTTTCAAGTTTTTGTGTTAGTTGCGGGCGGCTGAAATGAAAATATCCAGACTGGAGGAAACTGTTGGTTACCTAAAAGAGGAAAAAGCTTCTAGTAACAAGTTAGTTTATAATAGCATAGTCTATTTCTAATAATCTTCACAGAACAAGCGAAGAGAAAATCAGTGCTTACCAGGCAACTGTCAACGAGTTGACCCTCACAAGAGCCAAACTTGAAGCTGAGTTTGAACAGCAAAAGCAGATATCTTTGGCGTCGATGAAGGTTTTTAATATCATGTTTATTCTACTTGAGAGTTTTATTCAGGAAATTGAGCTTATGGATAAAGAGATCAAACGTGTACAGAATGAGTATAAGCAACTATCTACTACTGAACAAGAAACTAATAACAAACTGACTGAAATGACAATCAAGCATATTGAACTCCATGATAGCTTAGGCGAGTTCAAGTAAGTTTTTAAGAAATATTTTCCCGAGTGATCGCCTGATTAGGGTCAAATGTGCTGTTTTGGAATCAGAGCTTGCTCAAAACAGTCTAACCATCGGAAGACTAGAAGCTCAACTGGAAATGTTCAAAACTAAAGAGTTTACTGACAAGGGCATGGTACGTGATTCCAACCTAATTGATTATTGGCTATCATTTTAGATGGAATCGATTTCCGAAATCTCTCGAAGACTCAATTCGATTGAAGCGGAAAAGTTAATAAGGAAAGAACAACGAATGGAACTTATTGAGATGGAGAACAATTCATTGAAATCAGCAGCCTCTCGCGCCTCTGCTCAGCTGGCGACTATTGAAAATGATGCCAAAGTTCAACAGGTTTTTCGAGTTCATTCTGCACAAACTTACACATGATTTAGTTTAAATTAGAACAACACATCTCACTTTTGGGTCAACAATTGAACGAGAAAGAAGAACAACTTCGTTTGAATGAAGTTCAATTGGCGGAGCTGAGAGTTAGATTGGCTAGTGTACAGTCACAGTATTCCAGTGAAGACAGTACTGAAGGTTTTTATATTAATATTTCGGCCTGGTCAGTTTTTGAAATATAGATATGAGCCCTGAGCGTTTGAAGAAAGAATGTCAGCAATTAAAGAATCGTACTCAGTACTTGGAAAGCCAGTGTGAAGAGCTGAAAAACAAGTTGGCACTTGCCGAAGTGGAAGTAGCAAGAAAGGAAGATGAAATGAACAAGTAACTAAAAAATAAATACTGCTTGTTTATATAAACCTTCAGATTAACTGTTCACAGTGGGAAGATGGAAACTGGATTGGTTGAGGCTCAAAAAGTTGGTGAATTTGAGAGGGCTCGTCTTGAGAGCCGTGTTCAAGCTGCAGAAGGGTAGCGTATTTCGCGAAATGAATACGTCTGAAGTTTCTCTCATTTATAGTCGTGCTGATTCGTTGAGTGAGACTGTTGGCAAATTGCGAAAAGAACTCGATGAAAAGTCTGCTGAACTACTGAACGTTAACATTGACCGTTTGAAGGTTGTAACTTTTTTGTTCTTCACATATAATTCATCTCTTCAGGAAATGAATGAGCTTCAGCAAAAACTTGATGTTCAAAAACAACTGCTCACATCTAACGAAGAAGAAATTAAGATCTGGAAGAACTCGGTAGAGAACATCAAAGAAGAGATGGAGAAGAAAGATTCTCGCTATGGAAGGGTTTGTGCGCTTACCATTAAAATCAGTTTTGAAGGTATGTTCAGATCAATGAAGATCTGGAAAGTGCCCAAAATGATGTTGCAACTGCTCAAGCGAAGATAGCTTCCTTAGAGAGTTTACTAAAAGCTGAACAGGAAGCATGTCTGCAAGCCAAGGAGACTGCTAAGATTGTGAATTCCGCTTTTCTCTCCATAAATAACTCGAAATTCAGGCGGAAGATGCACGTGAAAGTATTCAAGTCAGTCTGGAGCATATGACTCGAAAAATTGAGGAAGATGACAAGACCTGGAGGGAAATGTTAGATAGAAGCAACAGCCAAGTTGCTGATCTTGTCAGTAAATATGAGGCGGTTAGTCCATAATAATCCAGCTTGTTATAATCCTTGCTTAGGTTGTCAGTAAGCTAAACACTGAAGATATGACTAGAATGGATCCTGAGGCTCCTGAAGCCATCATGACTTCGCAACAAGGAGTCATTGCGTTTTTACGGGATGAGAAGGATGCGGTTAGCTTTCATGTCTGTTTCACATGAGGAACTGTTTAACTGTTCTAGGCGTTCAATAGAGCTATGCAATCCGAGATCGAGGTGCTTCGCTTGAGATCAGAGATAAAAGAGCTTTCTGTTCGTTGTGATCAATTAATGGCTGCGAACCAAAAACTCTCCATTGAGAATGTTGCCGGAAACGCTGCACTTGCTGAGAAGGGCGAAATGGTAGTTTCAAAACTTCTCCCTCAAAATACACAATATTTATAGCTCAAAAAGATTGAAGAATTGCTAGGTTTCCAACAGCAGTTCATCAGATTGAGAGGGGAGAAAGATAGGTTGGTACAAGTTTGTACTGAAAACCAAAAGAGGATCAAGGAGTACGACTCTGAAATGGAAAAATTGAGAGATCAGAGAACCTATTATACCAATATTTTCAAAATGAAGGAAGCTGAAGCTTCTTCTTTGACTAAAGAAACTGAGATTCTGAAAAATCGAATTGAGAGTTTACAAAAAGAAAAAACTACAGAACTGAGGTCCGCATTACTTTTTTTAACTGTTTGTTACCATATTTCCTTCAGTGCTCAAGTGGAACAGCTTACTAACAAACTGAGTGTTCTTCAAAAAGAAAACGAGGCTCTCCTTGTACATGAGTTAGTTTTTTTTAATATTTTCGTGTTCTAACCGTGTTTCTATTCCAGAAAGAATTCTGACTCTTTTAAAAATAAGTTCGAACAGGCTCGCACGTTGGCTATTAAATTCAGAGATCAGGTCAGTATTTATTCATTATTATTATTATTGTTGCTATTATCATCGGCGTCATCTATATAATGTGAGAGTCTATCCTAATATTCTCACGGCTTCTCCTCCTGCTAGAAGATCGAACAATTTGCTTTTCCTATTTGGAAATAGAGGGTTATAGAAGGGGTCTTGAAGCTTGAATTTCGGTTCGATCAGTGGAATAGGTCCAGGCTGAAGCGAGTTCAGCTTTTCATCTTAAATAATATCAATCAGGAAGAGTTTCCTTGCAATACTCGCCCACCTTTTGGAATTTTGATTTCTGGTAGAGGTTTAACAGTGAACATGGACATCAAAGGGTTTGGTGTGAATGGGTTGGCCAATTCTAGGATAGGTTTTTCCCAGTCAGGAAACAATGGAGGTGGTGATGGATTTGTTAGAAAACCCTAATTTTTCTGTGGTTCAATCGAATCGATATGTAATAATGTCTTACCGTTGTTGGGTCTCTCTTAGATCGGACGCTTCGTTTGTCTCGTGAGAAAAGTAGTCGCTCTAACAGATCTGAATCGAAAAGTTTGGCTGGTGTAGTAGGAGCAGGAGTAGTTGTTGTTCTTCTGAGTGATGGGAAAAATACAGCAAGAGATTTTTCAAGAATGCTCTGAATGGTCATGAGTAGAAATTCTTTTTTTTCTGAAGTTTTACCTGTTTTTTTGTTGTAGGAGCTATTGTAGTTGTGGTGCTAGTAGGGATTAGCGTTATTCCTGTCATATCTTTAGAAAGAGAATCGAATTGTCGTTGCCATGGCTCAATGTATGGCCTAAGCAAGCGTTCAATCAGAGGTGGTTGAGGTGTTGTAGTAGTAGGTGGTTGTTGAAGTTTTTCTATCATCTCGAATATACTCTTAGAGTTCGAGAAAGGGCTCTGAATCAAAGAAGCATGTTGTTTAGAAGTATCATTCCGATAACCTGTTCTCTTTCTTTCTTAACTTTCTCAGCATAAACACGAGCTTTAGCATTTTGTTGCATCATATCAAACATATCCATAAATGGTGACATGAGAGGAGCGATGATTTCATTCGCATCTATATCGGATTTTTCGTTCTGAAACCCAAGTTTAGTAACTGTAACGAGTTTTTTCTTACTAACGTACCGGTAGAGCTCCTCTGTATTCTTCGAATCTTACTCTGTTGAAAAAAGGTTCTGATGGGTTTTTGTGAGCATAGAATGGCTCTTCTGCTAATATTAGCAATGGTGAAAGCAAAAGTAACAGGAAAATCATCATGCTGTAGAAGAAAATGAATTGAAAGTGCATGAATGGGGTCAGGACGGGAGATTCTACTTTCGTTTTCTTATGGGAAGATATAGCTGCTATCGGATAGGGCAAATCGCTATTGTTTGAGAAACGATTTCGCCAATCGTGTTGAAATTGTGATATAACTAGATAGAAGAAACAAGAATTGAAATTATATTTCTCTAAACCTTGAAAATTTTCAGCTCAATGAGTATAAGAAGCAAGCCCCTAGTGGTGCCGGGTATGTTAATAAAACATTTACGCAAGTATTAATCTGTATTTGTTAGGGCGAAAAACACGGGATCAGGACTTGGAAAGAACGAGAAGGAAGAACTGGAAAAGACGATAGAGGAGTTGAAGAAGCAGGTCAACGATTTGAATGCTGAGAAAGAAGTATGTTACAAGGTATAATCAGACCTCTGAACATCGGTTTCTTTCAGAAGTTCTTGACTGACCTGGATATTAAAGTGAATGAAATCCAGGAATGCGATATCCGCCTTCAACTTCTCACAAGTCAATTGAATAAAATTAAATCCGAGCTCGATAAAGCTAACAATACGATCAAAGTATGTTCTGCAATAGTTTTCATCTACAATTATATTGGTTCAGATCCTGGAAACAGAGAAGTCGAGTTTAGTAACTCGTGCCAACACTACAGGTAGTTCTAGTGAAACTATTAATGACTCCTCTCTCGCCTCCTCCTCTGGACTGTACGTAAAACTTTAATAGTTTAAAATGTTCGACAAATTTTCAGAAGTGCAACCCGTGTATCTGCAGCTCCTCTATTCTCGAATGTTCCAGTGAGAGGTTTTTAACCTATTTTTCAAGTTTTTTCTCTTTCAGTGCAATCCCGTAATCACCACTTCCACAGTTAGCCCGAGATCTACTCCCTTCTTTGGAAAATCTATTGTTTCTGAATCAGTAAGTGTATCCTCATGGCTTCAATGTTTATGATACACAGTTGCAGAAACCGAACTCGACCTCTGTGTCTTCTAATACAGCAGCTGCCACATCAGTAGCTGGACAGAGTAATCAAGTCTCTGGAAGTATCAATGTTAGCGATGAATCTATTGATGAAGTTCTTAATGGTATTGTAAGCATGTTAATGAGTCATTTTGTTTCTACTTCAGCTGGAGGAGAATCTCGAGATAGCGTGACGAGCGCTCCGGTGTCCAGTACTGATGTGGGAAGAAAACGACCAGCCGCCGAGTTTAGTTCGGACTCCGATATAAAACGTCAAAGGGAAAGTCCGAACGAGGCTGTTACAAGCAGCGAACAAGCAGCTGTTCCTCAGGGTTTGTTTTTCTTTATCATATCAGTATCACAGGCAAGTTTAGATAATGTAGATGAAAACTCTGTTGCTCTACCTCAAGATGATGAGAACAGTAGCAGCCAAGACGCGGTTGTATACCCTCCTGAGGAAGGAAGGTTCGATGATGGCATTCAGAATGATGAGGTTATTGAGGTAATACCAGCTGGTGTAGTATTTTTTATATTTTTTTTGTCAAGGTCTTATCTGATGTTGAAAGTGATGAATTGGATGAGGATTATGAAGGAGATGATCAGGATATTGTAGGACTGGATCAGGATGTTGAAGTGAGTAAATTTTTCGAAGTAATATGAAATTTCAACATCAACAATACAGCTATCTGACGCCGTTGATGGTATAGTTCAGGAAGAAGATGTAGATGATGAGGAAGAAGAAGGAGAAGAGGAGGATGATGATCTCAACGCAGAGGCTGACGATGATGAAGATGATGATATACTAGAAGTAGTGGAAGAAGGTATCAAGCTTTAACAAATGTTGCGATCTATATCCTTTGAAGATTCTCGATCTGCTTGCATGGATCAAGATAGAGAAGCTGCATCAGCTATAGAAGAAGCCGATGATGAAGAAAGAGCTCCTTCATTGCCTAGACATGAAGAAGTGACAGCATCACATTCCATAGAAACATCCAATGATAACAGACCTCCCAGATTACCCATTGTCTTCAATATTGAAAGAGACGATCAATGTTCTAGCAGGTGAGAAACACTGGCATTAAATCAGATTATGATGTTCTTTTCAGTAATGAAACTAGTACTACTACCGCTACAACTACTCACACGACGGCTGCTCGTGGTAGAGGAGCTAGGGGGTCAGCTAGAGGAGGTGTGGCCTTGTACCAGCGAGGAAAGCGAGGAAAGCGTGGCAACTGAAATCATTCCTCTCACTAACATTTTGACACAAGATTGAATTTTTATCGAAACGGTTACTGTTGAATAGTTTGTTTCTTATATAAATTATTTCTCTTCCACTTTTCTTGATACTCTTTGAATACTTAGCACGTGTGGTCAGTAATTACTATTGTATCTATCGTCTTTGCAGTTGCCTATTCCTGCATATTTGTTTTTTTTATCTAAGAGCACCCTTTAGAAGGTTGAAGTTTGATAAGTTTTCATACTCCTATGTTTTTCGAAAAAACGGATATAGTTAGAGGACGATAAAAATTACTCGTCCGTGAGCCAACTCGGATGCCGCTATTTACAGCAAACCTTATTGATTCGTTAATAGAGACATCTTAAATTGCTTTCGAAATTATTGACTTTCAGATGGTGAGTTGTGGAAGTTCAACAATCGTCAAGTATCGTCAAGTAAGGACACTCATGACAAGGTATTCACTGTATTACTTTATCCGCCTATTTTGCTTGATTTTTGTGCAGCTTATCTTCAAGCCAGTAGGTTGGTTGATCATTTCGAATTTTTCCAATATCAAAATTTTTGAATTTGTGAACGACAGTTCTGATGTCGGAAAATTGGATTCCTTTGATTCTTGGAGTATGCTCTTTCAATAGTGTTGAAAACGAATTTATTATTTTTTGGAACATTTATCTTCCCATCGGAGGGTCTGGAATAGCGTCCACTTTTGCTTGCGGAGGCAAGTCGAAACCAATATGAGATGAAGTCGAAAATTTTCCAATTTTTTCTAGCTGTGTTGTTTCGTCTGATGGAGGGGCTGGAAATCCGTGAGGATTGTGTTCATGTGATGGTACCTGTTTTGAATTAGCAACTTTATCATAAATGTTAAGATACCTCTTCGTACTTCGCAGAAGCGTCAGAAGCTTCTGGAACTGAAGGGAAATTCTGTTCAGGTACAAACTGTGGAGGTGATTGATTTGATAATTCAGTTGAATAATAATCAGACTTGGGTGGACCAGGGGGAGGAGAATAGTCTCCTTTTGGTGGACCATAGTCAGATACGTGATCTGAGATTACAGGAGCAGAATAATCCGACTTGGGAGGACCAGGGGGAGGCGAATAGTCTCCTTTTGGTGGACCATAGTCAGATACGTGATCTGGGATTACAGGAGCAGAATAATCCGACTTGGGAGGACCAGGAGGAGGCGAATAGTCTCCTTTTGGTGGACCATAGTCAGATACGTGATCTGGGATTACAGGAGCAGAATAATCAGACTTGGGAGGACCAGGGGGAGGCAAATAGTCTCCTTTTGGTGGACCATAGTCAGATACGTGATCTGAGATTACAGGAGCAGAATAATCCGACTTGGGAGGACCAGGGGGAGGCGAATAGTCTCCTTTTGGTGGACCATAGTCAGATACGTGATCTGGGATTACAGGAGCAGAATAATCCGACTTGGGAGGACCAGGGGGAGGAGAATAGTCTCCTTTTGGTGGACCATAGTCAGATACGTGATCTGGGATTACAGGAGCAGAATAATCCGACTTGGGAGGACCAGGAGGAGGAGAATAGTCTCCTTTTGGTGGACCATAGTCAGATACGTGATCTGGGATTACAGGAGCAGAATAATCCGACTTGGGAGGACCAGGGGGAGGAGAATAGTCTCCTTTTGGTGGACCATAGTCAGATACGTGATCTGGGATTACAGGAGCAGAATAATCCGACTTGGGAGGACCAGGGGGAGGAGAATAGTCTCCTCTTGGTGGACCATAGTCAGATACGTGATCTGAGATTACAGGAGCAGAATAATCAGACTTGGGAGGACCAGGGGGAGGCAAATAGTCTCCTTTTGGTGGACCATAGTCAGATACGTGATCTGAGATTACAGGAGCAGAATAATCCGACTTGGGAGGACCAGGGGGAGGCGAATAGTCTCCTTT
Organism: Auanema freiburgensis; assembly: GCA_030370435.1. Lineage (NCBI taxonomy): Eukaryota > Metazoa > Nematoda > Chromadorea > Rhabditida > Rhabditidae > Auanema > Auanema freiburgense. Next base: position 1,274,560 of record CM059366.1, read on the forward strand.
TGGTGGACCATAGTCAGATACGTGATCTGGGATTACAGGAGCAGAATAATCCGACTTGGGAGGACCAGGAGGAGGCGAATAGTCTCCTTTTGGTGGACCATAGTCAGATGCGTGATCTGGGATTACAGGAGCAGAATAATCCGACTTGGGAGGACCAGGGGGAGGAAAATAGTCTCCTCTTGGTGGACCATAGTCAGATACGTGATCTGAGATTACAGGAGCAGAATAATCCGACTTGGGAGGACCAGGGGGAGGCGAATAGTCTTCTTTTGGTGGGCCATGAACTGGTTCTGGCCTGAATCTGGTAACTGTGTCTAGATATCTCGTCGATTCGTAACTGTTGAAGCTTGGCTCATATTCTATCGTTTTCTCAATTACTGTTGTAGGCTGGTAATTGTACCTGGCGATTCCTCTAAGTCGCCATAAATTGGGAAGCTGTTGGTTATCGTAGTTGAGAAAACGATTCTGCCATGGCCTATTCCATTGTTTTGGTGTCCTACTTCCAATAAAAAATGATCGGTCATTCGTGTAGTCCTGATTATGAGGTAGATATGAATAAGTTTGTTGGTTATGGAACATGGGTGCATCAGCAGTGATTCCAAAGTCTGGTCGATTGTAATTAGATCTTCCGAACCTAAAAGCAAATTGGACATGAGGATTGGTTACTAACACTAAACCTTTCATTTTGTGATTCGACCGATCTAAGCCAGTACGTAATGAAAAGAAGAATTAGATGCATTCGGAACTACGAAAAATAAGAATGGTTCATTCATAAGGTATTTCAACTTATCTTTATAATTTCTTTGAGAACTAGTTTAAGAACTTCGATTCTCCAAAAAAAGCTTCTTGAAAAAAGCCCACAATGTTATTTGTTTCAAAGAAGGCATATCAATCATGTTATCAGTCTCGCTGTGATTTCAATTCAGCGAAATAAGAAAGTTGAGTAAATCGTCTAGATGCATTGAATTCAATTCCGCCAAGAGAACATTCGTTATGACTGCTTTTTTGAATTCATGATATTGGCTTCCAGTATCCCTGACCTAATCTAAAATTCAGTCTTTGTTTTGTTCCGTTTTTAATTCAATTAAACATGTACAAATTTAGACTTGTCATGTAGCAAGAAGTCTTTTTCATGAACTCTGGCGAATTTGGCCGACCTGCAATAATATTAACGAACATTACATAATTCTCTCCATAACAACATGTAAGTTTTTATATTTATTGTTCAAAATTTTTGTTATAGTTCTGCTTTCATTATTTTTTTCCGGAAATAGTTATGCGTGAAAGTAATCGGATCGTCATTGAGCTTTCGAGTGAAGGAAACTACTTGTCACGGGCTAGTAGTTTAGTTCAGCTCAAACCTCAAATCTAGGAGTACTGCTTATTTTTCCGCAAGTTTCTGCTCTTGTGGGACATGTTGTCCTATTCATTTTGAGTAGCTGTAGATCAAGATGTTGTGACACTTTCGTTTTTTCATATAATGGAAATATCTAGAGAACGATCATTAGGCTAAAGGACAAATAGCTTTGAAAAGGGAACTAAACACCGTGCTACTTAAGCAGCGATGGACATTTTGTTGGAAGTAATAGCTGTGGGCTCCTAAAAATTGCTTCTAAAAATTTTGAGCCGAGTAAAATGAGGCTCGCTCATGCAGTTTCCAACCTTTTCTTTCAAGTTAACTTTCTCTCTGTTAGTTATATACTTATTGTTGTCATAATGGATTTGTTGCTTTTCATTTGAAACATATTGAAAGCATTTGAGAAATAGTGCTCGCTGTTTTGATGTTCCCATATCCTATAATTCAACAAGGAGTTTGACAAATTTTTCGTATTATCATACTTTTAATTGTTCTCAAAAAGAAATAACCCATCACTTTGATTTCAGCTGTACGACTGCTTTATAACGAAGAATTACATGACTATATGTTTTGGTCGTTCTTTATTATTAATAGCTTATGTGGTAAGCCTATTCTTCCATGACAGATATTCTAAAGAATTTTTCCAGTGAACTTTGTGGTTAACGATATAATATGTTACTCATGCATGTCCTTAAATCAAAGGTGATAAATATTTTTTTTCATTTCATTCAGTTCATTCAGAGCAATAAACGAAAAGGATAAAAAGCCTGCATATAAATTGTCCTCAAACGATATGAAAGAGTTGAATCATGTTATGAGCAGAGTATGTTCCAAGCATTAAAATTATATAAAATTGTTTGTTGTAATTTTTACAGAGTGGTTTGAAAATACCACAGTACTCTGATACATGTTCAGATGCTCCACTATCTGTTCAGCCAGTCTTCTCAGAAACACCTATAGCAGTTTGTAGGAAATCCAATGAGTTAGAGCCAGAATGTGCAAAGTTGAGTTTCAGCTTTAAAGGTAAAATTGATGAATAATAAATCTTGATTATATTAGTTCAGATGAACGTATTGTAGTTCGACAATGTATGAACAGAAGGTTTAATACGAAAAAAGTGCATAACACAATAGGAATTAGTTGCCAATCAGGTTTAGTCTTAAAGTAAGTCTGCTCTAATCGCAATAGATTGCTAGCATGTTAAATTTTCATTCGCTGAATGTTGAGACGAACAGAACGGTTGCATAGAAAAAAGCTTACACAATTAGTTGAATAGTTCTGTTCCTGGAAATTGTATTAAAACTGTAATATCGATTCAGATCATTATTTCATTTGAAAAATGTGTCGGTTTGTGGTTGTTCGAAGTCGCTGTGCAATATATCGTCGTCTTTATATGGAACACCGGTTATAACGTTAATTGCATATATCATTCTCAAATATTAGCTGTAGCATTTGAGCTAGTAAGTGAAAAGCTCACCCTTTCCAATTTCTGGCTTCTCGGAATATATAAATCAAGTTTTATGAATTTATCGAAATATTTAATATTATTAGCTTCATGAAGCGAATCAGAAACCAAAAAAAATCGGCTGAATGCCCGTTAATTCAATAGTAATGATAATCCAAAATATCAGAAAACATTGCTTCTGACTTTTCGCATTACGGTAAACATTTTCTGCTATCTGTTAAATGGTCGAGGCATAGGTGGAAGGGAGCTTCACTTACCAGCGCTTGTGATTCTACTTTCATTTCTTATTAATGAAATTGAAGAGAGGGAGTATTTGTTTATATTTATTGAGTTTACATGTTTATAATCAGTGTCATTGTATATTCGTTGAATGAATCTCTAGTTGGACCCTACCCTTTTATAACTTGAACATATTCCTTCAGATACTTTTGTATATAACCCTATAATATCACTAATAAAATGACGGACACGGGGCAGAATGGCATATTTGTTCGAACGGTTCTGGATCTTCGAAGGGAATTGAATGCGGATAAGAGGTTCGTTCACCGGACTACAGGTTACAACTCTGAGGTTTCAGAAACGGGTCACAAACAATTCATACTGTTAGAGTAAGTAATCAAACAATGCTTATTGCCGTTAAGAGCAAAACTTTAATTTGTCAATCATTATCTTGCTCAAGTAAAGCTAAAGGTGCTTAAACTGAGGAAACTTTGAAATGAATTATCATTCTTCATTTATAGAGATTGTTGTGCCACTTTCGAACTCTGATACCATGGAGTATTTACATTTATCTCCCACAGGCTTCCATGCACTAATATCTAGCAAAGCTGGGGATAATTTCTATTTCAATATCAAAGAGCATGTTATAATACCAATAAAGAAGTTAAAGGATCAAATAAGTGCTGTGGGATGGAATCCTGAAAACTTTAAGGAAACTGAAACAGGCCCTATCTTGTTAGGCTCAACGAATGGTGAAATACCAATTGGTCACATATTCATTTGAATTTTCAGGTGTGGTTTATGAGACGAATATTTCTTCCAATGGATATGTAAACTACATAAAAGATTTCCCCAACGTATTCAATAGAAATAATAGTTCCAAACAGAAGATTTGCGAGTTACAACTGTTTGTTATTTCGGACAGTGAACCAGGAAAAGCCAAGTAGTTATTATAACTTGTCTACTGATCAGTAACTACTTTAGATGGGTATTACTGGTTTGTCAGCCCGATATGCTTTATTCAATCCGTGCATCTATTGGTCCTCCAATGCGTAGCACCTATTTGAGCTCTGCAAGCTTGCAGAACATTCAAAGCTTCACTTTATCTGATCAAACTCAACATATCTTTCAACCTTTCTTTGAGAAAAAAAGTGGGACATTCTAGTCAGCTTTCGTTCATTTCGCATAATTCAGATATAAAAGAGGAAGCTCTGGTCATGCGCGAAAGCAGTAACTCTTCTATCTCTACAAACATTTTGGTTTTATATCGTAAAAGGGAGGATTCCTCTAAGCCTTTTAAATTTTTATGGGTTGGATCTTCTATGTATATGATAGGAAAGGTTTGATTATTTTTGATGTCATTGTTTATAACTCATTCTAAGGTGAATCTGTTTGCTGAAAAGAGTCGAGATATCCTTGAGAAAAAAAAACAATTCGAGTATGTTTAATTGAATGAATATCACATTTAGATTAATATCTTCAGGCATAAACGAGTTGAGGGTTTGATCCTTCATCCCGTTGGAGCATCTCTCACTGAGTTCCATATGGTTCTGGCTTATCCGCATCGGATGGTCGCCATATCTCTGCAGAACTATGAAATTGCTTTTGAAGATACTTGGCCAACTGTATAGTATATATTTGTGAAGCAATTGATCTGGTACTTTGCAGGAGCATGGTCCATGTATAGGATTGACGTTCGATCAACTAGCCGAATATCATTGGCTATACACCGGAACGGCAACTCTCAAATATAGACCTAATGATGAAGGAAGGTTTGTCATATTCTTTGCTAACTATTATTTGCTTTGTGTATATTCAGATATGCATGGCGTTACTTCTTGAACAAGGGTGATTATGCTAACGCAATATCAGTATCGAATGAAAGATTGCATATTGATCCTGATGCACATAGACTAGTACTTAGGAAGCAAGCGGATAAGTATATTGCTGATAAAAAGTTCTAAAATAAAGAAAGAAAGGCTTATTCTCATGCTCATGTCTCTTTAGTTTTGTTGCTGCTGCTTTGGCTTTGAATCAATCAAATGAGCCCTTCGAAACAGTTGTATCGAAGTTGTTATCTGCTGAAGATGAGAAACAACTTGGTCTTCAAACTTTCCTTGAACAAAGGCTTATGCTCCTGACTACCCCGGAGGTTGTTTTGAGAAAATTATAGGCATAACGTGATGTTCAGGATAAAATGAAGAGAGATGTGTTGGTAATGTGGATATTGGATGTTCAACTCAGTCAAATGGCTAAACTACGAAGGGAATCTGGAAGTGTAGACGAAATCAGAGAATCGTATGATCACCTGGAAAGATTCTTGAACAAAAAGCTGATTCACGTATGTGAAAAAGCTGCAAAAAGAAAGCGATTTCTGATTGCAGGAGTCTGTTCATCTGAATCGTGAAGCAGCCTACAGACTCATGATTGCTCATGCCGACTTTGATGCCCAGTTGTATCTCTCAAAGCAATTAAAAGGTTAATTTTTTTTTCTTTCAACATTTATACATTATTTAGACTATCCCACTGTAATAAGCATTCTTCTGATGAGGGAACAGTACAAAGAAGTCCTAGATATTCTTATAAAGGAAGTTAGTAGAATATACGGTGATTTATGTTGAATTCTTTGTTTAAGAATGTTCCTGAAGCGTTCTATGATTATAGTTCGCAACTAGTTGAACATATTCCTTTCGATCTCTTCCGTCATTTGATAGAAAACGAACGAATACAGCCTAGCAGAATGCTTCCCACATTATGTGGCTGCCAAAAACTTCCAAAAGTTGTGAGTGATAATTTTCAGCCAATTTGCTTGGATAATATCATGTTGTTAAGGCTAAACAAGCTATTCGGTATTTGGAGTGGGCAGTAACTCTCCCAAAATACTGTCGAGACTATCCTTTGAACAACTTATTGATTTTACTTTACGCCCAGTACAGTCCTACAAAGTTGGCTCTCCAATCTTTTTATCTATGAAATCATTAATTTATTTGAGGCTTCATGATTACTTCGAAGAAAACGGAAGAGAGAAATCCTGCTTACCTTACGATCTTGATTTTGCTATTCGAACATGCGAACAATATGGTATTTATATATCTTAAATTGGAAAAATTAGTTAAGCAACAAATGTGCAACCGCTTTATGCGTTCTTTTCGCCAGAAATGAAAAGCGAGACCATTTTTCGAATTTTATGCTAATCAGCCTTAGACTTTCATTTTTCGTTTCAGGGCATGATAAATCTCTGGTATTTTTATACTGTGTGTCCGAATTGTTTGTAGAAGCTGTGGAAAAGGCTCTCCAGGTTAAAATATTTGCTTTATTCTTATTAAAAAATTATTATTTCCAGATAAGTCTTGATTTGGCTAAATCATGTGCTCGTCATATGGAGCCAGAGTCCGAGTATGAGTATGAAGCAATGGGCCTAGAACCACGTTATTCTAAAGATGACAGAAAGCGAATTTGGTTGAAAATAGGTATTTTTACCTTATGGAATCTGTTGTGGCATTTTCATTTTTAGCCAAGTATGTAATCGAGGGAGAAAAAGATGTCGCAAAGTGTATAGATTTACTGAAAGAGTCTAGGAATGCTCTGTCGATTCAGGACATTTTTCCTTACTTTCCCGATTTCACAAAGATTGAACACTTCAAAGATGCTTTATGTGACTGTCTGAAGGATCATTCAAAGAACATATCGGTTCGTGACGGCATGTTTTTACCAAATGAAAACTTTTTTCCCAGGAAATACAAATGTCTCTCAAAGAAGCGACTCAAGTCGCTCAAGATATTAGGGAAAGAACCGATCGCTTGAAAAACAGGTGATTAAAAAAAAATTAGCAGATGTTACATATCACTCTTAAGAGTTACGATAGTCAAGGTTGGTGATGTTTGCGCTGTGTGTAAGCATTCCTTGGCCGGAAGACCGTTTTATCCATTCGAATGTAGACATTTTTATCATCGAGAGTGCTTAGAAAGTTCGGCAGCTCAATTTCTTAGTGCTGTAAGTTTTAATAGCCCTTAATCAGGTCATTCCGTTCATTTAGAAAGATATTGAAAAGTTAGATCGTCTTGTGCTAGAGGAGAAACGTGCGTTGTATAACATTGAAATTGCCGAACGTTCGGCTAGCAAGGGAGATGCTGTGACAAGTACATAGCTCAATTAAAAAACAATATTTTGTGAGGACATTTACAGAATGCGAACTTCGTTTCCAAGAAATCATGAAGAGTTTGGATGAATTGCTGGGAAATGATTGTCCTTTATGTGGAATGAATGCTATAGAGTTTGTTTTGCTATACAAAAATAACACATGAATACATTTCAGATTAATTGATACTCCTTTATTCACTGACACTGAGTACTTGGAAGATTTGGAATCGTGGAGAATATCGAAAAATGCTCTTTGATTGCTCTGTTTACTTGTTTTTTGAAATGTGATATAAACTATTTATTTTATCATGTTCTCATCTACTCTTAGGATTTCCTAGAAACTGTCTTAGATAATTATTATCTTCAAATACTGTGGTTTCCTAGAATGAACACTGAGCATTGGCGGACAGTATGGCCATGTGCACCTCAATTAGGTTTGGTAGTTTATATTAAAAGCACCATAATAAGAAATTCTTAGCCAACTTTTTGCTACTTAATAAGGATATGTTAGCTGATAAGGTGATAATCGAGTTAGGGGCTGGTTGTACTGGCCTGCCTGGTTCAATAGCGTTAAGGTGTGGCGCTAAAAAAGTCTATTTCACTGATCATCCTAAAATTACTGAAGTATGTTGAATCCACATATGCGTCATCCAAGTTTTTAGTCTCTCCAAGTTTTAAAAGAAAATGTGAGCGCGAACGATGAGTTTTTGACTGAAGGACAAGAATACGAAATTTTGGTATTCAAATGGCTGTTTCTATTTTCATCATTCATTTTGAAGGGACTTGACTGGGCTGCTGTTGTTAAAAAAAACACTTCAATCAATGACTTTGGTTCCGAAGTTGCCAAAATCAATCATGTGGATTATATCATAGGATCAGATGTATTTTATGACCCTCTAGATTTCAAGAAGCTCATCAGGACAATTTCTGTGTTCATAAAAAAATTTCCTAAATTGAAGTTCTACTTCTCGTACCAGTTGAGAGAGTAAGTCGTCCCATCCCCTCTTTGATGAATAGTTATTTAGTGAGTCAGACTCCATTGAGCATTTGCTACTTCTTGAAGGCTTGGAGTGTCATTTACTGCGTACCATTCATGAAGATATTACAATACAGATAGGATTAATTCAAAAAGTCAAAGCAGCACTAGACTCTGTATTTGGCGGTATCGAAGGGTATGACTTCTGCTTGATATCCTGAAGACACTGGATGATTCTTTAGAGGAGCTACCCATTCAAAGCTAGTGTTTGCTCGATCTGATGGAACTTTTAGTGATGAGTTTTTGGGACCAGGTACAAATCCCTATTTGAACGGATTCGAGGAAACTGGTGACTCTATTGCGAATTGGGTTAGGAGCTCTGCATTCGCCGAGAACATTGATTTACCGATGGAAAGTTTGGTAATAATACATTCAAATTTTTCTGCTTTATGGTAACTTAGGGTATGGGCCTGTCTGGTGCCGAGGATGAGAACTTGAACAAGCATTTTGTCCGATACATGTCGGACCATCATGGAGACATAGCAAAATCTTTTCACTTAATTTCGGATGCAGTTTGTGCATTGCAGGCTTCTTTTGAGAAAGGTATGAACAAATTTGTAAGCATTACATTAGCTCCATTTCTTAGAGGGTATTATTGCTATTGTTGGAACGGGTTCTAGTTTTCGTATGCTCTCTACCTCAGGAGAAATATTTTGTGTTGGTGGTTGGGGTCATCTTATTGGTGACGAGGCCAGTGGATTCTGGATAGCTCAAAAGTGTGGAACTGATTTTTTCGAAAATAGTTACAACTCATTGCAGAGCCATAAAAATGTTGTTCGATGCTGAAGACCGAGTTCAGAGGATAGATGATATTGATACTTTACGTAAAATTATTTACTCTGTGAGTTTCAATAGGTCGAAACATTCACAACCCTTTTCATAGCATTTCAAAATAACTAGGAAAATGGATTTACTAAACTTGCTGTACACTAACTTTGAAAAATCTGTAATAGCTGCATTAACTCTAGCCTTATCCAAACGTAAGTTGATCAACTCAATCTTTTTACACATTTTTATTCAGGAATTGATGTACCTATCATTGCAAAACTATTCTATGATGCTGGTTATGAAATCGGGAAACAGATCAGTGGCTTCTTTCCCGAAATGAGTGAGGTATGTTGAAGTTGATGTTAATTAATCAGGTTATGGCTTAGGAAATGAAAGAATGTTGTAATATTGTGGTGATTGGATCTGTTTTCAAATCCTGGCCATGTTTAAAACTAGGTTTGCATTATATATATATATACATGTATACTTGCTCCTAAAAACTATTTTGAAGGATTCTTTGATTGTATGAAAGCAAAGAAGCAGATCAAGCGTGCAAAATTTTACAAGAACACGATGCAGCCTGCCATAGGAGCTATCCTCTACGCTGCCAGCAAGTGCAAAATTCATATTGATTGTGAACGGGAGCTGGTCGTGCTGGATGACATTACCATTTCCTGTTTAGGTAAACAAGTGTCTTCAATGTGATGTAGTTCTGAACTAACTTATCAGTTTCCAAAAAGTATCTATTAAGTAATAAAGATGGATACAAGATGATAGTCTAGAAATTATATTTATCAAAGTCAATCAGAAGCAGCTCGGCTTAGCAATCATACAATCTGTGAACAATGACTCGCCGATCCACGGAAATTGGTAAGTCAGGTGCAGAAGATTCTGAAGGGTAACACAACGTCTTCGTGTTGGTGTACTCTAATCTTCCAGAGAATGTATTGTTGGTTTCACCTCAAGTTTGCTAATAAAATTGCTGAATTATATATCGGCCTAGTCGAAACTATGAAAAAGTAGAATGTATCGACTTTATTAGCTCGCAGATTGCAGTGATGTTTCATAAATTAAAATGCAAAAATTGTTAACAGCTAAATAACAATGGATTTGAATACTGATCTCAGACGAGTTACAGCTAATGCACATGGGATATTGGATGAGTAATGATAGATTAGCACTTGAAGGTTGATTTTGTATTGCAGAAGACGACTGCAGAGAGCATTGTTGATAGAAGAATAGAAAGCGTTAAGAAAAGAGAGAAGTGAAGAGGAGACAGACAGAATCCGATTGGTTCGTTTTGTTCTCCAACGAGAGCTTCTGGAGATTGCAAGTTTGGTTGTTCCTCCTGAAAAATGTTCACAAAAATTTGAAGTCGACATACAAACCCTTACCCCATCTAAGATTTCCAAGGTTGTCAATTCAGCGCGAACATCCAATACGGCTTCGTTATCAACGGATCTCTTCTTAAGAAGACGAATATTAACAGCAGCAGCACCGGCAGCTGCTGCTGGAGCAGCGGCAGCAGCGGGAGCTGGGTTTGTGGCTACATGAGGTCCTGTACGAGCTTTGTTTATTTTTAGTGTGGTTCTAGTTTACCTGCGCCTGTCTTAAGAGCTCCGAATCCTTGAGGCTCTGAGCATTGAGGTCTTGGACATTCTGTATTGGGGTCTTTGATGGTAATACTAATCTGGCATTGATAGAACAATTGAGAGCTGAAACATGGATATAAGTGATAACAATATATGTTGATGTTTACCGATCCGCATATTTGTAAACGTGAGCTTCTTGTCCAGCCATCAAATCAGTTGGATACTCCAAGTTATTGAGTAAGAATTTGTCGAGGGCACATCCATCTTCGTTCAAAATTTGAACAGTGTCACCATTTCCGTCATCAACGGTGCATGAATGGACAACAGCACAGAAAGTATCAGTAGTTTCAGAATCACATGTCCATTTGTGGTAAACTTGTTGACCGATTGTAGCAAACTGTACTGGCTGACCGGTTGGTCCTCCCTCCAAAATTTCGTACTTGCAGATGGGCATTGGCACAACCTAAGTGTAAGTAATAGTATGGCATTCGATTGGTGACTCAAACTTGTGTTTGGAAGGCAGTGGTGAGCTCCGAAACTTCGATCTGGGTTGAAACGGTTTTATCTGATTCCATGTAGAAGCATTGGATGCGGTAAGCCCTGATAATATTTTTCAATGAAAAACATGTTTGTAACGAACCTGTCGACTTTAGTAACGAATTGTGGATGGAAGGATATCACAACAGTTGCGGTGACGAAAATTCCTCTGGGGTTCAAAGAACGTGTACGAGCTGTATTACAGCTATCAAATGGTATTTCCATTCCAGCAACCTAATAGTCAAAGTCTAAATGAGCTTCATTCAAAGAAAAACAAACTTGGCGGCCTCCTTCATCACTACGACATTCTTGGTGATCGAACAGTCCTTTTATATATACATGACCTTCGAAAGGATTTCTCGTATTGAAGTTCACAGTAATTGAGCTAGGTCCGCATTCCACCTAAAGAGAATGAAGTTCATTCATACGACCGTTCAGGAGGAGGTTTGTAAAGAGTAATGAACATAAAACGAAATTGACGTGAAAGTTACGTGACATGTGCTGCACGTGAGTTTCACGTAGCGTGTTCATTTCTAAAGTTAATTTGCACAATTCGGCTGTACTTCATACAGCTTGCAAATTCCTTTACAAGGTAATTCGTTTTTTTCATAAAATATGATATGAATCGGTACCTCAGGTTCTCCTTCAACACCGTTGTCAACAGGGATAGCATTCAAAGTACTGATAATGGACAATAGCAAGAATAACCACATCTACAATAGCTGTAAGTTTAAAAGTATGAAAGATTAAGAGAAAAAGAAATATAATTTGCAATATGGTAACGAACTATAAGAGCAATAAGAAGCTAATTTGTTTATTTTCTTAATGGCTTCGCTCTTTATATGGGGTGTTGGTGACTGTGTGAAGTAGAAGAATGATGGGGTATGGCTTTATAGAGTAGAAGGAAACAGCCCCATATGGTAATGATTGAAAAACAAGTTGCTCTTCCTCTTATGCTGGTTAGTGGGATAGCCAACAGTATGTGGCCAGTTTATATCTGTTTCTTTTCTCTAATTCTCCTTCAATTTTTCTTAGTATTCTTGATTACAAATACCGATCGTAACAAGCTGTGTGAAAGAAGGATGGCGGTTAAATCGAGAATGAATGAGAGATGGAAGAGACAAAATGGTTTTGTATCCCGGGTTATCATAGAATTTTATTTGTACCACATTTGATCATTGAGGATTCTAGTCGCTCATTGGAATTTTCAATCCATCATCTGCTATATTCTGATATATCATACATTCAGATGTTTTCTCGGCTACTAGAGGATAATAGCTAGTAGAAGTACACATTTATCATTTCCACACACCCGATGGTCAAGTTTTTTTAAGCAAATGCATATTCTAACCGTAGGAACAGCTTTTGGCGCTTAATATTCATCTGCGTGAGTGGTTTAGAACAACCATCATCAACCTATAGTTCTAATATCAAGCTAATGTTCATACTAAAACAAAAATGTTCAAATTGGTTTATTAGTCTTACAGCAATAGTAGGTTAGATAGACAATATTGTTTTATTAATAATAATTATATGAATGTAAAGCTATCGGGGTTAGAAATCTGAATGATTTTCATTCGGGTCGTTCGCTTATAACTTATGCTTTATTCGATTTGACAGGAATGATGCTATGGTCACGATTATGACAAGGAGAAACCAAGCTGAAACTATTAGAGAAAACACTGCTGGTGAGAGACATACACCTGAAATGAATAATCATAGTAATGTTGTAGAGCTCAATTTCATACCATCAATGAATGGTCGAGATGATGTAAGCGCAGCAATGTCTCCTTCGTATGTCTGAAACCAAGTAACATAACTGAATTTATTTTCAGATTTTACCTCTCCATCCAAGAGAATATCTTGGGCAGTCAGTTCAACTCTAACATCAAGAGTTTCGTAAGATATTTCACGCTTTCGTAATAATCGTTTGAAAATTGGAGGCTGTGAGGAGTTTCGCTTTACTATGTTACTGACTGCTTCGAGCTGAAAAGTTCTCATCAGAGATTTGTTTTTTTTTTTTGCTTGAATCTACTTTTGGAGCTCCGAATCCTTGAGGTTCAGAACATTCTGGTCGTGGACATTCCGTTTGTGGTTCTTTGATAGATATACTGATTTGACATTGATAGAACAATTGGGATCTGAAACAATGAATCAACTCAACATGCAAACTTGTCTACCTGTCTGCATATTTGTAAACGTGAGCTTCCTGCCCAGCCATCAAATCAGTTGGATACTCCAAGTTATTGAGTAAGAATTTGTCGAGAGCACATCCTTCCTCATTTAAGATCGGAAACGTTGCCATAGATTCGGTTAATGAGAAAAGTTATTCATACTTGAACCAAATCGCCATTTCCATCATCAACAGTACAAGAATGAACAACGGCACAGAATATATCAGTAGTTTCAGAATCACATGTCCATTTGTGGTAAACTTGTTGACCTATTCTCGCAAATTGTACTGGTTGTCCTGTTGGTCCTCCATCTAATATTTCGTACTTGCAGATGGGCATTGGCACAACCTGGAGAACAATGAACGTCGTAATATGTTAAGGTTGGTGGTTTTACTTGTGTTTGGAAAGCTGTCGTCAAATCAGAAACTTCGATTTGGTTCGAAACTGTTTTATCCGCTTCCATGTAGAAGCATTGAATGCGATAAGCTCTTAACACGAATTTCCGTATGATAATGTGTATAATGGTGGTACCTATCTACTTTGGTAACAAACTGTGGATGGAAAGAGATAACAACAGTAGTAATAACATATATTCCTCGAGGGTTCAAAGATCGCGTACGTGCGGTATTACAGCTATCGAAAGGAACTTCGATGCCAGCTACCTAAATAGTTGGTTGAGGATGTTTAGTTTGTAATCCAGAGGAAGTGATTTCACGAACTTGCCGCCCTCCTTCATCATTTCTACATTCGTCATGATCGAATAATCCTTTAATGTACACGTGGCCCTCAAAGTCATTCCTTGTATTGAAATTAATTGTAATGGAGGAGGGGCCACATTCAATCTGGGAAGTTTTAGTTTTTAATTAAGATTTATAATAGATGTTTGAACTGACGTGAGAAGTGTTATATGAAACGTGAGATTTTCACGACAATTCTATTCATATGTAATTAAAGTTACCTCGGGCTCTCCTTCAACTCCGTTGTCTACTGGAATCGTTAAACTGAGTTGCAGTATGGATAGAAGCGAAACGGTTGTTAGAGTTATAGGATGCATAATGTTTTAGCGTAAAGGGAGCAAGAATGTTGGTCGAAATTATGGTTTTTTTTTTGCTTCTGTAGAAATACTTGAGCTGGCTAGTATTTTAACGCTCTTCGTACTAGATATATGAAGAGGGAGGAATAATCCACGAGTATAGCAGTCAAGAGGTTTTTGAACAACCGAAATGACGAACATCCTAATTCGGTCTTGTCTCTCTTATATCACTTTCTCTTTTGGTGCCTTCAGGTCATTCAGGTCAGGCCCTACTAATAAGTAGAATCAGCAAACACCATATTTCTTAGCTTGTTTTCCATTTCACTTCATACATGGCTAACTGGTATTGCTGATAGACAATACATTTTCCGCGCGAGCGTTTCCCTTAATGAGATATTGACCCCAGCAGCTTTCCATTTTACTAGAGAACTATCACGAAGATCAATTAGGAGATTCTCGTTAATAAAAACAACAACAACGAAACAAACACGATATCTCGAGTTCTGGCATGCGATCATCGATGAGTATGAGCAAGGTGTCGCATTCTGAGTTATTTCCAGGAAAAAGCTTGAGAACAGTTGTTTGAGAATGTATTTTGCATATTTCTGTGCTCTCGACAATTCCTCTTTTGTCTAAATTAACATTACACGCTGGTTGTCTCATTTTTTTCCGAAGTCCAAATTAAACGCTCAGCTTCCCATATTCATTGAACGAGCCACTCCCTCACCAGAATCATATTAATAACTTGCTTCTAGCCTGAAGATATGAAAGTAAAGGCCCACGAGCTTATGGAGTGGATTATCAACATTGTCATAGCATGTTTGAATTTTCTAATGATCTGCCATATCATATACAGTTTGAAAGCATCCAAATCTATTCTGCTTATTTTTGTTTTGTGTTGCGTTATAACTGATTTCCTGCAATTCGTAGTTGTCATACCCCATGATATCATTACATATTTTCAAGAAGATGCTCAATATCCTGAAGGTTAGTTACATTCAAGCCCCGTATGCTTACAATTACTACTTCAGGTTCTGTTCAGTACATTGTTTCTGTTATTATTCAAAGCATCTCTTGGTTTACTCAGCTTATTTTTCTTCCTGTGTTTTCCATTCTTCATTTTGTGGCAATATACTATCCAATACTTTTCCGGAAATTGTCAGCAAGCATATTCACTGCAATTATTGGAAGCTGCTATATGATAACGGTCATCTTAACAAGTCAGTATTATTTTGATCAGTGGAATTTCCGAAATCGCATTTTCAGTACCACTGTTCACCAGCTGTTGCGGTTACAAATATTATTCTGATGAACGAACTTGGTTTTTCGATTTTGATAAGCCATACACATTCGTATACCGATCCATAAATAACGTTCTACAGGTACTGCTTACGTTGTTTGATTCTTTCTCACCAAGTGTGACTTCAGGTCTCGAGTTTGGTTATAATGGTTTCATGTGACATGGTTATTATAATTAAATTGATCAAGATTAAAAGATTCAGGAAGAGTAGAATCACCGTGACTACCCTTTCTGAAACTGCAAACACATTGCAATCGAACAAGCCAAAAGCTCCGAGAAGAGTAAGCAAATGCGATTTAGTTCCTTCCTTGTAGTATACGTTTCTCAGCCTCCTTGCAAGAACACCTCATACTCTCAAGAAGTGAATTTAGCTTTGAGGTTTCTCATATTGAGTGGATGCTTCCTATTGGGCACAGCTTCCTACAATTTTTTCTCACGGTGAGACATTGCTGTTAAGGAAGTCATCTGTTTTGTTTCAGTGAAGGATTCATGAATTACATTGCAATAATCACTCGCAATGTCAACAAAGCCAAATGGATTTTCTATTGGCTGTTTGTCGAAAATTCTCTGAACACATTCTAATTTCCTCATTTCAGATGTGCATTATATCAAAAGAGGAAGTATCAGTAGCTGAATAGTAAACCTATGAGAAGATTGGAGTAAAACGCTATATGGAGAGAAGAGATGATGGAGGTGAGCAGAACATAGGAGAGGGGAATATGTTCTATGCGAGTTGTTTCACTTAGGGGTTGTAAGCTTGTATATACTACATTGTCCTCAATTAAGAGGAATGAGGCTAAGATGAGTGTGTCTGTGAGATATGTGAGCTTCTAGCTGTTGTGCCTGTACTACGTATTGTCATATGATTGTTTAAGCAATAAACTGTTTCAATTCTAAATTAATTGGATGATAAAAAGGGAAATTACTTGTTCTTTCTGCTTGCGGCGAAAACGTAATCGGCAATCTCCTAGATATAGTAAACTTCACGTGAAATAGTTAATTATCAGTACGAAAACTTGTTGTAATAGATGATAATATGGTTTTAGAAATTAGTTTTGATTAATGAAATCGAGGCGATTTTCACTTTTCAATCGAAATATGATTGAGGTCAAACATTTGGATCGTTTTTGTTTCGCAATCCATATCCGAATGAGACGTAAACAGAGTGTTCTGCTCATAATTTTGACATTCTTCTTCAGCTTCTCTTTGATTCTGTTCTCCGCAAGTAAGCATGCTTCCCGCAACAATGGTGATTTTGATTTTTTAATCTTCCATGTGAACTAATTCGTTTCTTTTTATAGAGCACGTTTTTTATTCATTCAACACGGACGGCAGTTCACACAGCCGAAACCGAATTAATAATGTTGTTGAGAAATCTGTTATAGTCAAAAGTTCAAGCATGGATGATCTACAATTATTTTCAGCCTTTGCTCTTAGCTCAGGCGAGATCACTGTAATTGTTTCTTCGTATGGCTTTTTCACGTAAGATATTTGATTGTTGGAATACTCCTGATATGATGCTTTCAGACAACGTTTATATTGTCGATACTTTGATGACGATAAAAAGGAAATGAGCTCAGCCATCATATCTAAAGTATTTCCTGATTTCGTTATAAACTGCGCTCCAAACGATATGGCATCACATATATCTCTATCGATCAATGAGCACGACATAATCAGTAATGAAAATATAATTTTGATTAAAAGAAGAACGAGTAAGTTATATTATTGAATATGTTCACTAATGATACTATTTCGGAAACGTTTCATTATTTTTCTGTTTGCCTCGCTCCTATATTTGGAGATAAACACAAATGGCTGCTATTAATAGAGTTTATTGAATATTATAAGTTGCAGGTATGATGAATGCTTTTCTTATTCTTTTATGTTATTCTTTTAGGGAGCTTCATTCTTTCATGTTTATGACTATGAATCTGATGAGAATGTTCAAAAAATATTGAAATATTACGAAAATCAAAATGTGATCGAAGTAGTTAAAGTGAATTCGACAACGTCCTGTATGTCACGACACAGATGTCGTCATGAAATGCAACTGCAGGTATGCTCATTGTCTTTTGAAATATAATGATTACTATAGGATTGTGTTGTAAGAAATAGACAGTATTCATCTTGGGTAGCATTAGTTGATATGGATGAGAGAATATATGTAAATGACGCACAAACTGATTTGTTGTCCTGGATCAGGTTAATTGAATTTCCATTGTTATAATTAATACAGTGTGGGAATCCCACGTGTCTCCGTGAGTTCTGACGTATGATAAACATCACTTGTATGTACTACAGCGCAAGGAACGGTTGCAATCTTCTATTTGTTTTGTCTATTTTCAGAAAGAATGAGCAAAACGGCTTAGCGGAATTTCGTTTCCGCTGTCGATGGATCTTACGAACTGAGGATATATCGGAGGTTGTTTAGAATTTGTTCCAATGTACCATTTCTATTAGTTCTCACCTGCCGTGAGTAAAGAAATTGTTTTGAATCAATTACCCATGTTGCGTTTTCATAACACAAGTCACGTAGCTCCTGTGAATCACACCACGAAGAGTATTGTCAATCCATTACTGGTATCATCTACGAACTATTCAACGCCAATTTTGTTTATGTTCAGGTAAACAGTCAAGGAGTTCATCAAGTGCTCAGTTACAAGAAAGACTCTCACTTATTCATGGTCCCTTCTGAGCGAGCCGTAGTCAGGTTAATACTGTTTGATATCTGACTTGATATATCGCTGTTGTTTCCAGACATTACAGGTTGCAGGAAGGTTGGAGCTTTTTTCTGAAAGAAGCAGAAACATTTGGACTGTTTGAAAATACATCAGTCAGTGCAGAACTACAGAGACATCTCTATGACAATACGTGGAAAGCTATTCAAGCTGTTTTAGTAACTTGAGGAAAAGTTGTATTTACAAGTGTCTAATCATCACATATGCAGTCAAATGCTTTGTTTTCTCATTTACAAGGTTTCATAGAATGATTTATATGAAGATATACAGAAAAGTATTCCTTTTGCGTATTGCTGTTTTTAAAAGTTGTTTGAATCGCTCAATCAGCAGCCGTTCATCATCGCTGACATACATGAATTTGAATAATTCTGAATTTTTCTTTTTCAAACACTTTCCATTCGTTATTTTCGGCCTAGGTCAGAGTAGTAGTTTTTTCAAGATTTTGGTTTTGGGTAGCCTTCATGGATCCATCGCGAATATTGAATTCGGCTCGGCATCAGAAAAGAGTCTGGTTATGAAACGAAGCAACTGTATGCGAATCAACATCAGAGGTTTCAGGCTTCTACAGACCTACTTGAATTTTGTCATTTTCACATGAATAAGAGGATTACACAGTAGTTTAGCTTGTGAATTCGAAAGTAAGTTCAAAATGGATTAATTCGATAGCCAGCTAATGGTATTTTGGTTTAGATTATATTAATAGTTTCATATTAGATAGAATGAATTCTGAAATAGCTTGTTGTTGAGAGTTCCCTCAGATGCGTTGTTTGTACATCGGTATTGTTTCTATCTTATACCAATCACTATATCGGTTATCCAGACATTTCGCGCTTATGACAAGTAGATCAAGTTGTCCTTAGGAGAGTCTGATAGAGAATGTACATCGGATGACTTGAAGAGAATGAAATACTTGGAGTGGTGTATAAAAGAATCTCTTCGACTAAGACCCTCAGTTCCGATGTTTTCCAGAAAGGCAGAAAAAGATGTTGAAATAGGCTAGTTAAGAACCTAATTCTTATCGAATGAAAGCTTTCAGATGGTTTTCTTGCGCCTGAAGGAAGCACTGTAGTCATCACCCCGTATATATGGATAGTAACATGGAAATATACGTAATCATTAACTTATATGAACAAACAACAACAATTAACAAGAGGAAGTAGTAGAGTCTATAAACTGAGTATTCAACGAACAAGACTATCAAGTGATACCCCAGTTGTTCGACTCATCTTCATTACTTCCTCTTTCTTCTTATCAGTTGTTCATAGAATGGTCAACGAAAGATTTCTCTTTTTCACTCTGCCTGCTTTCAATTTGTTCCTTGATTCTCCCTAATGAAGCTTACTTCTTTCCTCTTACTCAACCCATATATTCTGACTCTAAGGTAGCATAAAAACACAAAAATTAAGCTTTAAAATGCATTTACAAACTTAATTAGTTGTTTGCATGTTTAATTGGTCCTGCAGCGATTGCAACGTGCGCATATGCATCGTCGCGTACCATGTACGGCACGCAAAGTACATAATGGGTGAGAAAACGTGCTCCCAATTGCGTCGTGGCTGTGTCATTGAACGCAGGCGTACGTTGGTGCGTCTACGCTTTTGGCGTGATTTTGGAAGGCGTTGTGTCTCTCTCGGAGAGGCAGAACTCTTTCAAAATCATTGCTGATTTTTGTTAAAAGTGTTCCCTTGTGGGAGGTTAGGTTATGCCAGTTTGTGAAAGATTTTATTGAACTTTGTTTGTAATTTTTGATTTTATTTTCCTTGTTTTTCTCTCAGTTTTCTTCTTATTTCTTGGCTTATTAACTGTTATTTGAACACAGATTGTTAGTTAAATAGTAGTTATGTTGGAAATAATAGTTTAATCGTTTGAAAACTTTTTTTTTTCGTTCTTATCAATTCACTTTTGCTATTTCGTCTCTCATTCTTATTGTATCGATGAGAGCTTTAAATTACCTTTCGATGAAAAAAAAAATCATCGAAATTGGTTCATTTTGAGCTGAGTTAGAACGCTTTTATCTTTTGATCTCAATGCTTATGCACCACCGCTTCACTTTTCACACGCGCTGTTGGAATGAAACACGTGAACAACCGTTCAAGCGCGTCAGATAGTTGAAAATGAATGAACGACCGCATCGTTGAAATTTTCTGTTAAAAATGATTTTCCTGTTAGCTTTTCATTTTCCATTTAGCGTTGTTGAGTAAGCGGCGTCCTCAGTCCAGCCTTCTAACTGTCATAACTTTGTTCAAATCCATCCGTTTCCAGATATCTTTTCAATGGTCTAATCCTTTAATTATAATAATGAACATGCTTGTCTGCCTATTGTTCCAATCTAAGTCTTCGCAATGCTCTTCTTCATATTCCTTGTTGTCATTTCGAAATTGCGAAATAACATGCTGCGCGAGCGTTCTTTGTGTTTATTGGTTCATTTCACTGTTGAGATTGTTATATTAGGTTTCTTCAATTACTTTTTGATGTATTCTATTCATGTGAATGGGTAAGTTGATAGATAAGATAGATGAGCTTAGCACACAGGTTCAATGAAATGTATTTTCCTATTCTCTTCACGTATAAGTTGTTTGGGAGATCGATGTTATAGTGCTTTATCTGATTGTTCTATATTATACTTATGATTTGTTTTCTTCTTTATTATATTAGCATAGTTTAAGCTTCAAATAGTATACGCTTCAGATATTTGAGCAGCGAAAGGAACATACAATTCCTTATTATGGAGTTTGTTGGGTACTGGTCGGAACTCCTGGTGACATAACACAAGAATCTCAGTAAGACTTTGCCTCCCTTCTTTTACTCGGAAAATGTTTAGAAAAGTGCGTCTACATCAACTCATTGAGAGCTTCGAAGCATTACCGGGATCGGTTGGACGGTACGTAGTATGAGATTTACTAATTCATTTCAGAAACCTCGGACGCGCAATCCGGTTGCATTCTTAAGCTTTTTCATTTCCAAACTCATTTTATATTAATATATTACAGTTATTAAACAAAGTTTTGGATGAGGGATTACGAGGAGTTCTTACGTCAGAGCGAGTTGATGGAGGAGGAAGAGATGGAAGAAATAGAACAAGAAGAGGAGCCACTTCGTAATCGAACCTTTGAAGAAATGTCCTTAGCTTTTGCTGAGAACGAAACGTGGACCTGCAGTTGTTACAGGTGATATAACCAATGCTTTTCCTATTTCCAATTGATATTTTCAGCTTTTCGCAAAGTGCGTGCTGTTAGTTGTTGTTATTGGAATGATCCATGGTCTCGTTGTCATTCCCGTTATGTTCAACTTGATGTCTGTCAACGGCTAAGAAAGTGCCTTCCGTGGTTACAAATGAAGGAACAGCCCGTGAATGCAACCGTTTGGGATTCTCGGATGTGAGGTAGCTCAATCTATAATCTGCTCTATTGAGAAAACGAAACTCGATGTTTCGAAACTCCTGCAGTTGCAATGAACTCGACACATTGATCCGATTACTTTTACAGTTTCCATGTTTTTTCTTTCTAAGCTTTGATTTTCTATCTTCGATTATGTTAATTAGTTCTTATGGGTTCATGTAGAATGCAACATCCATGTACGATTAGAGTAGAATGCAACCGTTCTGGGCGTTGTTGAAGATTCGCATACTTCTTCATTGGTTTCCCTTCTCTGATATGAGATTCGTGAAAGTTTTCAGAGTTTCCTGATCCATTTGTTTCGAATAAGTAGCGCGTTAGTTGACTCAGTTACATACTTACGCGTTCTATTGATACTTCATGGTTCTCATTCGAGAGTTCATCCATTTCCTACTCGTTTTCTGCTCAGTTTTCCTGAATGACTTTCTCGAATCTTCTCCCCCGTCTTACTTATCATGGATCGTAAATATGAGTTGAGGTAGACGGTTAGTGCAGAGCCAGTGGTCCTTTCCTCGATTACCAAGAGATGCAGTATACCGAGAACTGTCTGTGAAATACGTTTTGATCAAAACAGATCTCAGGAGAGATTTGAAACGCTTTCCAGATGCTAAGCGCGTTTGTCAGTTGAAAAGGAATGAACAACCGAGCCATTGAGCTTTCTTGTTTAATGTTTCATTTTTTTCCCAAGTTATCCATTTTTTGGTTCGCGCAGCAGATCGAATCGTGTTCAACGTGCTCTGTCAACTCCTTGTTCACAATGGTTGTTGTCATGTCATTTCGAAACTAAGCGATATCTTTCAAAGTATGAGCGTTGCTTGTGTTCTTTGTTTTCATTTCGAGTTTTCCCTTCTCAAATACTTTCTGAATTACTTTCTTTTGACATTTGGATGGAAGGTTCACCGATGTTGGAAACCAATTTCTGGTTGTGAAGGTCTTGTGTCTTGTTCGTTGAATACTCAGTTTATAGACTCTAATACTTCGTCTTGTTAATTGTTGTTCTTCATTCATATGAGTTAATGATTACGTGTGTTTCCATGTTACTATACATTCCACTTGTTATAGGTAGAATCAAAGGAATGTGAAGTTGGAATTCTTGGACGAGAAAGTCGCGGGTGCAGATAACAGATAAGTTCTCATATCTTTGTTCATATTGGTTAGTTACAGAAAGCCGTTTGTTAGTCTTTGGAAATACAATGAAGTGCCGCAATGCCTTCTTCTCAGTGCTACAAGTGCCTGAGATAGAGTGAACCTTGCGATTGTGTTCACTCTTTCTCAGGCACTCGTAGTACTGAGGAGAAGGTATTGCGACACCCCTTGTCCTAGAAATTTTCTCTTTTTTTTGGCCATTTTTTCCAATTTCATCCTCCATATATATCCAATGATATGGAGTAAATGTGGAAGGATAGCCAAGAGGTTAGTTGGTCATTCATACTAGGAAGTGGTTGGTTCAATTCCCGGCCCTGTCAAGGATCCTTCTACGAGAGTGCAAATAGTAAGTTCCGGTCACCCCCGTTTCCAAAGGGGGGTGACCCTTATATACATTTCTACCATACTCATTCTTTCTAATTTCAGGTACCAATCATCGGAGATCTGAGTCAGCGTGTTATATACCCTGACCGTCCATGAGTTGCCAGACTCTTGACTCAGATCTCCATCGGAAGGGCAGTGTGAGTGAGAGAAAGAGTCTGGCACAGGGACGGGGGGGTTTTGGAGAAATTTTTTAAAAATTTTTTGAAAAAAATGGCGATGCCCCCCTGTCTCAACCCATTCTGTATCTACCCCCTGATTGTGGGGAGGATCACTCCTCCACCTTGGGAGAGGAAAACTTCAAAAAAAGGAAGTTTTCCCCTCCCCTTCTCCTAACGATACTTGGCTCTTGGTAGCCTCCGAGTACGTTAGGAGGATGTTATTGGAACTCCTCGTTCTTGGTGTCTTTGTACTGTAAATAAATAATTATTATAATAAAACTGTTTTTAACATTTACCTGATATTGTTATCAGCTTCATCCACCATTCGAATACATCAGCCGACGTTGTCCTCGGGTATCGCCCTGTAATATGAAAGATCAGCACTTGCGAGTAACTTGGAGAACAAGAAGACAAAGTAAACGATGAACGAAACAAGGGATGACAACTATCAAACATACAAGTAGTTACAAGGAATTGCTACTGTTAACAACTCATTAAGAGAGAACATGAGAAAGGTTCTATGAATTCGAGCTGATAGCAAAGGCTGTTCAGGACATTCAAAGAACATTGAGATGAACGAAGATACAAGAAGCCACAATACACACTTATTCCCTCGTAAAGCTACTTAACGACAGAGCACGAACAACTATCTCATAAACTCTCAGCTAAGGGACTCATCGTTCAAGAAACAGCCGAGATTGAAACTCTCTACAAGAGAAACATTGGTTGACAATCTACGAAACAAAGCTACTGAACAAGGTATCTCGAACAACTCTCTCAGAACCTTACAAGGAATTAGCTGAATCTATATCGATCGATCATAGCATAATCAATTCAAATCACCTTAACTAAAGCGCGGTCAAGTGGGGACGACGATCAAACAAGGAGATGAAACTCCTTGGAACAGCAAGTATCGCTTACATAAACAGCATAGTAAAACTACTCAACAACAAAGCACAAACGACTATCTCATACATTCTCAGCTAAAAGACTGATCGTCTAACGAACAGCGAGTTCATTATGAACAAATGAAAAGATGAAACCATTCGAGTTAACTGTCCTCTAAACATCCGAACTAAACTATCTCAATTCACAATCAAATGACTCAAACAAGGGTATTAAGCTTAACAAACACTGAAATCAAGTAAACGACTATCAAACAAGGCAATAGGAAGGGAATTTGAAGAATATCAAATGTAAGTCATATCTACCACACTGTCGCACTCAAAAGAAACGAGAGGCGGATCACTAACAGCACACAACATATCACTGACAAGTAATCAATAATCGTGTAAGTTGCCATTAAGGGCTAAAATGGCGAAAGATCAATTGACAAACAACAACAACAAAGTACAACTCAAAGAACGATCAAGTAGACTCCCCATTCTCTCCTTGGACATATCTTTCTTTCTGGGTAAGGACGCGCAGTGGTATAGAACCTTCAAGCCATTGTCGTTGTTCACGTAATTCTCACGTGAGCCAGCGGTTAAGTCACACACGTTCGCTACCGTTCACGTAAATTCCACGGAAATTCAGTCATTTTCATCTACGTGGACACGCAGAACGGTTGTATCAGGTTAGTTCTCTCTTTTATTCAATAAAAACCAATTTATTGACTGGTTGCATTCCTCTTCTGACCGTCCAGAACGGTTGCATTCCTCTTCTGACCGTCCAGAACGGCTGCATTCTTTCCCTGACCGTCCAGAACGGTTGCATTCCTCTTCTGACCGTCCAGAACGGCCGCATTCCTTCATATACCTTAATAACCAATCAATAAATAGAAAATTAATAATCATGGAAGTAATAAAGAGACTGTTCAACTCTTAACAGATATTGCAACAACAAAAGTATTATAAGGAATATATCCATTTATGTTCACATAGTATAGTATAAGTCCATTAGAATTGAGAGGAGTATATCAAGGCATTTCAAAATGTGTTGCAACAGCCCTTGTCCCACCGATTTTGTCTTTGTTCGTCTATTTCTTCCAATGTCATCCTCTATATATATCCATGTTATTATTATTTATTACGTTACTCAAATTCCGATAAAATGAATTTCGAAATAAACCGTAATCATATCACGTCCATATTGAAAGTGTACTCTTCATCTATACCCAAGTAACAGTCCGATAGAATCGTGATTGTCCATGAATATTTCCCTCTGAAAAAATTGATTAAGAAATCGAAAAACATGGAAAAGCACTTCTTTTCCGGTGTCGAAACTCGGATTCGCACAATCTTCTGTTCCTTGATGGGTCCAGAGTAAGACAAACTCAATAATCTATTAGTGGATGTTTCAAAAACCTATAAGTCCATAACATAGATTTTGGCTTTGTCAACTGTTTACCAATATGATCCATCCGATTATCTTCTCCTTGGACCATTGAGGCAAAGTAGCTATAGTATTGTTCTCAAAAAATGACTGTGAGTAGCGATAGTTCACAGAAACTGACTCTGCCGCATCCTATAGTATTCAACTTCTGAACTGAACGACAATCGCTAGAAGCTGTCAGCTTTGTGGAAGTTTCAGGATTAAGAGCAATTGAAAAGTTTTCGTTGTTGCAGAATAATTCGCATCGTTTGATACTCAAGATAGGATAATCACACAAGCATTTGATGATCTGTTAAGAAAGTTAACTACTTGATGAGTAATTGTAATATACCTTCTCTATGTGTTCTTTGCTAAAGGATAACGAAGATAAGTCTTTTTGAGCTTTTCTCAACACATCCGTGAAGCTGTCAGATTTAGAAACAGCTAGTTTCTCCTGCAGTAAAGGTATGGTCATTCCATTTCTAAAAGATTTCATCATGTGAAAGAGATTAAAAGTCGAACTAACCCCAGATGATTACACTCGTCCTCGTTCAAAATAGGATGAGAAGGTAAAGGATGGTCATCATACCATCTGCCTGTATAACACATTTGTTGAAGTATAATACATGAAAACACAGAAGATGTCCCTCCTTTTAGAGCACAAATCTCTCGCATAGCCTGAAGTAAAGATGTAAGATATCGGATTGATGAATAGAATTACTTGAATGACTCTGATTCTTATTTTCTTCTGCAATTGTCTGAAAAGTTCAATTCAATAGTGTTGAGATACAAAAGCTTACGCATTTTCCAATTCTTCATTGTGACGGACAGAGGCGAAGTTTCAGCAATAGCGTTCAAGTCAGCCACACCTACAGATAATAGAAATACTCATGGATGTAGTATATAAGAGAGAACCTGTTCCGATATTGACCAATGTTTCAGTGTGATCAAGGGATATTGCGTTTTCAGCCGTGAGCGCCTGAAAACAAAGTTTAATTGAGGAGCATTATCAGGAAACAACTTCTTCAGCAGCTAATAAAACTAACTGACTAGCTCGGCTCATTTCGCGTCTTTGTCCAGCATTCCATCGTTCAAAGTCAGCTGAGTTATCATCGATAGCTCCAGCCTATGTAAAGACAGTGCATTCAATAGTGCAATAGTTGTGTGATTACAGTTCGGACACACGAAGTGAGCCATGTTTTCAACGACTCCAATTATAGGAACTTTTGTCTTCCTACAGAAAGAAATCTAAAAACTATTCTGAATTCCCTGAACATGAGTTGACAAAGATCTGTAGTACGATTGATTAATAAAACCTCTGTATGAATCTAATCTTACCTCCTAGTTGTTCACTTCGTTGAACTCATAACAGGCTCGGAAGCAGTGAACACAACAATGAAAACTAAAGAAACAATGTAAAGAAACTCTCAGAAGAATACAAAACGTACTGTTAACTTCCGAATCTTTCCCATCCCATCAGCCAACTGATGACTATGATATCTTTCTTTCTGCAACAATGAGCTGATCGAATGAGATTCAAACTAACTATTCTGTTTTCCCGAGAGCATTATGATATCCACGAAGAAGTCAAGTGGTTCATAACAAAGCTTTAGATGTTCAAACAACTATAAGAACGGCTTCTCTGAATAACAAGCTGATATAAGGTGTTATAGATCCTTTCAAGTAATAGTGAGAACAGAAGACTCAACTCAGGGAACATACATGTCTTCAAAGAGTTTATTCCAGAATGAAAGTGTAAATGATTATTACAATCGGATGTTATATCAAAGTGTTATATGAAATAGTAAAAGAACAAATCAATTGCTTTTGAGCACAATCAAAGTAGTTCCACCTCACATCCGAGAATCCCAAACGGTTGCATTCACGGGCTGTTCCTTCATTTGTAACCACGGAAGGCACTTTCTTAGCCGTTGACAGACATCAAGTTGAACATAACGGGAATGACAACGAGACCATGGATCATTCCAATAACAACAACTAACAGCACGCACTTTGCGAAAAGCTGAAAATATCAATTGGAAATAGGAAAAGCATTGGTTATATCACCTGTGACAACTGCAGGTCCACGTTTCGTTCTCAGCAAAAACTGAGGACATTTCTTCAGAAGTTCGATTACGAAGTGGCTCCTCTTCTTGTTCTATTTCTTCCTTCTCTTCCTCCTCCATCAACTCGCTTTGACGTAAGAACTCCTCGTAATCCCTCATCCAAACCTTTGTTTAATAACTGTAATATATTAATATAAAATGAGTTTGGAAATGAAAAAGCTTAAGAATGCAACCGGATTGCGCGTCCGAGGTTTCTGGAATGAATTAGTAAATCTCATACTACGTACCGTCCAACAGATCCCGGTAATGCTTCGAAGCTCTCAATGAGTTGATGTAGACGCACTTTTCTAAACATTTTCCGAGTAAAAGAAGGGAGGCAAAGGCTTACTGAGATTCTTGTGTTATGTCACCAGGAGCTCCGACCAGTACCCAACAAACTCCATAATAAGGAATTGTATGTTCCTTTCGCTGCTCAAATATCTGAAGCGTATACTATTTGAAGCTTAAACTATGCTAATATAATAAAGAAAATAACAAATACAAATCATAAGTATAATATAGAACAATCAGATAAAGCACTATAACATCGATCTCCCAAACAACAATACGTGAAGAGAATAGGAAAATACATTTCATTGAACCTGTGTGCTAAGCTCATCTATCTTATCTATCAACTTACCCATTCACATGAATAGATTTACATCGAAAAGTAATTGAAGAAACCTAATATAACAATCTCAACAGTGAAATGAACCAATAAACACAAAGAACGCTCGCGCAGCATGTTATTTCGCAATTTCGAAAAGACAACAAGGAATATGAAGAAGAGCATTGCGAAGACTTAGAATGGAACAATTGGCAGACAAGCATGTTCATTATTATAATTAAAGGATTAGACCATTGAAAAGATATCTGGAAACGGATGGATTTGAACAAAGTTATGACAGTTAGAAGAGTGGACTGAAGACGCCGCTCACTCAATAACGATGAATGGACAATGAAAAGCTAAGAAGAAAATCATTTTAACGAAAGAAGCTCAACGATGCGGTCGTTCATTCATTTTAACGCATCAGACGCGCTTGAACGGTTGTTCACGTGTTTCATTCCAACAGCGCGTGTGAAAAGTGAAGCGGTGGTGCATAAGCATTGAGATCAAAAGATAAAAGCGTTCTAACTCAGCTCAAAAGGAACCAATTTCGATGATTTTTTTTTTCATCGAAAGGTAATTTAAAGCTCTCATCGATACAATAAGAATGAGAGACGAAATAGCAAAAGTGAATTGATTAGAACGAAAAAAAGAAAGTTTTCAAACGATTAAACTATTATTTCCAACATAACTACTATTTAACTAACAATTTGGGTATAAATAACAGTTAATAAGCCAAGAAATAGAGAGAAAACTGAGAGAAAAACAAGGAAAACAAAATCAAAAATTACAAACAAAATCCAATAAAATTTTTTACAAACTGGCATAACCTAACCTCCCACAAGGGAACACTTTTAACAAAAATCAGCAATGATTTTGAAAGAGTTCTGCCTCTCCGAGAGAGACACAACGCCTTCCAAAATCACGCCAAAAGCGTAGACGCACCAACGTACGCCTGCGTTCAATGACACAGCCACGACGCAATTGGGAGCACGTTTTCTCACCCATTATGTACTTTGCGTGCCGTACATGGTACGCGACGATGCATATGCGCACGTTGCAATCGCTGCAGGACCAATTAAACATGCAAACAACTAATTAAGTTTGTAAATGCATTTTAAAGCTTAATTTTTGTGTTTTTATGCTACCTTAGAGTCAGAATATATGGGTTGAGTAAGAGGAAAGAAGTAAACTTCATTAGGAAGAAAATTAGGAACAGATTGAGAGCAGACAAGGTGGAAAAGAGAAACCTTTCGTTGGTCTCCTTCTCATGTTTGCTTGGATGAGAAGCATAGAGTTATCGAACAACTTTCATGAACAACTGATGAACTGATGAAAAGGAAAAAGCAGAAATGAAGTTGAGTCGAAAACCTGGGGTATCAGTTGATATAAATACTTCGAAAAGTATGCAACGACCTAACCACTATCTCTTCCCCTCAAAGATGCTTCAAAGAACAAAGAGAGAAAGCGCGTTCCATTCAAATCCGTCTGGCCAATCAGATTAATTCACTAGCTGTTAACTTGGTACGAGCCGTTGCTAGTCTTACTATAATAAGAACTAATGTACTTGCTATGTACTCTAATACGAGCAAGCTCCGTCCCCTTTGTTCAATAAACGAACACAAACACAAGTCCAGGATGGAAAGTTTCGCAAAATAACATTCAAGCAGATGTACATGGATTACTTGAACGAATATAAGAAGGATTGGAAGAGGCCCAAAAGACGGCCGTTGGGTTAGAAAGGCAGTACACCATTCATTTACTCTTCTGCATCCTTCTCAGAAAAAAGGATCTATTGGATATTAGGAAATACTCCAGCAGCTAAGTACTCGAAAACAGCCAGTTAGACTGAAGCTCCAGCTCTGACATCTTCAGCATAATGCCCCTTGCCAAGCATGCGATGAAGACGACCAACAGGGGATTGTAAACAAACTTTGATTACGCGTAGTTTGGCTTTACTGCAGTCTAGCTTTTCTCCTTTCCCACGTTAACTATACGTATCTGCTGGAGTGCAATTTCTGCCTATAAAGGTAAGAGATAGCAATACATACTTGTTGGCGTGCAAGCTCCGCCTATAAAAGGATGACATTGTCGTGCACAAATATGTACTTGTTGGCGTGCAAGCTCCGCCTATAAAAGGAGGAGATCGTTGTGTACAAATATGTACTTGTTGGCGTGCAAGCTCCGCCTATAAAAGGAGGAGATCGTTGTGTACAAATATGTACTTGTTGGCGCGCAAGCTCCGCCCATAAACCATAGGAATGACGGATATGGAAAACATTCAACTTGACCGTCCTGATTAATACAAGAGGTTAATGATAGAGAGGTGTATTTGTAGCTCTGAAGAGGGATTTCTGGTGAGGTTTGTAAGACCTTTGGAGAGGATGAGCTTGACGGCGCTTGGCGCTCAAGAACAAGTAACCGATCTCTTGTCACCGGTACGGCTATCTGACTCTTAGGCTTTACATCACAAGACACTTCTTAGAACCGTTTGAACTTTATAGAACAAGATTTAGAGGAAGTGATCGAATCATCTTTATTGAGGTAGTCTGGGTTTTTATGAGACGTTCAGTACTGTAAACAGATCAGCTTATGGTGATAGTCGTCGCAAATACAACAATACACTGAATACGGTCTTACACAACAAATGCAGGTTATTCGATTATCCGAACTCAAATTGCACGTACTCTCAACACTATAAAGTTGCCAGTGACAAATGACAAAGAGAAACATTAAAAAGACACTTCCTCGCCTCGGCCTCAAAAAAACAATACAATGCAACCGTTCTATGATGTGGCCCTAAGAGGGCCATTGGGTTAATGATTAAGTCACAAGGAAATGCAACTCATCCTAAGAAAGCTAGATAGCTTGATGATAGAGATGAGATCTCAACAACATCCAACACGATCCAACATAACGTTTAAGAATAATGTAACTAATAGGATCAATCAAGTTCAACTAGTAGTCGAACTAACAGAAGGAAATACAGATAAATGAAAAGTAAGACATTGTGAGTTCGAAATATGAAACAAAGTAAAATGGAAAACAATGAAGTTGAATAGGGTAAAAGACCAGTCGAGGATTCAAAGGAACAAGCAATAAAATAAAATAGTTTATTCAACATAAAAAATGAAGACGCGAAGCAAATGAGATTTGTGGCCCTAAAGAGGGCCTTTGGGAGGTTTTTGGTCCTAAAGAGGACCGTTGGGAGATTTGTGGTCCTGAAGAGGACCTTTGGGAGATTACACCGTAATCAGAATGCAGTAGTACATACACTACACCCTGACGCTAGAGCACATGTTACCACAGGTTAGAGAGGTTAGGGGGTGTGGCAACATGTGCTCTAGCGCCAAAAAACAATGAAATATATACAAATTAATAATAATATAAAAACACAATAAATAAATCGAACACAATAAATAAACAAGGGAGGAGCTGGCCAGCTCAAATAAAGGGGGCAAAGTTTTATTAATGAAATATGAAAAAAAAATCCTTGGTGTCCTCCAGCCGGTCCATCGGCTCCAATCGCACCCGAGCGGTGTACGGCGCAGAGTTTCAGCCACTGTAGAAAATTGAGTTATACAGCTGTTGAAAAATTATAAAAACTACCTGGTGAGGAAGGAAAATTTACTTCACCTAGACCCGCTACTTTTCGGCTTTGACAAAGTCTCTTGCTACTTTTCGGCTTCGACAGAGTCTCTTGCTACTTTTCGGCTTCGACAGAGTCTCTTGCTACTTTTCGGCGGGTCTAGGCTCATGCTCTTCCTTCCTCATGTTAGCCTTGTCCTCACCATATCCAACTGCTCTATTAAGCTACAAATATTCAAATTGAGTAAAATTTAATTTAAAAATTAAAAAGTCCGGCTGTCTGCTACTGCTTCCAGGAACTCTAATCTAAGATTACAATATAGAGAACAGGGGGGGGGATGCCGGCCAGCATAGAAGGGTCAATCAAAAAATTTAAAACTCAATTTTTCAGCTTCTTGATCTGAGCGGCCTCCCAGCTTCACCCTCAAGACCTAAACCTCACACACACAAATTTTGAATTTAAGACAATATAAGGAAGGGGATCTGGCGCCAGATTAATATAATTTGTTTTATAAAAAAGGGGAGAGGGGCCTAGATAAGTTAATTAAATGATTAAATTTTTAAAAAGTTTAAAAGCTAAATTTAATAATAATATTTCACAAAATCTGAAAATAAAAATTAAACAATTTTTTTAAGCTTAATTCCTACCTGTGTGTCTGAAGTTCAGACGACAGGAGGGTTCTCCCTCATTCTCGGAACAAAAGTTCCTGAAAACATGAGAGATTAAGCACAATGACATAAGCATAACAAAGAAAAAGAAAGAGAGAAAGAGATTGATATACTCAAGCTCTTCCTGACGAGAACGAATGAATAATAGACATTTTTGCATTTTTGTTGCCTTATATAGGCATAGTTAGCGCTAAAATTTGAATTTCAAAACGCTTGACCCCTAATAAGCCTTACATGGCATATGCTGATTGGCTAATCAGCTGTTGAGGTCAATCAGAGATCACACCATATGTTGTTTATGTTTATCATACAGTTGTTGTTTGTAGTTTATCAACTGTCATCATTTCTCTTATTCAGAGATCGCTTCCGGGTTAGGAGTCCCAGGTATCGTACTTTTTCGTTTTTCTCCACTTTTCTTTGTACACCCATAAAGCGTACGGAACATACAAGATATGTACCACAAACTAAATACGTATATTTTCAGAATTTTTTGAATGTTGCTTAAGAACGTTTGGTTTGTTTCATGCCACTTTTTTCGTGGAGATTATGATGATTTAGGTTGATATTTGTGTTATTTCCCATCCCATTCACATTCTCGTTTCCATCATGTGTTTTATGATGAGTTGTGATAATTAGCATTCTATGAAAAGTTTCGCTTTTATCGATTCTACCAGACTGTGTGGTATGATCCGACTGAATATTTAAAGTTTCTAGTTCATTCCAGGGTTTGTGATTAACAGTATAGTGATAGTGATGAGTGAGCAAGTTTTTTTTTATTAACCCTGGGAAATCTTCTAATTCACTTCAGATCTCTGTGAGCGTCACTAATCAGTTAGTAACGAGGTATATGCATTTGTACAGAATTGTAATGGACAACTGGTTATAGGAGCAGATGTACATTCTGTTGCTGCAGGAAACGGGTCTAGTTGTGAATCCTTCAATTACGTTCAAACGATTGATTTAGCTTCTTCTCGTGTGATCGAGGAGCTGTTCAGCCTGTGGATGCAGGTGGTTTCATCTGACTATAGTGATTTGTAAATATGTTGACCAATCTGCATGGTGTTTACAACTATTGATTCATTTGATAATCAACTCATTAATTCGAACTGTTATAATCCAGCCTCCCACAAGGGAACACTGTTAACAAAAAATTGCGATCATTCATATTGAATTCGAACACACATAAGAACTTACCTGGTTCTTCTCTCCTAAAACTGAAGTACGCAATATTCGAAAAGATTACAACCTAGTCATTTTTTCTCCCACGTGAATGAGACTTTGACGTCACGTCATCCACATGGTGCTATGAAGCTACTGCGAGTCATTCTCACGTCGTCGTGCTTTTCTTTTACTTTAAATGAAAAGAAGATGGAATGTATTTGCTACACATTCTAGGATATAGTTGAGACGCAACATCCCATATCAATTCATTGGTATGAAGATTATTAATCATTCGTATTACAGATCTTTGTCAACTCATGTTCAGGGAATTCAGAATAGTTTTTAGATTTCTTTCTGTAGGAAGACAAAAGTTCCTTTGATTGGAGTCGTTGAAAACATGGCTCACTTCGTGTGTCCGAACTGTAATCACACAACTATTCTCTTCACTTCATCCACTGGTTCGTACTGCTCAATGCTCTTAGACATGATCCCCCCCATATTTCAGAAGGAGCCGAAGAGATGCGTAAGCAAAGTGAATTGAAACTTCTCGCACAACTGCCTATGGAACCACGCCTAGCAGGTGCTTGAGGCAGTGGAGAAGATTTCTTTACGATAGAATGCTAGTGATTTGATGACTTATAAAATAGTATGTTGAGCGTTATAGACATCCCCAGACTCTGTCCACGTCAAGGCTTATAAGGATTTGGCTGATAAAGTGAAATCGAGAATGCAACATTAAGAACTTTGGTTTTTGTTATTTTTATGAAATTTCTTTAAATGTTGAAACTGTTCTTTTATTTATATTTCGAAGGCTCACAGTGTTCCTTCTCTTATGTTTGTCGATTAATGTACGGATTTGGTGGAAAATATCTTTCAGATGTATAGAGTTGTTGTCACAGGAGTTGGAACTGTTATACCGTCCGGGTCAGGAGTTCAAGTGCTTCATCAAGCTTTTCTGAAAGGACTTTCAGGAATAAAGTATAGGGAGAGTTTGGGTTATCTAGTAATCATACATTGACGTTGCTTGGAATGCACTGTCTTTACATAGGCTGGAGCTATCGATGATAGCTCAGCTGACTTTGAACGATGGAATGCTGGACAAAGACGCGAAATGAGCCGAGCTAGTCAGTTAGCTTTATTAGCTGCTGAAGAAGTTGTTTCCTGATAATGCTCCTCAATTAAACTTTGTTTTCAGGCGCTCACGGCTGCGAACGCAACATCCCTTGATCACACTGAAACATTGGTCAATATCGGAACAGGTTCTCTCTTATATACTACATCCATGTTTTGCATCCATATTGGTAAACAGTTGACAAAGCCAAAATCTATGTTATGGACTTATAGGTTTTTGAAACATCCACTAGTTGGCTGATGGGATGACGTAAAAGGATTCGGAAGTTAACAGTACGTTTTGTATTCTTCTGAGAGTTTCTTTACATTGTTTCTTTAGTTTTCATTGATGTGTCCACTGCTTTCGATTCTG
This sequence comes from Auanema freiburgensis, assembly GCA_030370435.1. Lineage (NCBI taxonomy): Eukaryota > Metazoa > Nematoda > Chromadorea > Rhabditida > Rhabditidae > Auanema > Auanema freiburgense. Next base: position 1,309,931 of record CM059366.1, read on the forward strand.
TTAAGAAGAAGAAGTGAATGCAGCCGTTCTGCATAGTGTTTATGTAATGCAACTTCTCTGTGCCATCAAAGTGCCGAAGGTGAGCTTCAGCTTCCTCTCCGGAGGAGAGCAGTGGAGCTCACCAGCTCACGCCGCCGACTGACGTGATACTGACGTCTCACGTCTTAAAAAACCACGTGAAGTCACGTCACGTCACCCAATCAGCGACGAGCTACGGGAACGTCATTTTCACGTGAAAAAACGCTAATGAGGTCGTTCCGTTACGAGAACAGGTGAAAATTGGCTCAAATACATAAAATCAGTTAGTTTTACAATGTTTCTTGATCAGAATTTCAAGCTGAATTCGGTCATGTCGTAAGTTTTCTTTTTCAGCCAACAAACATTCCTGACGATAGGAATCATGTACGTAGTCGCCGAGAGTTCTATTTGGAGCGAAAGTGCAACTCCATAGCCGACTCCTTGTTTGTATATTTTTTATGTTTTTCTAATAAAAATAGTTTTGTTCTCTATTCGTTCATCATATCAAGAGGTTGCATATCTTCTTCACTCTCCTTACAGAGTTTCCTGATCCATTTGTTTCGAATAAGTAGTTGACTCAGTTACATACTCACGTGCTCTATTGACACTTCATGGTTCTCATTCGAGAGTTCATCCATTTCCTACTCGTTTTCTGCTCAGTTTTCCTTTCTCTCTCGAATCTTCTCCCCCATCTTACTTATCATGGATCGTTAATATGAGTTGAATAAGATGCTTAGTGTTCAACAGAGCCCGAGCCATAAAGCAAAGCTCCTTAGTTCATTGGTCCTTTCCTTGATTACCAAGAGATGCAGTATACCGAGAACTAGACTCTACTACTTCCTCTTGTTAATTGTTGTTCTTCATTCATATGTTAATGGTTCCTGTACATTTTCAATTGATTTCTAATTATACGTAATGATGTGGAGTTGCATGGCTCTCGCTTTCTTTCAGGAAGGTCAGCATAGTCACAGCCTCAAGCGACTTGTTCTCTTTCATTTTATGTCATTGTTCATAAAGTTTCATGGACGAAAACTAATGGATATTGAGTCGCTAATCTTATACTTCTCATCTGATCCTTTTCTCCGTTATGAAAGCTTTAAGACTTGTTGTGCGAAGGTATATCCATATACGACGATGGGATATTGATTGATTTGATCGCATACACAGATATTTCATAATTGAAGCAACTCAATCATAAAGCATAAAACAACACGACTTATGACAATTCATTACATAGAAACATAAAAAACAAAACAAAAACACTTCCTCGCCGAGATTTCATTCTTGGAGGTCTTCCAGAGAGGGAGCAAATGTTCACCTGCCGCCCAGAACGATATGACGTCCTCTCAGTTCATTATCCCTCATCCAAACCTTGTTGAATAACTGTAATATATTAATATGAAACAAGTTTGGAAATTAAAAAAGCTTAAGAATGCAACCGGATTGCGCGTCCGAGGTTTTTGAAATGAATTAGTAAATCTCATACTACGTACCGTCCAACCGATCCCGGTAATGCTTCGAAGCTCTCAATGAGTTGATGTGGACGCACTTTTCTAAACATTTTCCGAGTAAAAGAAGGGAGGCAAAGGCTTACTGAGATTCTTGTGTTATGTCACCAGGAGCTCCGACCAGTACCCAACAAACTCCATAATAAGGAATTGTATGTTCCTTTCGCTGCTCAAATATCTGAAGCGTATACTATTTGAAGCTTAAACTATGCTAATATAATAAAGAAAATAACAAATACAAATCATAAGTATAATATAGAACAATCAGATAAAGTTAATTAAAAAAGCTTAAGAATGCAACCGGATTGCGCGTCCGAGGTTTTTGAAATGAATTAGTTAAATGAATACTCAAAGAAGTTGTTGGTTAATTAAAGTATGGGCAGATTCACGTCTTTTCTCAATAAAACTCAAAAACCACAGGTGCTGATTGTTTCGTTCGCACGGTCTTCTACTTGGTGTTTATTGGTTTTTCGTACAATGTGTACGACCATATCACGTTGAATATACGCCATCCCGTCCGATCTGGCAAGTCAAGCAACGTCGGGCCTGGTTAGTACTTGGATCGGAGACGGCTTGGGAATCCCAGGTGTTGTACACTTTTTCATTTTTTTCTAATATTTTTACAATTCGCATAGTTATTGATTGTACAAATTAAACGCGCTCTTCTGTTAAGTAAACCTTTAATAGCTTTGGTCAATCGATATCTTATAATTACCATAAAAGCTATTATTGTAATTCATTGATTTGGAAGCTTTTCATATTGTTATATTGACATGTTCTTTCTCACTCTGCACTTCATGTTTCTCTCGTTGTCTTTTTTCTTTTCATGACCTTTCATTCTCATTGCAATCCATTTGTTCGTTTTTCTTGCTTTGCTTGTACTTCACTCATAGGCTTTTGGCCGTGCGGTGAACTACAAGGAGATCGGTGCCTAACTGAATGATTCGAGTTTTTTCTCAATTACTCATCTTCATGTTCAGTGCTTTCTATCCGATCGCCACTCTTCTTACACGAGTTGGTCAGCACTTTCTTAACAATTCGTTAACAAATGATTGGAATCGAGTTGTCTCGGTCTTCATTTTTCTTAGAAACTTGAACTTTCAGAGTGATTAACTAACATGATCTTTGCCAATGAAAGCTTCCTTTCAATGAATTATTTTATGAATAGCATGTACATGTATACTAACTTTGTATTTATTGTATTTTATTTTTGTATTTATTGTATTTTATTTTTGTATTTATTGTATACTAACTTTGTATTTATTGTATACTAACACCACCATATAAAAAGCTTATGATACGAGAGACCGAAGTTAAGCTCCTGGGGAAACCCAGAGCATCGTGTTTCAGGGTTCACGATTTAAAACGTCCCCTAGGTCACTTGTTTTCATAAGCCCTAATGTATTTGCCTAAAGGGGTTATGCCTATCAAGGGTTGGCTCGAGTCCGATGGATTTGTTTCAGCTCTTATTAAGGTATTTATGGTATTTAGCGGTATTGAGTGAGGTTTTGTCCTGACTCAATCTTCTAAATGCTGTAACATAGGCGCTTTGTTTTCTCTCACTTCTCTTCATTGTTCAAAAAGCAGCTTTGAAGTGAAGTGGTAGAGAATGGGTTGCTGATGTCAAATGAACTGGGTGTGTTTATGTTGTTCTGGACGGGTGGAGGTGGAATACAATCGTTCTGAACGGAGCAGTATAGCTCACTAGCTCACACCGTCGACTGAGGTGATACTGACGTATCACGTGTTATAAACCCCCGTGAACTCACATCACGTCAACCAGACAGCGAGGAAGATGTTTTTGTTTTGTTTTTTATGTTTCTATGAAATGAATTGTCATAAGTCGTGTTGTTTTATGCTTTATGATTGAGTTGCTTCTTCGGCTCTCATAGTTACTTGGTTGTTTATTGATTTTTCGTTTATTGATTGGTTTGTTTCACCATGCGTTTCTTCGATGACAGAAGCAAGTTAAGGACATGGATTTCAGATAAGTTGTTTCTATCTTTACACATTTTGATTTTGTTGTTTACGTTTTGTATTCTTCTGAGAGTTTCTTTACATTGTTTCTTTAGTTTTCATTGTTGTGTTCACTGCTTCCGAGCCTGTTATGAGTTCAACGAAGTGAATAACTAGCAGGTAACATTATATTCATACAGAGGACTTATTGATCATTCGTACTACAGATCTTTGTCAACTCATGTTCAGGGAATTCAGGATAGTTTTTAGATTTCTTTCTGTAGGAAGACAAAAGTTCCTTTGATTGGAGTCGTTGAAAACATGGCTCACTTCGTGTGTCCGAACTGTAATCACACAACTATTCTCTTCACTTCATCCACTGGTTCGTACTGCTCAATGCTCTTAGACATGATCCCCCCCATATTTCAGAAGGAGCCGAAGAGATGCGTAAGCAAAGTGAATTGAAACTTCTCGCACAACTGCCTATGGAACCACGCCTAGCAGGTGCTTGAGGCAGTGGAGAAGATTTCTTTACGATAGAATGCTAGTGATTTGATGACTTATAAAATAGTATGTTGAGCGTTATAGACATCCCCAGACTCTGTCCTCGTCAAGGCTTATAAGGATTTGGCTGATAAAGTGAAATCGAGAATGCAACATTAAGAACTTTGGTTTTTGTTATTTCTATGAAATTTCTTTAAATGTTGAAACTGTTCTTTTATTTATATTTCGAAGGCTCACAGTGTTCCTTCTCTTATGTTTGTCGATTAATGTACGGATTTGGTGGAAAATATCTTTCAGATGTATAGAGTTGTTGTCACAGGAGTTGGAACTGTTATACCGTCCGGGTCAGGAGTTCAAGTGCTTCATCAAGCTCTTCTGAAAGGACTTTCAGGAATAAAGTATAGAGAGGATTTGGGTTATCTAGTAAACATACATTGACGTTGCTTGGAATGCACTGTCTTTACATAGGCTGGAGCTATCGATGATAACTCAGCTGACTTTGAACGATGGAATTCTGGACAAAGACGTGAAATGAGCCGAGCTAGTCAGTTAGTTTTATTAGCTGCTGAAGAAGTTGTTTCCTGATAATGCTCCTCAATTAAACTTTGTTTTCAGGCGCTCACGGCTGCGAACGCAACATCCCTTGATCACACTGAAACATTGGTCAATATCGGAACAGGTTCTCTCTTATATACTACATCCATGAGTATTTCTATTATCTGTAGGTGTGGCTGACTTGAACGCTATTGCTGAAACTTCGCCTCTGTCCGTCACAATGAAGAATTGGAAAATGCGTAAGCTTTTGTATCTCAACACTATTGAATTGAACTTTTCAGACAATTGCAGAAGAAAATAAGAATCAGAGTCATTCAAGTAATTCTATTCATCAATCCGATATCTTACATCTTTACTTCAGGCTATGCGAGAGATTTGTGCTCTAAAAGGAGGGACATCTTCTGTGTTTTCATGTATTATACTTCAACAAATGTGTTATACAGGCAGATGGTATGATGACCATCCTTTACCTTCTCATCCTATTTTGAACGAGGACGAGTGTAATCATCTGGGGTTAGTTCGACTTTTAATCTCTTTCACATGATGAAATCTTTTAGAAATGGAATGACCATACCTTTACTGCAGGAGAAACTAGCTGTTTCTAAATCTGACAGCTTCACGGATGTGTTGAGAAAAGCTCAAAAAGACTTATCTTCGTTATCCTTTAGCAAAGAACACATAGAGAAGGTATATTACAATTACTCATCAAGTAGTTAACTTTCTTAACAGATCATCAAATGCTTGTGTGATTATCCTATCTTGAGTATCAAACGATGCGAATTATTCTGCAACAACGAAAACTTTTCAATTGCTCTTAATCCTGAAACTTCCACAAAGCTGACAGCTTCTAGCGATTGTCGTTCAGTTCAGAAGTTGAATACTATAGGATGCGGCAGAGTCAGTTTCTGTGAACTATCGCTACTCACAGTCATTTTTTGAGAACAATACTATAGCTACTTTGCCTCAATGGTCCAAGGAGAAGATAATCGGATGGATCATATTGGTAAACAGTTGACAAAGCCAAAATCTATGTTATGGACTTATAGGTTTTTGAAACATCCACTAGTTGGCTGATGGGATGACGTAAAAGGATTCGGAAGTTAACAGTACGTTTTGTATTCTTCTGAGAGTTTCTTTACATTGTTTCTTTAGTTTTCATTGATGTGTCCACTGCTTTCGATTCTGTTAAGAAGAAGAAGTGAATGCAGCCGTTCTGCATAGTGTTTATGTAATGCAACTTCTCTGTGCCATCAAAGTGCCGAAGGTGAGCTTCAGCTTCCTCTCCGGAGGAGAGCAGTGGAGCTCACCAGCTCACGCCGCCGACTGACGTGATACTGACGTCTCACGTGTTTTAAACCCCCGTGGACTCACGTCACGTCACCCAATCAGCGACGAGCTACGGGAACGTCATTTTCACGTGAAAAAACGCTAATGAGGTCGTTCCGTTACGAGAACAGGTGAAAATTGGCTCAAATACATAAAATCAGTTAGTTTTACAATGTTTCTTGATCAGAATTTCAAGCTGAATTCGGTCATGTCGTAAGTTTTCTTTTTCAGCCAACAAACATTCCTGACGATAGGAATCATGTACGTAGTCGCCGAGAGTTCTATTTGGAGCGAAAGTGCAACTCCATAGCCGACTCCTTGTTTGTATATTTTTTATGTTTTTCCAATAAAAATAGTTTTGTTCTCTATTCGTTCATCATATCAAAAGGTTGTATATCTTCTTCACTCTCCTTACAGAGTTTCCTGATCCATTTGTTTCGAATAAGTAGCGCGTTAGTTGACTCAGTTACATACTCACGTGCTCTATTGACACTTCATGGTTCTCATTCGAGAGTTCATCAAGTTCCTACTCGTTTTCTGCTTAGTTTTCCTTTCTTTCTCGAATCTTCTCCCCTATCTTACTTATCATGGATCGTTAATATGAGTTGAATAAGACGGTTGGTGTTGAATAAGACGGTTAGTGCAGAGCCAGAGCGATAAAGCAAGGCTCCTTAGTTCATTGGTCCTTTCCTCGATTACCAAGAGATGCAGTATACCGAGAACTAGACTCTACTACTTCCTCTTGTTAATTGTTGTTCTTCATTCATATGTTAATGGTTCCTGTACATTTTCAATTGATTTCTAATTATACGTAATGATGTGGAGTTGCATGGCTCTCGCTTTCTTTCAGGAAGGTCAGCATAGTCACAGCTTCAAGCGACTTGTTCTCTTTCATTTTCTGTCATTGTTCATAAAGTTTCATGGACGAAAACTAATGGATATTGAGTCGCTAATCTCATACTTCTCATCTGATCCTTTTCTCCGTTATGAAAGCTTTAAGACTTGTTGTGCGAAGGTATATCCATACTTATGCTCTTCTCTTAACAGAATTTCATCTTTTATCGCTCATAAGTTGGTTAGGATGTGTATTTTCCAAATTTGATACATCCATGCTTCTTATCCGAGTGAAGATGAGAAGATGTTCAACGAAAGGTTTCTCTTTTCCACTTTTCCTGCTTTCAAACAGCTTGTTGATCTTTCCTCTAAATGCATACTTCTTTCCTCTTACTCAACCCATATATTCTGACTCTTAGGTAGCATAAAAACACATAAATTAAGCTTTAAAATGCATTTACAAGCTTAGTTAGTAGTTTGCATGTTTAATTGGTCCTGCAGCGATTGTAACGTGCGCATATGCATCTTCGCGTACCATGTACGGCGCGCAAAGTACATAATGGGTGAGAAAACGTGTTTCAAACAGCGTCGTGGCTGTGTCATTGAACGCTGGCGTATGTTGGTGCGTCTACGCTTTTGGCGTGATTTTGGAAGGCGTTGTCTCTCTGTCAGAGAGCCAAAACCCTTTCAAAATCTTCGCTAATTTTTGTTAAAAGTGTTCCCTTGTGGGAGGTTAAACTATGCCAGTTTGTGAAAGATTTTATTGAACTTTGTTTGTAATTTTTGATTTTATTTTCCTTGTTTTTCTCTCAGTTTTCTTCTTATTTCTTGGCTTATTAACTGTTATTTGAACACAGATTGTTAGTTAAATAGTAGTTATGTTGGAAATAATAGTTTGATCGTTTGAAAACTTTCTTTTTTTCGTTCTAATCAATTCATTTTTGCTATTTTGTCTCTCATTTTTGTTGTATCGATGAGAGCTTCGAATTACCTTTCGATGAAAAAAAAGATCATCGAAATTGGTTCATTTTGAGCTGAGTTAGAACGTTTTAACCTTTTCATCTCAATGCTTATGCACCACCGCTTCACTTTTCACACGCGCTGTTGGAATGAAACACGTGAACAACCGTTCAAGCGCGTCAGATAGTTGAAAATGAATGAACGACCGCATCGTTGAGCTTCTTTCTTTAAAATGATTTTCTTCTTAGCTTTTCATTTTCCATTCAGCGTTATTGAGTGAGCGGCGTCTTCAGTCCACTCTTCTAACTGTCATAACTTTGTTCAAATCCATCCGTTTCCAGATATCTTTTCAATGGTCTAATCCTTTAATTATAATAATGAACATGCTCATCTGCCTATTGTTCCATTCCAACTCTTCGCAATGCTCTTCTTCATATTCCTTGTTGTCTTTTCGAAATTGCGAAATAATATGCTGCGCGAGCGTTCTTTGTGTTTATTGGTTCATTTCACTGTTGAGATTGTCATATTAGGTTTCTTCAATTACTTTTCGATGTATTCTATTCATGTGAATGCCTAAGTTGATAGATAAGATAGATGAGCTTAGCACACAGGTTCAATGAAATGTATTTTCCTATTCTCTTCACGTATTGTTGTTTGGGAGATCGATGTTATAGTGCTTTATCTGATTGTTCTATATTATACTTATGATTTGTATTTTTGTTTTCTTCTTTATTATATTAGCATAGTTTAAGCTTCAAATAGTATACGCTTCAGATATTTGAGCAGCGAAAGGAACATACAATTCCTTATTATGGAGTTTGTTGGGTACTGGTCGGAGCTCCTGGTGACATAACACAAGAATCTCAGTAAGACTTTGCCTCCCTTCTTTCACTCGGAAAATGTTTAGAAAAGTGCGTCCACATCAACTCATTGAGAGCTTCGAAGCATTACCGGGATCGGTTGGACGGTACGTAGTATGAGATTTACTAATTCATTTCAAGAACCTCGGACGCGCAATCCGGTTGCATTCTCAAGCTTTTTCATTTCCAAACTTGTTTTATATTGATATATTACAGTTATTAAACAAAGGTTTGGATGAGGGATTACGAGGAGTTCTTACGTCAAAGCGAGTTGATGGAGGAGGAAGAGATGGAAGAAATAGAACAAGAAGAGGAGCCACTTCGTAATCGAACCTTTGAAGAAATGTCCTTAGCTTTTGCTGAGAACGAAACGTGGACCTGCAGTTGTCACAGGTGATATAACCAATGCTTTTCCTATTTCCAATTGATATTTTCAGCTTTTCGCAAAGTGCGTGCTGTTAGTTGTTGTTATTGGAATGATCCATGGTCTCGTTGTCATTCCCGTTATGTTCAACTTGATGTCTGTCAACTGCTAAGAAAGTGCCTTCCGTGGTTGCAAATGAAGGAACAGCCCGTGAATGCAACCGTTTGGGATTCTCGGATGTGAGGTGGAACTACTTTGATTGTGCTCAAAAGCAATTGATTTGTTCTTTTACTATTTCATATAACACTTTGATATAACATCCGATTGTAATAATCATTTACACTTTCATTCTCGAATAAACTCTTTGAAGACATGTATGTTCCCTGAGTTGAGTCTTCTGTTCTCACTATTACTTGAAAGGATCTAGAACACCTTATATCAGCTTGTTATTCAGAGAAGCTGTTCTTATAGTTGTTTGAGCATCTAAAGCTTTGTTATGAACCACTTGACTTCTTCGTGGATATCATAATGCTCTCGGGAAAACAGAATAGTTAGTTTGAATCTCATTCGATCAGCTCATTGTTGCAGAAAGAAAGATATCATAGTCATCAGTTGGCTGATGGGATGACGTAAAAGGATTCGGAAGTTAACAGTACGTTTTGTATTCTTCTGAGAGTTTCTTTACATTGTTTCTTTAGTTTTCATTGTTGTGTTCACTGCTTCCGAGCCTGTTATGAGTTCAACGAAGTGAATAACTAGGAGGTAAGATTATATTCATACAGAGGACTTATTGATCATTCGTACTAGAGATCTTTGTCAACTCATGTTCAGGGAATTCAGAATGGTTTTTAGATTTCTTTCTGTAGGAAGACAAAAGTTCCTTTGATTGGAGTCGTTGAAAACATGGCTCACTTCGTGTGTCCGAACTGTAATCACACAACTATTCTCTTCACTTCATCCACTGGTTCGTACTGCTCAATGCTCTTAGACATGATCCCCCCCATATTTCAGAAGGAGCCGAAGAGATGCGTAAGCAAAGTGAATTGAAACTTCTCGCACAACTGCCTATGGAACCACGCCTAGCAGGTGCTTGAGGCAGTGGAGAAGATTTCTTTACGATAGAATGCTAGTGATTTGATGACTTATGAAATAGTATGTTGAACGTTACAGACATCCCCAGACTCTGTCCTCGTCAAGGCTTATAAGGATTTGGCTGATAAAGTGAAATCGAGAATGCAACATTAAGAACTTTGGTTTTTGTTATTTCTATGAAATTTCTTTAAATGTTGAAACTGTTCTTTTATTTATATTTCGAAGGCTCACAGTGTTCCTTCTCTTATGTTTGTCGGTTAATGTACGGATTTGGTGGAAAATATCTTTCAGATGTATAGAGTTGTTGTCACAGGAGTTGGAACTGTTACACCGTCCGGGTCAGGAGTTCAAGTGCTTCATCAAGCTCTTCTGAAAGGACTTTCAGGAATAAAGTATAGGGAGAGTTTGGGTTATCTAGTAAAGATACATTGACGTTGCTTGGAATGCACTGTCTTTACATAGGCTGGAGCTATCGATGATAACTCAGCTGACTTTGAACGATGGAATTCTGGACAAAGACGCGAAATGAGCCGAGCTAGTCAGTTAGTTTTATTAGCTGCTGAAGAAGTTGTTTCCTGATAATGCTCCTCAATTAAACTTTGTTTTCAGGCGCTCACGGCTGCAAACGCAACATCCCTTGATCACACTGAAACATTGGTCAATATCGGAACAGGTTCTCTCTTATATACTACATCCATGAGTATTTCTATTATCTGTAGGTGTGGCTGACTTGAACGCTATTGCTGAAACTTCGCCTCTGTCCGTCACAATGAAGAATTGGAAAATGCGTAAGCTTTTGTATCTCAACACTATTGAATTGAACTTTTCAGACAATTGCAGAAGAAAATAAGAATCAGAGTCATTCAAGTAATTCTATTCATCAATCCGATATCTTACATCTTTACTTCAGGCTATGCGAGAGATTTGTGCTCTAAAAGGAGGGACATCTTCTGTGTTTTCATGTATTATACTTCAACAAATGTGTTATACAGGCAGATGGTATGATGACCATCCTTTACCTTCTCATCCTATTTTGAACGAGGACGAGTGTAATCATCTGGGGTTAGTTCGACTTTTAATCTCTTTCACATGATGAAATCTTTTAGAAATGGAATGACCATACCTTTACTGCAGGAGAAACTAGCTGTTTCTAAATCTGACAGCTTCACGGATGTGTTGAGAAAAGCTCAAAAAGACTTATCTTCGTTATCCTTTAGCAAAGAACACATAGAGAAGGTATATTACAATTACTCATCAAGTAGTTAACTTTCTTAACAGATCATCAAATGCTTGTGTGATTATCCTATCTTGAGTATCAAACGATGCGAATTATTCTGCAACAACGAAAACTTTTCAATTGCTCTTAATCCTGAAACTTCCACAAAGCTGACAGCTTCTAGCGATTGTCGTTCAGTTCAGAAGTTGAATACTATAGGATGCGGCAGAGTCAGTTTCTGTGAACTATCGCTACTCACAGTCATTTTTTGAGAACAATACTATAGCTACTTTGCCTCAATGGTCCAAGGAGAAGATAATCGGATGGATCATATTGGTAAACAGTTGACAAAGCCAAAATCTATGTTATGGACTTATAGGTTTTTGAAACATCCACTAATAGATTATTGAGTTTGTCTTACTCTGGACCCATCAAGGAACAGAAGATTGTGCGAATCCGAGTTTCGACACCGGAAAAGAAGTGCTTTTCCATGTTTTTCGATTTCTTAATCAATTTTTTCAGAGGGAAATATTCATGGACAATCACGATTCTATCGGACTGTTACTTGGGTATAGATGAAGAGTACACTTTCAATATGGATGTGATATGATTACGGTTTATTTCGAAATTCATTTTATCGGAATTTGAGTAACGTAATAAATAATAATAACATGGATATATATAGAGGATGACATTGGAAGAAATAGACGAACAAAGACAAAATCGGTGGGACAAGGGCTGTTGCAACACATTTTGAAATGCCTTGATATACTCCTCTCAATTCTAATGGACTTATACTATACTATGTGAACATAAATGGATATATTCCTTATAATACTTTTGTTGTTGCAATATCTGTTAAGAGTTGAACAGTCTCCTTATTACTTCCATGATTATTAATATTCTATTTATTGATTGGTTATTAAGGTATATGAAGGAATGCGGCCGTTCTGGACGGTCAGAAGAGGAATGCAACCGTTCTGGACGGTCAGGGAAAGAATGCAGCCGTTCTGGACGGTCAGAAGAGGAATGCAACCGTTCTGGACGGTCAGAAGAGGAATGCAGCCGTTCTGGACGATCAGGAGAGGAATGCAGCCGTTCTGGACGGTCAGAAGAGGAATGCAACCGTTCTGGACGGTCAGAAGAGGAATGCAACCAGTCAATAAATTGGTTTTTATTGAATAAAAGAGAGAACTAACCTGATACAACCGTTCTGCGTGTCCACGTAGATGAAAATGACTAAATTCCCGTGGAATTTACGTGAACAGTAGCGAACGTGTGTGACGTAACCGCTGGCTCACGTGAGAATTACGTGGACGGTAGTGCTCATATATTACGTGAAAGTTACGTGAACAACGATTATACTTCAAATGAACCGGACTCATCCTCACCCAAGAAGATAGATATGTCCAATGAGAGAATGGAGAGTCTACTTGAACGTTCTTTGAGTTGTACTTTGTTGTTGTTGTTTGTCAATTGATCTTTCGCCACTTTAGCCCTCAATGGCAACTTACACGATTATTGATTACTTGTCAGTGATATGTTGTGTGCTGTGAGTGATCCGCCTCTCTTTTCTTTTGAGTGCGGCAGTGTGGTAGATATGACTTACATTGGATATTCTTCAAATTCCCTTCCTATTCCCTTGTTTGATAGTCGTTTACTTGATTTCATTGTTTGTTAAGCTTGAGACCCTTGTTTAAGTCATTTGATTGTGAATTGAGATAGTTTAGTTCGGATGTTTAGAGGACAGTTAACTCGAATGGTTTCATCTTTTCATTTGTTCATAATGAACTCGCTGTTCGTTAGACGATCAGTCTTTTAGCTGAGAATGTATGAGATAGTCGTTTGTGCTTTGTTGTTAAGTAGTTTTACTATGCTGTTCATGTATGCGATACTTGCTGTTCCAAGGAGTTTCATCTCCTTGTTTGATCGTCGTCCCCACTTGACCGCGCTTTAGTTAAGGTGATTTGAATTGATTATGCTATGATCGATCGATATAGATTCAGCTAATTCCTTGTAAGGTTCTGAGAGAGTTGTTTGGGATTCCTTGTTTAGTTGCTTTGTTCTGTTGATTCTTAACCAATGTTTTCCTTGTAGAGAGTTTCAATCTCGGCTGTTCCTTGAACGATGAGTTCCTTAGCTGAGAGTTTATGAGATAGTTGTTCGTGCTCTGTCGTTAAGTAGCTTTACGAGGGAATAAGTGTGTATTGTGGCTTCTTGTATCTTCGTTCATCTCAATGTTCTTTGAATGTCCTGAACAGCCTTTGCTATCAGCTCGAATTCATAGAACCTTTCTCATGTTCTCTCTTAATGAGTTGTTAACAGTAGCAATTCCTTGTAACTACTTGTATGTTTGATAGTTGTCATCCCTTGTTTCGTTCATCGTTTACTTTGTCTTCTTGTTCTCCAAGTTACTCGCAAGTACTGATCTTTCATATTACAGGGCGATACCCGAGGACAACGTCGGCTGATGTATTCGAATGGTGGATGAAGCTGATAACAATATCAGGTAAATGTTAAAAACAGTTTTATTATAATAATTATTTATTTACAGTACAAAGACACCAAGAACGAGGAGTTCCAATAACATCCTCCTAACGTACTCGGAGGCTACCAAGAGCCAAGTATCGTTAGGAGAAGGGGAGGGGAAAACTTCCTTTTTTTGAAGTTTTCCTCTCCCAAGGTGGAGGAGTGATCCTCCCCACAATCAGGGGGTAGATACAGAATGGGTTGAGACAGGGGGGCATCGCCATTTTTTTCAAAATTTTTTTATAAAATTTCTCCAAAACCCCCCGTCCCTGTGCCAGACTCTTTCTCTCACTCACACTGCCCTTCCGATGGAGATCTGAGTCAAGAGTCTGGCAACTCATGGACGGTCAGGGTAAATAACACGCTGACTCAGATCTCCGATGATTGGTACCTGAAATTAGAAAGAATGAGTATGGTAGAAATGTATATAAGGGTCACCCCCCTTTGGAAACGGGGGTGACCGGAACTTACTATTTGCACTCTCGTAGACGGATCCTTGACAGGGCCGGGAATTGAACCAACCACTTCCTAGTATGAATGACCAACTAACCTCTTGGCTATTCTTCCACATTTACTCCATATCATTGGATATATATGGAGGATGAAATTGGAAAAAATGGCCAAAAAAAAGAGAAAATTTCTAGGACAAGGGGTGTCGCAATACCTTCTCCTCAGTACTACGAGTGCCTGAGAAAGAGTGAACACAATCGCAAGGTTCACTCTATCTCAGGCACTTGTAGCACTGAGAAGAAGGCATTGCGGCACTTCATTGTATTTCCAAAGACTAACAAACGGCTTTCTGTAACTAACCAATATGAACAAAGATATGAGAACTTATCTGTTATCTGCACCCGCGACTTTCTCGTCTAAGAATTCCAACTTCTCATTCCCTCGATCCTCCTATAACAAGTGGAATGTATAGTAACATGGAAACACACGTAATCATCAACTCATATGAATGAAGAACAACAATTAACAAGACGAAGTATTAGAGTCTATAAACTGAGTATTCAACGAACAAGACACAAGACCTTCACAACCAGAAATTGGTTTCCAACATCGGTGAACCTTCCATCCAAATGTCAAAAGAAAGTAATTCAGAAAGTATTTGAGAAGGGAAAACTCGAAATGAAAACAAAGAACACAAGCAACGCTCATACTTTGAAAGATATCGCTTAGTTTCGAAATGACATGACAACAACCATTGTGAACAAGGAGTTGACAGAGCACGTTGAACACGATTCGATCTGCTGCGCGAACCAAAAAATGGATAACTTGGGAAAAAAATGAAACATTAAACAAGAAAGCTCAATGGTTCGGTTGTTCATTCCTTTTCAACTGACAAACGCGCTTAGCATCTGGAAAGCGTTTCAAATCTCTCCTGAGATCTGTTTTGATCAAAACGTATTTCACAGACAGTTCTCGGTATACTGCATCTCTTGGTAATCGAGGAAAGGACCACTGGCTCTGCACTAACCGTCTACCTCAACTCATATTAACGATCCATGATAAGTAAGACGGGGGAGAAGATTCGAGAAAGTCATTCAGGAAAACTGAGCAGAAAACGAGTAGGAAATGGATGAACTCTCGAATGAGAACCATGAAGTATCAATAGAACGCGTAAGTATGTAACTGAGTCAACTAACGCGCTACTTATTCGAAACAAATGGATCAGGAAACTCTGAAAACTTTCACGAATCTCATATCAGAGAAGGGAAACCAATGAAGAAGTATGCGAATCTTCAACAACGCCCAGAACGGTTGCATTCTACTCTAATCGTACATGGATGTTGCATTCTACATGAACCCATAAGAACTAATTAACATAATCGAAGATAGAAAATCAAAGCTTAGAAAGAAAAAACATGGAAACTGTAAAAGTAATCGGATCAATGTGTCGAGTTCATTGCAACTGCAGGAGTTTCGAAACATCGAGTTTCGTTTTCTCAATAGAGCAGATTATAGATTGAGCTACCTCACATCCGAGAATCCCAAACGGTTGCATTCACGGGCTGTTCCTTCATTTGTAACCACGGAAGGCACTTTCTTAGCCGTTGACAGACATCAAGTTGAACATAACGGGAATGACAACGAGACCATGGATCATTCCAATAACAACAACTAACAGCACGCACTTTGCGAAAAGCTGAAAATATCAATTGGAAATAGGAAAAGCATTGGTTATATCACCTGTAACAACTGCAGGTCCACGTTTCGTTCTCAGCAAAAGCTAAGGACATTTCTTCAAAGGTTCGATTACGAAGTGGCTCCTCTTCTTGCTCTATTTCTTCCATCTCTTCCTCCTCCATCAACTCGCTTTGACGTAAGAACTCCTCGTAATCCCTCATCCAAACCTTTGTTGAATAACTGTAATATATCAATATAAAACAAGTTTGGAAATGAAAAAGCTTAAGAATGCAACCGGATTGCGCGTCCGAGGTTCTTGAAATGAATTAGTAAATCTCATACTACGTACCGTCCAACCGATCCCGGTAATGCTTCGAAGCTCTCAATGAGTTGATGTGGACGCACTTTTCTAAACATTTTCCGAGTAAAAGAAGGGAGGCAAAGGCTTACTGAGATTCTTGTGTTATGTCACCAGGAGCTCCGACCAGTACCCAACAAACTCCATAATAAGGAATTGTATGTTCCTTTCGCTCCTCAAATATCTGAAGCGTATACTATTTGAAGCTTAAACTATGCTAATATAATGAAGAAAATAACAAATACAAATCATAAGTATAATATAGAACAATCAGATAAAGCACTATAACATCGATCTCCCAAACAACTTATACGTGAAGAGAATAGGAAAATACATTTCATTGAACCTGTGTGCTAAGCTCATCTATCTTATCTATCCGCTTACCCATTCACATGAATAGATTTACATCGAAAAGTAATTGAAGAAACCTAATATAACAATCTCAACAGTGAAATGAACCAATTAACACAAAGAACGCTCGCGCAGCATGTTATTTCGCAATTTCGAAAAGACAACAAGGAATATGAAGAAGAGCATTGCGAAGACTTAGATTGGAACAATAGGCAGACAAGCATGTTCATTATTATAATTAAAGGATTAGACCATTGAAAAGATATCTGGAAACGGATGGATTTGAAGAAAGTTATGACAGTTAGAAGGCTGGACTGAGGACGCCGCTTACTCAACAACGCTGAATGGAAAATGAAAAGCTAAGAAGAAAATCATTTTAAAGAAAGAAGCTCAACGATGCGGTCGTTCATTCATTTTCAACTATCTGACGCGCTTGAACGGTTGTTCACGTGTTTCATTCCAACAGCGCGTGTGAAAAGGTAAAGCGGTGGTGCATAGTCATTGAGATCAAAAGATAAAAGCGTTCTAACTCAGCTAAAAATGAACCAATTTCGATGATCTTTTTTTTCATCGAAAGGTAATTCGAAGCTCTCATCGATACAACAAAAATGAGAGACAAAATAGCAAAAATGAATTGATTAGAACGAAAAAAAGAAAGTTTTCAAACGATCAAACTATTATTTCCAACATAACTACTATTTAACTAACAATCTGTGTTCAAATAACAGTTAATAAGCCAAGAAATAAGAAGAAAACTGAGAGAAAAACAAGGAAAATAAAATCAAAAATTACAAACAAAGTTCAATAAAATCTTTCACAAACTGGCAGAGTTTAACCTCCCACAAGGGAACACTTTTAACAAAAATTAGCGAGGATTTTGAAAAGGTTTTGGCTCTCTGACAGAGAGACAACGCCTTCCAAAATCACGCCAAAAGCGTAGACGCACCAGCATACGCCAGCGTTCAATGACACAGCCACGACGCTGTTTGAAACACGTTTTCTCACCCATTATGTACTTTGCGCGCCGTACATGGTACGCGAAGATGCATATGCGCACGTTACAATCGCTGCAGGACCAATTAAACATGCAAACTACTAACTAAGCTTGTAAATGCATTTTAAAGCTTAATTTATGTGTTTTTATGCTACCTAAGAGTCAGAATATATGGGTTGAGTAAGAGGAAAGAAGTATGCATTTAGAGGAAAGATCAACAAGCTGTTTGAAAGCAGGAAAAGTGGAAAAGAGAAACCTTTCGTTGAACATCTTCTCATATTCACTCGGATAAGAAGCATGGATGTATCAAATTTGGAAAATACACATCCTAACCAACTTATGAGCGATAAAAGATGAAATTCTGTTAAGGGAAGAGCATAAGTATGGATAAACCTTCGCACAACAAGTCTTAAAGCTTTCATAACGGAGAAAAGGATCAGATGAGAAGTATAAGATTAGCGACTCAATATCCATTAGTTTTCGTCCATGAAACTTTATGAACAATGACAGAAAATGAAAGAGAACAAGTCGCTTGAAGCTGTGACTATGCTGACCTTCCTGAAAGAAAGCGAGAGCCATGCAACTCCACATCATTACGTATAATTAGAAATCAATTGAAAATGTACAGGAACCATTAACATATGAATGAAGAACAACAATTAACAAGAGGAAGTAGTAGAGTCTAGTTCTCGGTATACTGCATCTCTTGGTAATCGAGGAAAGGACCAATGAACTAAGGAGCCTTGCTTTATCGCTCTGGCTCTGCACTAACCGTCTTATTCAACACCAACCGTCTTATTCAACTCATATTAACGATCCATGATAAGTAAGATAGGGGAGAAGATTCGAGAGAGAAAGGAAAACTGAGCAGAAAACGAGTAGGAAATGGATGAACTCTCGAATGAGAACCATGAAGTGTCAATAGAGCACGTGAGTATGTAACTGAGTCAACTAACGCGCTACTTATTCGAAACAAATGGATCAGGAAACTCTGTAAGGAGAGTGAAGAAGATATACAACCTCTTGATATGATTAACGAATAGAAAACAAAACTATTTTTATTGGAAAAACATAAAAAATATACAAACAAGGAGTCGGCTATGGAGTTGCACTTTCGCTCCAAAAAGAACTTTCGGCGACTACGTACATGATTCCTATCGTCAGGATTGTTTGTTGGCTGAAAAAGAAAACTTACGACATGACCGAATTCAGCTTGAAATTCTGATCAAGAAACATTGTAAAACTAACTGATTTTATGTATTTGAGCCAATTTTCACCTGTTCTCGTAACGGAACGACCTCATTAGCGTTTTTTCACGTGAAAATGACGTTCCCGTAGCTCGTCGCTGATTGGGTGACGTGACGTGAGTCCACGGGGGTTTAAAACACGTGAGACGTCAGTATCACGTCAGTCGGCGGCGTGAGCTGGTGAGCTCCACTGCTCTCCTCCGGAGAGGAAGCTGAAGCTCACCTTCGGCACTTTGATGGCACAGAGAAGTTGCATTACATAAACACTATGCAGAACGGCTGCATTCACTTCTTCTTCTTAACAGAATCGAAAGCAGTGGACACATCAATGAAAACTAAAGAAACAATGTAAAGAAACTCTCAGAAGAATACAAAACGTACTGTTAACTTCCGAATCCTTTTACGTCATCCCATCAGCCAACTAGTGGATGTTTCAAAAACCTATAAGTCCATAACATAGACCAATATGATCCATCCGATTATCTTCTCCTTGGACCATTGAGGCAAAGTAGCTATAGTATTGTTCTCAAAAAATGACTGTGAGTAGCGATAGTTCACAGAAACTGACTCTGCCGCATCCTATAGTATTCAACTTCTGAACTGAACGACAATCGCTAGAAGCTGTCAGCTTTGTGGAAGTTTCAGGATTAAGAGCAATTGAAAAGTTTTCGTTGTTGCAGAATAATTCGCATCGTTTGATACTCAAGATAGGATAATCACACAAGCATTTGATGATCTGTTAAGAAAGTTAACTACTTGATGAGTAATTGTAATATACCTTCTCTATGTGTTCTTTGCTAAAGGATAACGAAGATAAGTCTTTTTGAGCTTTTCTCAACACATCCGTGAAGCTGTCAGATTTAGAAACAGCTAGTTTCTCCTGCAGTAAAGGTATGGTCATTCCATTTCTAAAAGATTTCATCATGTGAAAGAGATTAAAAGTCGAACTAACCCCAGATGATTACACTCGTCCTCGTTCAAAATAGGATGAGAAGGTAAAGGATGGTCATCATACCATCTGCCTGTATAACACATTTGTTGAAGTATAATACATGAAAACACAGAAGATGTCCCTCCTTTTAGAGCACAAATCTCTCGCATAGCCTGAAGTAAAGATGTAAGATATCGGATTGATGAATAGAATTACTTGAATGACTCTGATTCTTATTTTCTTCTGCAATTGTCTGAAAAGTTCAATTCAATAGTGTTGAGATACAAAAGCTTACGCATTTTCCAATTCTTCATTGTGACGGACAGAGGCGAAGTTTCAGCAATAGCGTTCAAGTCAGCCACACCTACAGATAATAGAAATACTCATGGATGTAGTATATAAGAGAGAACCTGTTCCGATATTGACCAATGTTTCAGTGTGATCAAGGGATGTTGCGTTTGCAGCCGTGAGCGCCTGAAAACAAAGTTTAATTGAGGAGCATTATCAGGAAACAACTTCTTCAGCAGCTAATAAAACTAACTGACTAGCTCGGCTCATTTCGCGTCTTTGTCCAGAATTCCATCGTTCAAAGTCAGCTGAGTTATCATCGATAGCTCCAGCCTATGTAAAGACAGTGCATTCCAAGCAACGTCAATGTATCTTTACTAGATAACCCAAACTCTCCCTATACTTTATTCCTGAAAGTCCTTTCAGAAGAGCTTGATGAAGCACTTGAACTCCTGACCCGGACGGTGTAACAGTTCCAACTCCTGTGACAACAACTCTATACATCTGAAAGATATTTTCCACCAAATCCGTACATTAACCGACAAACATAAGAGAAGGAACACTGTGAGCCTTCGAAATATAAATAAAAGAACAGTTTCAACATTTAAAGAAATTTCATAGAAATAACAAAAACCAAAGTTCTTAATGTTGCATTCTCGATTTCACTTTATCAGCCAAATCCTTATAAGCCTTGACGAGGACAGAGTCTGGGGATGTCTATAACGCTCAACATACTATTTCATAAGTCATCAAATCACTAGCATTCTATCGTAAAGAAATCTTCTCCACTGCCTCAAGCACCTGCTAGGCGTGGTTCCATAGGCAGTTGTGCGAGAAGTTTCAATTCACTTTGCTTACGCATCTCTTCGGCTCCTCCTGAAATATGCGGGGATCATGTCTAAGAGCATTGAGCAGTACGAACCAGTGGATGAAGTGAAGAGAATAGTTGTGTGATTACAGTTCGGACACACGAAGTGAGCCATGTTTTCAACGACTCCAATCAAAGGAACTTTTGTCTTCCTACAGAAAGAAATCTAAAAACCATTCTGAATTCCCTGAACATGAGTTGACAAAGATCTGTAGTACGAATGATCAATAAGTCCTCTGTATGAATCTCATCTTACCTCCTAGTTATTCACTTCGTTGAACTCATAACAGGCTCGGAAGCAGTGAACACAACAATGAAAACTAAAGAAACAATGTAAAGAAACTCTCAGAAGAATACAAAACGTAAACAACAAAATCAAAATGTGTAAAGATAGAAACAACTTATCTGAAATCCATGTCCTTAACTTGCTTCTGTCATCGAAGAAACGCATGGTGAAAATAACCAATCAATAAACGAAAAATCAATAAACAACCAAGTAACTATGAGAGCCGAAGAAGCAACTCAATCATAAAGCATAAAACAACACGACTTATGACAATTCATTTCATAGAAACATAAAAAACAAAACAAAAACACTTCCTCGCTGTCTGGTTGACGTGATGTGAGTTCACGGGGGTTTATAACACGTGATACGTCAGTATCACCTCAGTCGACGGTGTGAGCTAGTGAGCTATACTGCTCCGTTCAGAACGATTGTATTCCACCTCCACCCGTCCAGAACAACATAAACACACCCAGTTCATTTGACATCAGCAACCCATTCTCTACCACTTCACTTCAAAGCTGCTTTTTGAACAATGAAGAGAAGTGAGAGAAAACAAAGCGCCTATGTTACAGCATTTAGAAGATTGAGTCAGGACAAAACCTCACTCAATACCGCTAAATACCATAAATACCTTAATAAGAGCTGAAACAAATCCATCGGACTCGAGCCAACCCTTGATAGGCATAACCCCTTTAGGCAAATACATTAGGGCTTATGAAAACAAGTGACCTAGGGGACGTTTTAAATCGTGAACCCTGAAACACGATGCTCTGGGTTTCCCCAGGAGCTTAACTTCGGTCTCTCGTATCATAAGCTTTTTATATGGTGGTGTTAGTATACAATAAATACAAAGTTAGTATACAATAAATACAAAAATAAAATACAATAAATACAAAAATAAAATACAATAAATACAAAGTTAGTATACATGTACATGCTATTCATAAAATAATTCATTGAAAGGAAGCTTTCATTGGCAAAGATCATGTTAGTTAATCACTCTGAAAGTTCAAGTTTCTAAGAAAAATGAAGACCGAGACAACTCGATTCCAATCATTTGTTAACGAATTGTTAAGAAAGTGCTGACCAACTCGTGTAAGAAGAGTGGCGATCGGATAGAAAGCACTGAACATGAAGATGAGTAATTGAGAAAAAACTCGAATCATTCAGTTAGGCACCGATCTCCTTGTAGTTCACCGCACGGCCAAAAGCCTATGAGTGAAGTACAAGCAAAGCAAGAAAAACGAACAAATGGATTGCAATGAGAATGAAAGGTCATGAAAAGAAAAAAGACAACGAGAGAAACATGAAGTGCAGAGTGAGAAAGAACATGTCAATATAACAATATGAAAAGCTTCCAAATCAATGAATTACAATAATAGCTTTTATGGTAATTATAAGATATCGATTGACCAAAGCTATTAAAGGTTTACTTAACAGAAGAGCGCGTTTAATTTGTACAATCAATAACTATGCGAATTGTAAAAATATTAGAAAAAAATAAAAAAGTGTACAACACCTGGGATTCCCAAGCCGTCTCCGATCCAAGTACTAACCAGGCCCGACGTTGCTTGACTTGCCAGATCGGACGGGATGGCGTATATTCAACGTGATATGGTCGTACACATTGTACGAAAAACCAATAAACACCAAGTAGAAGACCGTGCGAACGAAACAATCAGCACCTGTGGTTTTTGAGTTTTATTGAGAAAAGACGTGAATCTGCCCATACTTTAATTAACCAACAACTTCTTTGAGTATTCATTCATCTAAACAACAACCGATCTGACCCAATATTGAATACTAGGAAGCAACAGTGAAATGATAAAACTGTTTCTCCTCTTTCGATCTTTCTTTATTAGAATGGTGGCTGCAACTGTCGAACGTACTACTAAATGGAAAGTGAAAACCCTATAAAGAATTCATTTTTGGCTAGAAAGCTTAGCAGTGTGATGCTTTATTAAGGCTCCCGATGTTGTAAATGGCAGTTGCCTGTCTTATGATTATCTTATTTTCTTATTGTTGTAGAAAAACAGTGAATCAACAAAATAGCTTTAAGATGTTTATTATTCAAATATAATTTTTTTACTTGAGACATAAAAGTAAAGGCATCTTATTCATGCAATACAGATGCTTACCCGTTTTTTCATGAGATTGGAGCAGTAATTATAAACAACTTTCTTTGTCGACAGATAAATCAGCCTCCGTTTCGTTTTCCGCATTATTGCAATTGTAGTATACGTGATTGGCCATGATCGGGCAGTTATAGTAATGATGGGGATCTATAAGATCTGCAATGTGACCGGTTCATGTTTAAGATAATGAAGGTCCTAACCTGGTTCTCCTTCTGTGTTGACCACTGCAGTATAGATAGTTGTATCTTGATGATCTTTTGATTTGAGTATCGGAACTAAATACTCTCCTCCAGGATACTCTTGAATATCCTCCGAAACATTATCTAACACTAACACTCCGTTATTCTCAACAGATAGAAAAAGCAATATACTTGGTTTAGACACAGGATCTGGTTGATATCTTCTTGAACCACTTGATGTGTTGCGTCTAACATTGCGAGGGGCAGTATTCTATAAAGAAAACATCCAAATATATAATAATAAAACAAAAACCTGGAAAGGCGAGGGTGAATCTAAACCTAAGCTGTTATAATCTTCAGGATTCATAATTTGATCATCGAATTGGGAATCGGAATCGGCAAAGATCTCACGTATCATATCTATCTGATTCCCTTCATGAAACTCTCCTTGGGCAGAACTCGTGTTCAACTTAAATGTATCATAAGAATGCAGTGCTTTTCTCAACAACTCACTACAACGTAAAGTCGTGGAACTCTGCAAAACTCCCCGAAGCGCTCACTGAGCAGTAAGAACGTCGGGCGTGAATCTGGGTTGACAACCCAACCTTAAGAAACATGATAACAAATAAAATCTATAATATCCTGACATTGAATCAAAAGTTGGTAAACTTCAATGCTGCAATTGTTTGGTTGACTCAATCGATTTCCGTTTTCTAAGTATCTTACTAAACTATTAGAATCCATGCCTTGATATGGACTCTGAAAGCACGCATAGTAAGAACTTCAAAAAAAAAAGCATACTTGTCCGAAAGTTAATATCTCCCAACACGTGATACCGAATGCCCAGACATCACTTGCATGACTGAAGCTGTTAGTAGTTAAGGCTTCCAAAGCAGTCCATTTGAAGGCAACCTATATCTTCTTGATATATTTCGAACACTAGCAACATGACTCACTTTCCCTTTCCGCTCAACTTTGTTTTCACCATAATTCAATAACTTGGATAAACCAAAATCGGTAACTTGCACATGTTGTGCATTTTTCACAAGGACGTTTCTTGCTGCCAAATCCAAATGAACAATTCGGTTATCATATAAATACTTCATGGCCTGAAATGTCAGTGATATGAAAAAGAAACATAACGAAACAATATACACAGGAAATTTGATAGCAATAAGAAAGAAGATCTTTTCCTGATAAGTGGTTTTTGTGTTTTCGCAAAAAGTCCAGTAAACATCCAAGTGGGCGAAGAAGAGTTATCTGAACAAAACCCTAATAAGTGGTTGGAGGTAAGACGAACCAATTGGATTCCATCAGGGCTCAGACAAACACCAACCAAGCCTAATAGATTTTGATGCCGTAATCTAGCCATTGTAGCCGCTTCTTCCAGTACTTGCTTATCCTGGAACGAATTTAGTGACGGTTAACAGCAATCGTTTACTTGTTCTGGGGAAACACTCCGTAATAACTTGATTGCAACGGGAAGCTTCTCGTGTCTGGCTATTCCTTTAGGAAAATAGTATCCCTGTATATCAATTTTTCGTTTTTCAACTCAATATTTTTGAAAATTACCGCATAAACTACCCCAAAATGTCCTTCTCCCAATACCTTATTTTTAGCTTGCAGATCTGACATCGGAATAATCTGCACCTAAAGATATTGTTGATTAGTAACTTTTCTACAGATATCAAAAACAAACTTTGCTTAAATTGGGTCTGAAACTTGGATCCATTTCGATACTCTCGGGTAAAGTTGGAGCGTTTTCGAAGAGTTCTCTTTTGAGCCGGCTGTTTATTCTTCTGCTTCTGTTAGATACCACCTAGAGCTTATAAGGTTAACTAACAGAAGAAAGCTATTTTTCTCACTCCTATTATAATGATTGCAAGCAGGAAACTTATGCCAATTATAGTTAAGAAAAGATAGAATCGATTACGCTTTGCTTTTACGATATCAGTCTTATGGCATGTCAACTCGGGCTCAATTAAAAAAGGAGCTGATTCGGGGCACTCAGCAAGACAAACCTTAAAGAAATATATATTAAAACTATATCCACATAAGCAACTCACACTCGTATCATTGACAATTATAGAAGCTCTGGCACAACGGGCGCAATCCGTTGCAGCACCACCCACACAACCATAGTTTCGATCACAGAACTGGTGACACCTATGATAATTGACAATATTGCTATGACCCTTTTATGACATATGTGCCTACTCTTCACAAACTCCATATTGATTAGACTGCTTTGTTTTTGTCATGTAAGTAGTGGTTGTACATTCTGAATGACAACGAGATTCATTCCGTTCCATCACAAGATAATTCTGAGAACATCAATATGACTTGTTCATTTATATTCGAAACCTTGCAATAACATTCGTCGTTTTTGACTGAGTTTCCGCCGAAACGACATGTTGAACACTCATCATCACACTTTTCACAGTACTTAAACAAGCCAACAATTATTGGGCAGATGTACTTCAACTTACTGATTTCTCGACTCCTTCTATTATAGGTGTGAGAGCTCCAAAATAATTTGTTAAATTGTTTTCTTGGCAGATGTTGTGTTCTGATCCCCACAAACATCGAATGACCTATAAAAAAAGGATATAACTTATTTAGCGTTTCAAAATTCTCTACATTCCCGTGATCCCCGATCAAAGCAAATGTGCATCTATTGCATCCACCCTCACCAAGATGATCTGCCACACCGGTACATCTGAATGAATCAGAAAATACAAATATTCTCAAAAGTCGCATACCCAAACTCTTGACAACTTGGATGGCAGGTAAGACATTGACCATGTTGGCCAAAATGAGTTATGGGACATTCTGACAAACATTGCAGCGTTCCTAACGTCTCATCAAAAAGTGAGAACTGCTTGCAAGATAAACATTCTGTTTCACTGGGTCCTTAAAAAACAATTATTCATGTAAAATCAATTGTGTCAAACCCAAACATTCACGGCAGTTTTCATGACATGCCAAGCACTTCTTAGACGTCACGTTCTGATAGTATCCTAGTTTAGGACAGCTGGCTACGCAAACTCCATCTAGCGACCATTCGCTGCACTTTAAGCATTTGCCTACAATAACATTGAACGGTTCAATAACATTCAGAAAAAAATAGTTCGAACCTGGTCCTCTTCCCCAACACCCATGCATGGAGTCACACATATTGTCGCATACCTTTCCTCGCTTAGCTAAACATTGTTGTTTAAGTTGATACATTGTCATATGAAACAAACCGCATTGCTCTGAGAACTGATTTTCGCTTATCTTAGCTACAGAGTTATTGGCTAATATTACGGACCAATCAATGGAATCCACGTAGCAGAGACCGACATTCTCAGCTATTATAACATGTCCGTTCTGATTTGAGGGTTGAAAACGTAGAGCTAAGCTAACTAACCTTAATTGTCTTGAGGCTTTTCAAATCTAATGATGATAACAGATCATTTTTAGTTATTTCCAAAGCATAGCGACGGCTGAATGAGCAGAAATATTATGAATGTTCGACAATGCCTACTTGGAGAGTTGGCGACCTTCCACAAACTCCAAATTCTCCAGGAACGATAAATTTCTAGGAGAGAGATGCACCGTACTGATTACGATATATTCAGATATCATTCGAACTGACTTCAAGG
Source organism: Auanema freiburgensis (assembly GCA_030370435.1). Taxonomy (NCBI): domain Eukaryota; kingdom Metazoa; phylum Nematoda; class Chromadorea; order Rhabditida; family Rhabditidae; genus Auanema; species Auanema freiburgense. Next base: position 1,337,064 of record CM059366.1, read on the forward strand.
CATACAGATCTTCAACGCTGTAGCCATCAGAAGAGCTGCAAGAAGAATGTGGTTGATGTTAGACTTGAAAAGGTAAACCTCATTTTTGAATCTAAAATGGCTATAAAACCATCTATCTCTTCACAATCTACCAAGTTCCGCAAAATAGAGCCAGTTAAAGGATGATCCACATAGCAAACTATATGAATATGAATGGTTGTCTTTGTGACAATCGTACCTTTAGGACATTCTCCTTTGCATTTTTCACATTCACGGGTTTCTTTCGTCATATCATGATGTTTTCCGACAGAACAATGTCGAACACATGTTTCTCCATCAATCAGCAAATGATCTGAAAGCTTTGATGAATTGACCCGTTTCCTTTTGGTTGTACCTGGGCATTTATCGACACAATAACGATCATATAGATATGTTCCATTAGGATTTGGAATTCTTGTGGCTGTTCTCCTGTCATATACCATGAGCTCTGGGCATTTCGATACGCACACTCCATTATAAGAGTTTTCTTTGCAGGCCTTAAGAATAAACGGTTAATACAGAACTGACACGACTGCACCCGAAACGCGTCATTTTAAAAATGAAACGCGTTATGCTTGACATGATTATCGATTTTTTGTTTTAAATCATTCAGATGAGCTACGTGGAGAGCTACGTGAGAACAGCTGACTATTGATTTGAATTGCTAAAGACTTACTAAACAGTCTTGGGCTGTTGGACCCGTGCAACCTCCAGCACAAGTAGCATGACAACAATCATATTCATTTGTGTTTCCCACACGATAACATTGCTTTGATAAGTGACATTTTTCCGGACAAACAGTTCGATACACTGAGAAAAGGAGATTCAGAGTATGTTTTGTAAATAAATAAAAACAAACACTTTTGGCATTGCGTAGAGTCACGACTCCAACAATGATCTTTTTCGCAGGAGGAGCTGCACTTGATGTTGTTCGCTAGTTTTGAATGATCACACTGTCTGAATCCATTCGGACGTGCGAATAGACGCTGTTCTTCATAATTTAAAATCTATAACATGGTTAGGCACATGTTTCTCATTCTCTTTTACCTCATTCCACAGAACCTTATCTCTCAGATAACATAGAAAAGTATTATTCTCTATATTCACGTTTCCTTTCTCAACAGCTGAAAACATACATTTTGTTCAAACTCAGTGAATGAAACGTTACTTCTAAGATTTGGCATGAGAACCTCTTTCAAGTTGTGATTGTTACTGATTGTTAAAGCTCCATCCTGCAAATGTTTGATAGATTTCAGTGCCAAATGGGAAGACTTACTCGGGTATTCTCATCAAGTAACTCATCTCCCCAAATGATTTTGAGGTTTTTAAATGATAATATTGATAGATCAACATTATAGATTAAGACATATCCTTTAACCTTAATTAGAATTGTTTATTTCACATGAACCTTTACTCAAAAACTTCTTCAATATGATCAAACATAGTAAGTGGCTTGGACATCATCGATCGATTCCATCCTAATGTTTCTGCTGTGAGATGAGTGATTTCTAAGTTAGCTGATATTCGTGTACAGTTCTCATACATTGCCTGAATATGATTATCAAATTTGAGTTTATGATGCTGAATCTGAATGTGAGTTTGATTATAATGAACCTTCATGTCTTCATAACGATTCATGGAACCAGCCATACTTCGTCCATTATGTGTTCCTGAGCAGACTGCAAGATTTACTTAAAGATATTATAACAAAATATAATATAAAGGGAGAATCTCTTTCAATGACAACTTATGTGTATGGTGATTAACTCACAACATGGCTTTCTAGGATCAACAGAAGAGCATCCACCGACTCTCCATCGGACACTCTGGCCCACTTGTAACAAGTAACAAAGTATCAGGAAAATGAATAAAATATATTTATGATTATTGATAGATGAAATCATGAATGTCTTCTCTTCAAACACACAGTCTTTACAGTTACTTTTTTTTAGCTAAAAATTTGAATAAAATATTGTCAGAACATAGACGGAATGGTTGCGATTGAAGTTGCAGCGAGCTTCTGGAGATGAAGAAGTAAAAGCTCTCGTTGACTATGAAAGAGGAACAGCTTTGTACTAATTAAACGTTTTGAATTAAATTAAAAAACGATTATCTGAATTGGTTCTGTCAAGTTACTATCGGCTATAAGTCATCTCTTGTGTGCTCACTTTTGCTCTCTCTTACTCTTTGACTATTTTCCCTTTCTCTCTATATACTCTTCTGTGGGTCTACTTCAACACACTCTCTCTCTCTCTCTCTCTCTCTCTCTCTTTATCTCTTTAACAAAGCAGAAATCTATCCGTTTAGAACTAAATGAAGAATATAAAAGCTTTGAATTAATTTTCTCCTCGTGCTCTATAACTACAAATCAATCGATCTGCGTATCGTTTTATCTGTGAGATTCATTCAACTGATAGGAATTGAAAGATAAAAATAAAAAAAAACTTACACTCTCTTCTATATTTGGGTAGCAGTCGTTTTGCTTTGACCACTGAGAAGCTTATTAATAAATAAAAAATTAATAAATAGAATGGAATTCGACCCATCATCTGAAATCTGTTGATACTATCTCTATTATGCTAATTACAAAGCTTCACCTCTCTATAGCTTCATTGAATGACTAGACAAGTAAGAAAATATATTTATGAGCACAGTAAATCAATCGTCTTCTAAAACTATTTTGTTAAATGCATCGTCAGAATGTTGATCTTCACAAAACAACAACAATGCCAAGCTTTTACTGTTTGTTGAAATACACAACCATAGAAGATGAAACGACTGTTCGACGAGTAAGATTTTGATCATAGAGAAAGGAATTTCAAACTCAAAAATGTATAAAACATAAAGAGAGAGAGAGAGAGAGAGAGAGAGAGAGAGAGAGAGAGAGGTATGAGAAGAGAAAGGTGGATGAGAGTGAATTCTAGAAAAATGAGTTTCCGGCTAACCTTCATGACAATCACATAAAATTGAAATCCTCATCTGATGGGAATGAATAGAGATGGAAGGAAAGAAATGAGAAAGGAAAACGATATTGAAGGAATGGATAGAGTAACGAGGTGAACGAACATGTTCCTGAAGATGAAGAACAAAAGGAAATTTGTTATTCTGAACCTTATGTGCAGTAGATGAGTTTTGGATTTGTTTGATTGCAAATGAATATGTTCAATGAGAACAAGAAGCATTGTCAAATCAATAACGTTGTTGAAAAAGATGTTTTGATTTTTGGTAAAAGTTTTGAAAAAAAAAGGCATTTAAGATGATACAAAAGCTTTAAAATCTCTCTAAATTACAGATAGAAAATGATAGAGAGATAATGGGATATGAAGATATTCAGAGAGAGAGAGAGAGAGAGAGAGAGAGAGAGAGATGGATGTTGTAGAAAGGGATAGATAGAAAGAAAATGAGTTACAAGAGAAAGGTTAAGAGAGAATGACTAAGGATCTGAATGCTGAGATCTGTGAAGATGAACCATCATCCATGCAGTCATGATAGTTGGGTGATGATGACGAAAAATGATTGAATAACCCTTGTTATTCATAAGAGAAATGTATACAAGATAGAGGTGAGAATATGAATAACACAATACAATAAACATAAATGGAATATAATAGAAAGAGTATAAGATGTTGAATGAAGACCTTTCCATACTTACAGATGATCACCCACAGATGAAACAAATGACTTTTCATTTGTAAATGACAGCTCATGTAGATGTTTAAATGAAGACGATACACATAAAACAGTTATCATATGTATCAAGTACGTATGCATAATAATATAAGAAGAAGCTCAATGATTGTGAAGAGGAGGAGGACGAATGGCCAACGCAACATCAACATCATTCTACATGCAATTGGTATACAGGCACAGAGAGAGAGAGAGAGAGAGAGAGAGAGAAGATCAAAATCAAAACATTAAATGGTTAATGATGGAAAAGCCGTGAAAAATCTCAGGATGAACAGTTTCATCTGAGATGACAGGTTAAACGATTCTACAGAATTTATGTTTTGGCATGTGGCAGTCGAATGTTTCATACATTGTCTTAGTTGTTCTGCTATTACCATCTCTTTCTCTTTCTCTTTCTCTCTCTCTCTCTCTCTCTCTCTCTATCACTTATAGCTCTCTTAACATTTCTCTGTAAAGGAGGATGCTACTAATTAGTTTTACCAAAGATTTTCTTTTTTTCTTGTCCGAAGGTGTCAACCATCTGTTGCTAATAAATGAGTTGAAATAGCATTGAAAGAGCAGAGATCTGTAAAGGATAAGCGGCATTCATAAGAAGTCTTCGAAAACATTAAAGGAAATCTTTACAAAAACAATTAATTTGACATCTAAAATACAACTGACATGATGAACAAAGAGTCTTCTCAACTCTACACGTCTCTCTATGAATCGCTTCAATGAAATGTCTTTCTGATCGAATGAAATCAGCTGAGACAACCGTTCTATGCGTATGCACAACGTACAAATGAAGGCTATGAGGACGTTACGTGAAAAGTACGTCATTTACCGTAGTGACACGTGAGGTTACAAAACTATTGTAATGTGCCTGTGACGTCACGTAACTTCACGTAACTTCACGTATCTTCACGTTACCTTAGAAAATGAAGTAAAATGAATGAAAATGAATGAAAATGAGTTGAGATAGAAGGTCATGTCCTTCTATAGCAACCCACTTGATGCTTCTTTTCAGCTCATCTAATCCGATTATATAAAGTCTCATCCACCATGACCTTTTGTGTTTATATTTTGTATGCAGAATATACGTATAGATTGTAAAAAATATGGCAAAATGATATGATGTAATGATGGCGAAGGCAATGAAGAAGGAGAACTGGTAGCATATGAGCATTCTCGTCTTATTTGCAAAGGAAATGACACAGAGTTATATGATTATAAAGAGTTGCTCATTCATTGACAGCCAACAAGTTTGCCAAATAACGTTAAGGAATATTGAAAAGAAATGAAAAGTACAAACAGATTGAATCAATTCTCATTAACTTATGCATATGGTTAAGCTCGTTCTCCTGTACGTGGATCAGTTGAATCATTACAGGTTGTACCACGACGATTCTCTTCCAGTATTTGTCCTTCTAGTATTTGAGCTATTTTTTCTTCCATTAATCGTATGCTATCCATAGACATGTTATACCAATCATCAATCCAGCACCAACATTCTCTTGAATAGATAGCATAGTTAGTATCAATGTTAACATTCTTTGTTACCTATGTAGTTTTCCGAATATTCTTGGATATTGCTTCATTATTGATTTTTCTATTAAACTTCCTAGACCAGTCCATTTGAAATGAACAGTAACCAACTTGTAAGCACACATGACCTATTATATGAATTCAATTTCCCTCATATTGTACTTTCGTTCTTTCGCTCTCGTCTGTCTTTCAGCATTCTTACTCATGCACTTCATCATCGTTCTGCTGTATGTCTCTATCTCTCTTACCGGTTTTGTCGTTTGTGCCCAATTTGGAGCTAAAGGTCCAATTCCTGTTGACTTTGATCTAAAAAATGAGAAGAAAGTTCAAGCAATTAGAGAATCAGTTAACTAACTTGAACATCTTTGGATCCAAATCTTCGTTGTAGTCGTCTTTGTGTAAGAATGAATCTTCACAGATGTCAATTACATGGATATCACGATTCACTTTAGCTTGTAATGGCTAAATAACATAAGCATACGATATATATGCAGCACAACCGCTCACTTACATTCGGTGATGTACCGTCATCAGGCAGATGCAATGATTCAATGATAACTTTAAAATTATTTTTCATATAACCCGGATTCTATAAATTATATATTAATAGTTAAGCATATTCAAATGAATTCACGAATTACTGTTATGACTGTTTTACAATATGGATATGCGTTCCAACTTTCTTCATGAACTTCAAAGGCTTCAGGAGGTAATACCTTAAAAGCATATACAACTGAGCATCAAGTTTAAGCTTCAAACTGAAAGCTATACCTTTTGCATAAACCATGGTGCTTTACTACGTAATTTATACAATTTATACGTATAGATACCATTTAATCTCTTTCCCGGTACTATATCATCTGATGTGAATTGCTCTTGTTTCAAAAACTTTAACAAACTGACATTAGAAGATTATGAAACAAGTGTTACCTGAGCTCCTTCCCCTCCTCCTGTCTCATTCTTACTACAATGAGCGACGGCATAAAGCTGGCCACGTTCAAAATCATCCACTGTCATTGGCATGTTAATACGGAATTCCTGCAATCACATTCATCTCCATATCCGAAGAAAAAAAACTTTTTTGGATTCTTCCTCTCTCTCTCTCTCACACATACACTCTCTCTCTCTCTATCTCTCCCACTCTCTCTGTATCTTTGAAATTGCTCTTCTACCGGTTTTGTTAGATTTCAAATGCTTGTTATCATCACGAAAGCTATATGAACAGACAAAGAAGATAAAAGCCATAGCAAGAGCCTTGAAAAAGTATTTTTGGAAACAAAAAATAGAAAAACACGTAGAAAGGAAGAGAAGCTAAAAGCTTACACGTACCTTGGTTATGACCATATTGAACAGACGAACGAATGCAAAGGAACTTCAAATGTGTCGATTCGAACGGTTAACTTCTGACGTAAAGCTTCAAGTTTCAATAGCTTTTACCAAAATGGATTAAATCTCCTGCGAATGACAACGAAGGAATGAGCGAAAAGAAAGCGAAAAGCTTACAAACGGCCGAAATCGGATGTCAACTCTACAAAGCTTTTGTCCTCTCGTAAGCTTTTCCTCCTATCACCTTTGGAAATCTTGTCTCAGCAAGTTCTGTTCGATAAAATCTCCTTTTTTCTCGACTTTTTCTGTTCTTCAAAAAAAAATTCTGAAAAATCTTAAAATGAAAGACGAAGGAGTAGACATGTCTCATAGGAAGTAGTTCAAAGGGCAGACGATCAAACGAAAAATGCAAAAATTACATTTTGAACATTCAAAATCTGGTCAGCAGTTCATTCATTTTAGTCGTTGGACACACGTGAATAGATCTCTCTCTCTCTCTCTCTCTCTCTCTCCTTCTCTCACCTCTCTCTCTCTCTCTCTCTCTCTATGTGAACCACTGTACCTCTGTTTCTCTTTACATCTCACTTCACATCCCCCCCCTCTCCTTCTCTCTCTCTCTCTCTTCGCACTCATTGGAAGTTTTTTGATGACATTCATCTTGCTATTGATCTTTTCAATAATGAAAAGGAAAAATATGGGGTGAAATGGTTTAGTTGTTCGAGTTATTACCACGTACTTCGCAAAAGAAAAAGAAAGTTGACCAACAAAAAGAGAAAAAGGCGATAGAAATGTCTGCGACTCTCTCAATCTCCTATACTTTCTTACTCTCTCTCCCTCTCTCTCACTCGTACTTCTGTTAGATTCTCGTTGTAGGAGAAAGGAAAAAATTAAAAAAAAAACGGTAAAGACAAGTGAAATAAGGAGAAGAGATGCAGAGAGGGGGGTGAGGGGAGGGGAGCAGAGAAAACAATAAATTTCTTCAAAACGACTTTGACATGCATTGTCTGCAAGTTCATTTCGTCATAATTGAAGCTTAAAAAGACGATTAAGCCGTTCTTCCATTTGTTATCGATTGATTCCTACATATAGAAAGAGAGAGAAAAAGAGAAAGAGAGAGAGAGAGAGAGAGGGGTTGAAAGGTAGAGAAAAGCGAACGTGCTATCGATAGAGAGTGAAAGAAGTACAGAGAGAGAGTCGAATGCAGCCTAAAACAAACCTTTTTTTCTTCCTGAAGGGATTATGAAGTCAGCCGTCAAATTGTTGGAAAAGCTGAAAGAGTTGAGGATAAAAGCATTTGAAATGATGGCAAATGTCAATAGTAGACCCCCTAAAGGAACATCTCGTGCAAATGACACCATGAGCACTGTCGTATTTACAAATAAATGTTTTGAAATGAACAAATACAGAAGTAAATGAGAATTGAACAAACTGAACATCTCACCGATTGCCAGGTGGTGTGAGGTTTGTGTCGAAAGACTTGCTGAGGTACAATGATTTCAGTTGGGCGGACATGAATGAAGAGGTTAGAAACAACAACAAACGATGAAAAGAAACTTTTTTTTTGTCTTTTCACTCAAAGTCTAAGGAAGATGTCGTGAGAATGTTCTCATTCGTGGCATTTCATGTCTCTCGTTTGAGTAATCTCTCACAAGATACCCTCACATGGATACAACATAGCTATCGACGACAAGACCACATTTCCAAAATCTTTATTGTGAATCAAAGGTTTTCAACAAAACGAGCAGGAAGGCTATGGACGACTGAAAGCTTCATCAAAGGAAAACAATGAAAAATAAGAAATAAATTTGGTTTTGATGAAACAAACTCGTCTTGAAGGAAACGAAGAGGAAAACTGACGACGACCTCGAAATGGACAATCGTTTTGCATCCCCCCCCCTGGTCGTTGTCGTCGTCGTCATCGTCGACGTTGCGCGCGTCGATTTCTGTCTTGATGAAGAACATTTATGAAAATCTGTGTTTTATGGAAAAAAATTGAAGATAGGGAGAGAGAGAGAGAGAGAGAGAGAGAGAGGGGGTGTTTTCTGTTCTTCTTGTCGATTGGAGAATAATGGAGCTAGAGAATAATCGACCGTTAGAAGTCAAGAAGTTTTTATTATCAAAAGAAAAGCAAGAAAGAGGCCAACAGCTAACGGAATCAAAATCCACGTATTCTAATCTACTTAACATATAGTTTGATCTACGTTTCGTCCACACATTCTTACGCTAATTCTTACGCTCATTCTTACGAAATGTTGATGATCAACATTCTCCTACGAGACAAAATAAACAAAACGAGGTTAGTCAAGTTAACTATAAAGTGGAATCGACACACAAAAAAAGGGGGAAAAATAACTGAGTCTTACAAAAAAAAAACAAACTAAAATTTAAACGGAATCTATCATTGCATCTTTCTTTTCTTCGTGGTTTCTTCTTTACGCTTGGTGTTGGAGTTTGAGAACTCACAGGGACAGATATCGGTATGCATCTTGGTGTTATGACACCGAGTACAACCAGATTTACTCTCGCAATCGTTTGATTCATGGCTCGGCGTCGAGCACATCGAGGTGGTATGGTATCTGATGGACGGATTCCATAGTCGTGGGCACGACCAAACGAGGAATGGAGTGATATTGGAGAGTTGATGACATGAGTTTGGCTGATTCGAGAAATTTAGTCCCTAGGTCAAGTTCGACGGTATGATCATAAAGAGTGGCATCACTCCAGATTTCATTCATCAGCAATCGTAGATGGAGTATGCTAGGAGAATAGAGCCCTAGAGGATCGTAAAATGACGAAAGTGCGCTTAAGGCGTCTCTACGTGTCATAATGGGTTGAGTGAAAGGTTCCGGGAGTTGAATAGATATCGTATCTGGATCAATGTTCCATAGAATACCTAAAGCTGACACCGTTGCCGAGTTAGATAAGCGTGATGAAGGCAAAGAGCTCAAGACATGTTTACTATTGGAAGAGAACTCGCGCAGATTCATCCCTATTCCTTCTAACATCTCAGTCATTTTTTTATTGTCTGCCGCTAAGTTCGTCTCTGACAGTCGTGTGATGATTAAGTTGTCGACGTAAATCGAACTAAGTACTTCCTGAGATAATGGAGTGTCCATTTCTTGCAAGTGATAACTTAATGCTGCAGCTAGAAGAAAGGGAGAAGAGGTTACACCGAACGGCAATCGGGTGTGTTGCAAAACGCGAATATTGCCAGAAGAAGGTGGTTTATCAGTTTGCTTCAACCAGAGGAGTCTTGTATACTTCCTATGAGAAGGGTTCAATTCGACTTGGTGGAAGGCCTTTTCAATGTCGGACATTACAACGTAAGGGTGTGTTCGGAAACGGATATATATGTCTCGTAGGTCTGGTAAGACAGTAGGGCCAGGCAGAAGGAGTTGGTTGAGTGAAGATGCATTCTTTGTATGCGAACTGGCATCTAAGACGACTCTAAGCTTAGTAGTAGTAGAGGAAGGTTTAATTACGGCAGTGTGAGGTATGAAATAACCAGGTTGTGAAGTCGACTCGGGGTCAACGTCTTCTAGGATACCAGCTTGTATTTGATTCTGGATGGTTCTGACGTACTCGTCCCAAAAGGAGGTGTCTTTTCGTCTCTGATGGAGTTGTTTCAACCGTTGGAAGGCTAGTGTGAAGTTGTTAGAACCGAGATTGGAGGGTTGAGAGTGAAATGGGAACTCTACTGATACCCTGCCATTAACTTTACGCACCGACGCTTTAAACATGTCTACCGCTTTACTTTCCAAAGTTGCCTCGGATAGAATCTGTGATGAGAGGTCTTTATCCTCGTTTTCTTCAATGAAAGCGTGGTGTGACATTACTGACGAGGCGTTGTTTTCAGCAAAGAGGTGTATGTCATGATTTATCTGTCTACCAGTCACCAAGAGCCCCACGTGAGATTGTAGAAGCTTCAATCCTGACGGTAGAGATACTGGATGGACGTCTTTCCACAATTCCCATATGATATCTACGCCTAGAAGAATCTTAGGTCGGATGAGTCCGGATATCGGTAATGGTGAGCGTGGATGGAGAGATCTAATGGTAGTGACATCGGCTGGGTGTAAACGTGGGATGTACATATCTCCTACTACAGTAGTCAGACCAATACACGGGATTGTTAGTTGTCTATCCCTCGCTAACGTGATGGGAACGGAATAGACTTTTCGAAGAGAGGGGGTTCCAGTACCAGAGACACCTTTGACTGTAATCAACTTTTCTGTTATGACGGTTAAGTTCAAGCTAACAGCGGTCGCTTCTTCTATCAAGGAACATTGTGATCCAGAATCGAACAAAGACTCTAAGCATGCCTCGTTTACCTTGATCACCGTAACAGGTAGTCGGTTGGATAACCTGGACATGTTTAATGAAGGAAGAGATACTACAGGGACCGAATCTTGAGAAGTAGGTTTGTTCGTCCGAGATTGCATGGACGCCCTGTCATCACAGAGGAAGATAGCGTGTTCCTTGTTGCAGGAAGAGCAGCGAGGAGAAGGACAGGACCTAGATCTATGACTCGTGGATAAACATATCCAACAAGGAGCTCTTCTCTGGCTTAATAAATAAGCTCTCTTGCTACAAGGAGTGGGATAAGAGGGACAATCACCAGGAGCGTGAGGCTTTCTACAGAAGAAACAGGAGTTAGGATTAGAACGCTGAGCTGAAGCCTGACTAGGACGAGAAACGTAGATGTGGGTCTGCAACGGACAGACGTCTGGAGAGTTATTGGCAGGTGGTATCTCAGCTAACGTGACATTATTCACCTCGTGCAGCAGAGCATCGAACAGATCTTCTATAGATAACAGTGTCGATCTCTTACCTTCTACCCTCTTAACTTCACGGAAATACACGTCTGGGACTTTGTGACGAACTATGTATCGTACGGGTAAATCTTGTCTTGGGTCCCCTTTAGAGTGTAAACCACGAAGAAGTGAGCTGAGTCGGCGGATGAACGCGGCCATATCACTCTGGGAGTTGCTGGCTGGTTTAAGATCTTCTATCGTGTCTAGTAAAGCTACATCCCTAGATACTTGATTGTCATAATATTTCTTTAACAAGGAACGAGCAGCTTGGTAATCCGCACTTTCAAGACCAAGGAGTTTTATGTGATCGTGAGCTTCACCCGCTAAGTGATTACATAGTAGCTCGTATTTATCGGAATCAGAATATCTGGTATTGCTGTCGATATGTGTATCAAAGGAACGAATGAACTGCTTGTATTCCAAGGGGTCTCCTGAGAACTTGGCTATCGTAACGCCTGGAAGTTTCAGGCCAGTGTGAAGGAGATGACGGTGATCGGATACTGCGGGAGTGGGGACCGAGGAAGGAGGAGGGGAAAGGAGTTCCGAAAAATCACACCCAGAGTCCATAATCTCATGGTACTGCTCCATGACTGTGTCGTAACCTATGGATTGTTTATAATCGAGATACGCTGCTACTGCGTCATTGATTTCGTCCGAAGATGCGTTAGTTTGAAGAAGTTGAGCAGTAATATGTGCGGGTCTGGTATCATCAAATTCTATGATATCATGAAAGACCGTTTCTACTTTACAAATAGTAGATGCTCGTTCCGTAGGAGATAACTGAGAAATGGAAGAGAGCATGTTACGAAGTTTGGTTAGTTTACTCCTAATTCCATTCTTCGCACCGTTAATGAATGTACTGACTGAGCGCGACCTCTTTCTGATTCTGCGAGATCTGGGAGTAGCACCACAAGAAGAATCACGAGGATTAGATCCCGCTAACATTCGGGTGTTGTCGGAAGGTTGCTCTTGTTCATGGTCAGAGTCTTGGAGGGAATGACTGTTCGACGACATGAATGGAGGCTTAGAGAAAGTGACAACTACTGCGATCGATAAGACGCGAGAGATAAAATTTCGTAGTGAGAAATATGGAAATGCGGTATAGGAGGAAGGAACCGCAGGGCAAAGATAATGTGGATATGGAGCAAAATAATCTTACTTGTATCGTTTTGTTATCCGGGGAGCCAAATGTTTTCTGTTCTTCTTGTCGATTGGAGAATAATGGAGCTAGAGAATAATCGACCGTTAGAAGTCAAGAAGTTTTTATTATCAAAAGAAAAGCAAGAAAGAGGCCAACAGCTAACGGAATCAAAATCCACGTATTCTAATCTACTTAACATATAGTTTGATCTACGTTTCGTCCACACATTCTTACGCTAATTCTTACGCTCATTCTTACGAAATGTTGATGATCAACAGGGGGAGGGAGAGGGAGCAAGATCTGAGAAAACATTTTCAACAAAATAAGATGATGACATCATAGTAGTAGTTGTGAGCTTATGTGTTACAATGGCACCGTATGGAATGAAATCTTGTCGTCATGGACAACGAAATTTATTTTTTTATAAACTGTGACGTTTTTACGTGTATTAAAGACATGGTAATAGATGCCTTTAATAAACTGAAACATATGGAATGAGAGAAGTTAGAGAAGTACAATCTCTCTTACCTCGAGATTGTGGAAATGTTTGAAATTTCCATATTTGCACAACAATTCCATGTATTGCCATTGATCTTCTTTGAGCAGATGATAAGCATTCCCATTCATTCCTTTTGCAGCAAGTTCGCTTTAAGAATCACGTTTTACAGGAGGATGATTACCATGACATCCTTACTCAAGACGTTTCTTTTCAAATGCTTGTAATTCCTCATCTGAAGGTATTGTACCGGTTCCATCAAGAAATGATAAAGCTAGACGTGCTTGATATTCAAATAAGGGTAATGTAATAGCTACCAAGCTTATACCTATTCATATAGTTAATACATATATCTCTCTCATCATATACTAACCAATGAAAAAGAGTGATTGTGGGTATTTGACATGAACAACATGATTCCATAATGGGCTGACCATTGTTCCATCGAATTTCGTTTCAATCAGATCGTTAGACAGAAATGGAAACTGTAACATCGGTCTGTTTGACTCATTCTCCATGCTTCTCACCTTCATCTCATATCCCGTACATGCGACTATCGTATCGATTTCGCCAATTATCTGATGATTTTCCGTTAAAACAACCCGATTATCGATTGCTTCTTCAATATATCCTCCCATTTTAATTTCTTTTAATTAGTTTTACCTTCAATTCGCGTTTGAAATTGTTTCAAATTTTCTGGAAGACCTTGATAGTCGGCCGTTTTACCAACTAAAAAAACCTGAAAACACAATGTTTTTCCTTTTCTCTCTCTTTCTCTCTCTCTCTCTCTCTTTCTCTCTCTCTTTCTCTCTCTCTCTCAGCTCAGCTATTTCTTACTTCTTTAGCTGTTTCTGATAATTGCAATGCAATGTCTATTCCGGATGGACCTGCACCAACAACCACAACTCGTTGTCCTTGGAAATCTCTTGCACGACGATAATCTTTGCTGTGCACAACAGTTCCTTAAATAGCATCTCATATCATCTGTATCACTATTGTCCTAACCTTTGAACTGCTTAAAAGGGAATGTTAGCTTTGGACTAAAGTAATGACCATTGCATACGAATAGAGCATCGAAGAAGACATCTTGAGATTGATCATCATGTTCTACTGTTAACTATAATAATAACATTTGAACTGCTTTAAACGTCTTGAGAAACACTTTGAATACGAATTGCACAACAGCTCATTGCGTTTAGAAACTCTCAGCCAACTGCTGAATGCGCGATTGAAATCTTCGAATGAAGTTGCACAACCGCTTGACATGTACACATAACTTCCAAAATGGAAATTGCACGAACATCCAGTCAGATAGGTCAAAGTCATTCAGATGAGAATGGTAGTGTGAAGATGAAAAGAGTAAACGAACCTTCCATTTGTCATCTACTCTCTCCACGTTTATAACTTTGTGATTCAATCGAATAGGAAGCTCTATTGCATAATCTTCTAAATATTTCAAAATCTCTTTGTGACCAACGAAGGAAGGCAGATCTGTTCTGATCTCTTTGTCATGATAGTTCATGACTTCTCGTGGCAAGTTCGTTCTGAAAACGTTAACAGAGATATAAACACAGTAAAGATGGCAGATGACTTCAACACTTCGTACATAGCTGAATGAGCTGAAAGGCTCTCATCGTATACCCATGTACCTCCAAGCTTATTCATTTGCTCATATACGGTTACCTAAAAGCATGAGTTTAACATGCGAATACGTTATGAATGTGGACGAACATCATGACCAAGGCTAAGAGCTTGCTTAGCTGTAGTGATACCAGCAGCTCCAGCTCCGATTACAGCAACTCTGACCATATTGATGGATTGAATGAATCTTAAAAGGAAGCCAACACAATAAATGATTAAGAAATGGCAGATCAATGCAGAGAAAGTAACCCATAAAGGGTCTTATCAGTTCTTACGACTTTTCATACATTTTTACATCAACTCGTGTGTTTCATTGGCTTTGAACACACCTATGTTAGAAGAGAATGAATGAAAGTTTGAGAATACTTTATTGAAATCTTTTGTTTGTTTGTACAATTCAATTAATGACAATGAAACCCGCTCAAATGAAGTTTAAAACGAAAATTATTTGGAGCAAAAGAGAATGAAAGGACCCGTTGCCTTAGAAAATGAAAAAGACAATGAAGAGAGAGAGAGAGAGAGAGAGAGAGAGAGAGAGAGAGAGAGATACAAAGAACGCAGAAGAGTTAAAGCAATGAGATGAGAGATAGAGAAATAGAAAGATGCTGATAGGTTGATGAACAGAGAGGAAGCAAAAGTATGAGAGACAGATCTGTTACATGACATTGACCGAACATATAGAGAGAGCGTTCGCTACTGTAATCATCGAATGATCACATAGGATTAGTAGTATATCGTTGTTTGTTTAATTAGATAACTCTTATCTATTCTACTAATCAAAGCTTAATTATGTAATAATTATGCTAATTATTATAAAAGATAACAAAGAGAGAAGGAAGTGTGGAAATATGGATGATGAGGACAATGGCAGCTCTATCATTTGACCATCAGGGAATTGCATTATCTCACTTTCAGAGAAATGCTCGAATGATGCAACAAAGTTTACAGCAGCAGCTTTTCCGAATCCTCGATTGGTTATAGATTGAACCTGAAGATGATTATAATTGAAGAGAAAGTTATCTGAGTGCTTACCTCCACCGAATAGACTTCAAAAGGTTTCAGCTTCTCAAACCGTATTTCACGTGAATGAGGTGGATTGACGGTTATGTTGCTTAAGCTTTGAGCTGATGAAGTAAGTACTATCCTATAGCCAATTATGGTATCAGATGAAGACGATTCTATATCATTCAAATGTCTCGTCCAATGACAAATGACAGTCTGTCGTCTTGTTGAGCAGAACAGAGGCGTTGTGAGAGCGGAGCAATCTAGCTTGCTATGTATAGCTATAGCTGAGCATGAAGGCGTCGAAAAATTACTTTTTATCGTCTGAAACAACATATTGTTTCTTTAATACATTATTATTCTAAATTACCTGGCCATTCTTCTTATCAGAGATGATGATGTCATAATCACAGTCGAACGATAAGCCTCGTAATTGAATGTCACAATCACCTGTACGTGTTTCTTGCCAACTTAAAGCATTTCAATAATGAGAGATTTGTGAAGAAGCACTATACTTGTTGTCCAAATGATGATGAGGTTCATATTCGCGGCATTCTCCACGTTTCACTTGCACTACGTACTTTGTTCGAACTGGTCCACAGATTCTTGAATCCCACCAACTGGCAGTAGTCTATAGCAATGAGCTTATACGTGCGTATTTAGAAAAGGTAACTCACAATGAGGCCGGCGTCGTAATGAACGGGTTCTACAACGATTCGTTGACGTTCCTCTCCATTATCAGACACTGGCACATTCAAATGCAAAGTTGAAGATTCTGTGGTCTGGAAAAACAAGTCTTTAGAATTCATATTCAATCAAAAGGAAAGTATGATGTTGAAGAGCTGAACTAACCTTAACGTTGCCAGATTTTTCCAGAGCTGTGAGGAAGATGACACTCTTGTCACCCTGAATCTCTCCGTTCTCAGATTCAGCGATGGCAAATATTTCTGCGAAGTATGATTGATTCGGAAGAAGGCCAACCAGCTGAGCTTGTGTTTCAAGTCCGGAAACAGCAAATAAATGGAGTTCTCTTAAATATCTCAAATGAGTGAGAGCTTCAAAGAACATGAACGAACTCTGTTCCGTTGAAATGCCATGATGGCTTTTCATCTAAGCTTTCATCGTCAGTTTCAGGCGTCTTTCGAAGTAATTCCGAAAACTCTTCTTCATTCTGCACAGGAGATGGAGCCCACAGAATCTGAAGAAGCAGAGTGAACATATGGAAGTAAGCACCAAACCTGGTAAGATTTAATGGGTAAATCGCTGACAGGCTGGAGCCATTGTATTTTCTGATTCCAAAGTCCATTCATCATGTCTAGCTGACCCAAACTCAAGCTTCGAGGAGCAGATGGAGCTTCGACTTCTACAAAACAAACGTTGAGATAGGTAAAGAAGTTTTGGTTATACCTCGAGACAGTTTGAAAGGTTCAGTAGGAGAACTGAAACCTAAGCTCCCTTGACTGTTGACAGCCGCAACTCGGAATTGGTAATATCGACCAGCTGATATCAGATGTTTCAGAATAGCATATGCCTTTGTTCTCTGAAATAATAATTTTTAAATTAAATGAAAGATTTGTTGATACCGTTGTAACAGTTTGCCATTCAGTCCAAGACTCAGAAGGATAAAGACTCCACCGCCATTGAATTACAAAGAGTGTTGTAATGCTATGAGTGATGTTGCGATTCATATCCCAACGAACCATAACGGATCTTCAATGTTTCAATAGAGTTGAAAGTACAAGATATTCAAACCTTTTTCCTTTTCTCTCTTCAACACTCAAGTTCTTTGGAATTGGTAGAAGCAAGGAACTATCATCAAATGATGGCTTTGTACATTGACGGTTGCAGCCATACGTACAGCATTTGGATGTCTCGCCACAGTCCCCATCTAAATGACAGCTGGCTGAACATTCCTGCAAAAAAAAGGAAAAAGCTTAGATTACTATATTATAAAAGCAACTGACATATTGCGAGGAATTACTTTCTGTCGGACAGCGTCCTGGCTTTTCAATATAAGTGAATTGAAGGAAATCACAAGAGCGATCACATTCACGCTTCGCTTGTGGTGACTAAAAGAGATTTGTATAGAAGTTGCTTTCTTTCATTCTACCTGACAGGAATCCTCTTTACACTTACTGAAGTCATGAGAATGGAAGAACTTGCAGGGTTGGAAGCACTGAAAGATTAAGGAGATGAGAGTTGAACTATGAAGTAGAGAGAGAGAGAGAACAACCGCTTCACGCATACTAAGTTCACACAATGAATGGAACACAACCGCATTATTGGCTTTGTTAATTCAAAATGAAAACAGCTCAAAACGAGATGTATGTACATGATTCTACTGTATTATCGATTACACCTGATCGTCCTCTCCCTCAATCTATCGTTCCCATTGCATCTCTTCTTATAACATTAAATAACAATTCATTAGAAAGAGAGATATTGGCTTTAAAGGTCAGCAGCCATATATGGATCTGTTCAGCTTTAGACAGCTTTCAATATGCAAATCTACGTGATTACGTGCGAAAGATGTCATGATGCTTGAGAAGGACAGCAGATGACAGCACATCAAATACGAAAAGCTCATATTAAAGCTTATAAGCTGTAAATGATGTTGTCTAATTGAATATTCTTAGCAATGTCCATCAAATAACGAATGAATGAAACAAACAAACTTACAGAAGCGCATTTCTCATCATCCTGACATACTTGGAAGGTGTGATGTTTCAAGTTTCGACGTTCTTGACGGTTATGCTCCTAAAATGAAATTGTTAGATTCCATCTTATGTATTCGTTCCCTTGTATATGACCTTTTTGAGGTAAACAGACACTACACATCATGTCTTTTGCATGAGACTTACGACCCCAAACAGTTTTTTTTTTTGTTTTGACCTTATGGGCAAAAGTATGTGTAAAGAGATCAAACAGTTCCGCCAATAAGTTGGTAAAGGTAGTTTAACTATAGATTATCACCTTGTTTTCACTATGCGAACTTATAGAGAGTATACTAGAGATTGAGAGAGAGATTGTAAGATGATGAGAGAGTCAACAGCAAGACAAGATTGATATTACATGACCTGTACAGTCATAAATTGGCTAATCATCATTTGTAAATCTGATGTAAATGCCATCATAAAGCTGTTCCATCAGCATATCGGCCGACTCTTTGAAGTGGCTGTTTTAGGGAATGTTGAAGCTATTAAGCTTCTTCTACCCCCACCCCCCTCTTTGCCCGCATTGAAATTCTATAGAACTGTCAACAGCTGTAATTTCGTCATCTTCAGGGCATCTTGTTTCTGTTCATCGACATCCCAGAAGACAATGACAACAACGACAATCCATTACATATGATGATAGCTGAGCAATGTTAAATTCATTTTGAAGAAACATTTATGAATTGCAAGTACTCGATAGATGCTCTCAAGAGGCATTCCTATTCAATCGCTGTTCAGATGGTATGGTTAAGCAACCTCACTCATCTAATCATACAACAAGAGAGATAAACATCCTTTCAAAGGAAATAGTTTCTACTTAGACGGATTGTTGATCATTCAGATGTGGCCCACTTGAATCCTAATCCTTTGCATATCATATGCAAAAGACACTTGTAGCCGAAATATTTTGTTGGATGACACGATTGCGTCAGCGATTTCGTTCAAGTACCGCATCGGCTTGCTTTCACATTAGCTCGTACAGAATGATCTTCCATATTCTCTTGCTCCATTGCCCCCTCACCCAAACTCTCTCTCTCTCTCTCATACTTTCCCAGTCGGCTAACTTTTTATTTCAAAAACCCTTATATGTAAATCGTAAAGTTGCATGAGAGATCATTCGCAATCAATGTCACACAAAATTAAGACAAATTTGTATTTCACGAAATTATTTATCCTATCCCTTGCCCTCTCCCTCTCATTGTCATTCTCTCTCTCTCTCTCTCTCTTTATATTTTAAGAAAATTTGAAGGAAGAAAAGAGAGAGAGAGTGTGTGGGGCAGTTTGTAGCCATCTTCAATGCCCAATTACTTGATGGTGGACTATTGTTTTGGCGGAGACCCAAATGTCTCCTTTTTTGGTCACAAAATCGACCCAAGAAAACAATGGCAGCTGCCTTTTGTCGGAGAGGAAGCATTAAAACTGCCTTTTTTGGTTAAAATTGTAGTTTAGAATGGTTTCACCTCATTCAATGAGATAATCGATTCAATTGATGATAGAAGCCTATAAATGGTAAACGATTAGACATTCTTGACTCAAAAATGGTAAAAGCCTATCTCATTAGCATATATGAGATGAACTGAATAGAATGACATAGGCTTTTTGAATGTGATGAGACTTAAACGAAAAATGACATTTAAGCTGGAAGAACGTATAAGCTTAGACATTAACCGACTGTCAGAAAAAGGATAACAGCTGCTGGCTGTAAATCACAAAAATATTTTTAGTTGAAAGCTTCATCACTCATTGCACTCTTTGAAGCTCATTGGGAGAACAACTGATGAAAAGATCTGATTGGAACACCTGTGTTTTTCTTTTTAGCACATACACAATCTCTCTCTCTCTCTCTCTATCTCTCTCTCTCTCTCTAACTATTCGAATAGTTAACTCTACTATCTAAATGTATATGAGAAGGTGAAAAACAATTACTCTATACTATTATTACAAATTAAACAAACTAAGTGACAAGTTCAAATGAATTACTTTAAGAAGACTTTCTCCCTCCCTCCCCCCCCCCCTCTCTCTCTCTCTCTTCATAACCCTCGTTCTTTGAATTTCCTCTTTCCTACTTAACACTTTTTTTCTTCTTCCAAGACTTTCATCCGTTGCAATTCACTGAAAGTTGTTGCCTAACATCTGGATGCCGTGTGTCTTTACTCTGCCAATACAGTACACTCATCATTCGCTAAGATTTGGCATAAAATATACTAACGAGCTTTAGCTGGACAATCAAATGTGGATGACCTTAGCAAAGCTCATAAACTTTATGGCAAACTTTAAAAAATAAAGTAGAGTGTACACGTGTATTGTATAGCAACAATGATGTTTACATGAAGCTTTACGTGAGAGACGTGAAGCTTTACGTGAGAGACGTGAAGCTTTACGTGAAAGACGTGAACTACACGCTGCATTCATCTATATTCATAGATGAAGTGCAACGCAGAGCGGTTGTTCCTATAGATATCCTCCTCAAAGCAATTTTGAGAGAAAAAAAAAAATTTTTTTTTTTTTTCATTTTCCTCTCTTTCAGGAAATGATTCAAAGGTCGTTTCGCTTGTGTCAAAACAAAGATTAATGAAGGTCTTGGTATGGTCAAAGCAATTAAACAAAGAAATACTTGGATTTTGAAGGTAATTCTTGAAAAATGTTGAAATGAACTGGCTTAAGAGCTTAAATGCTGAATATGGTTTAAGATGGAGAGGTTAAGAGTTAGCCATTTGAGGACAGAACTCACACGCAATTCTTTAGAAAAGATAATTACGCAACGGAAGTGTTTAATAATGTTTTCAATCTTTTGTTTCATTCTGATTATAATTGAACTAGTTAGAGAGTATGTAATATGAAGAGAGTACAGAGATATGACATTACGATATCCTGCTGTGATTCTTTTTTATATAACTATAACTTATATGTATAGTTAACCTCATGTTAACTATATAGAAAATACTTGAGAGCTATTTGATTTGTAAGCTGATGATGACGTCAACAAGGTGCTTGAATCATCTCATTTGAATGAAAACTGTCTCAATGCTCATAGCTGAGGCCAACAGAAGCTAAAAACGACTGTGAGCTTTAGTCTATTCAGCTTTTCCATATAAATGCATTTAAGTTTTTAAAAATGTTTGAACAAAAAGTTTATGTAAAGTTGCAATTGACTTAAAAGGGATGAAGCTGGAGAAAGGCTATTCAATTCTCTTGCATCTAAGCTTCTCTCTCCTTGGCTCTCTTATTCGCTTCCTTAGCCTCTTTATAGATTATTCATTCACCTTTTATTGTAAAAAGAATGTTTGTAACTTTTAAATTTCTTAGGTAATGCTATGGACAACCATGAATAACATGAGAATGAGAAGAAGAAGAAGCGTGACAGACATAACTAACCTTAAAACGTATTTGAAGCTGTTCAAGACATCTTGACTGACAACGAGCTGAGAGAAGCTCATTGGCGAAAGATGAAGTGCAAACGATGATATTCAGAAATAGTACGAGAAGCATTTGTTTACCAGAAGCTCATCCAAACTATCTAAAATACATAAAAAAGTAATTGCATTTATATAAAATATATTATATATATATGGCATAAACAAGGATTCTAAACTGTCATCAGCTGGCATTGCCGTCCTCTTCCATGACACGGATATGGTTAGAAGCTTTAAAGAGAGAGCGAGGAAGGGAAGGGGAGAAGAAAAAAAGTGAGCGAAAGCTGGCGTAACTGACCAGCATACAAAGCATTGCCAGAAAAGCAGTAAGATGTTCTGTCTTGAGAACAACACACACATGAAGACAGAAGGGGCGAACAGAAGCAAAAGAAGGAACAAAGTCACTGGAGGGTAAATGATCTTTGCCACAAATGGCTTCCAATACAAAATTGAAGATGAAATATTTGGAGAAACGGAAATGGAGAGGAGGAAGAGAAGAGGAGGAAGGAGAATAAAAAAAAACTTTTTTTTCTTCAACTTTTTTCTTCAAAATAATGATGTTGACGACTGACACAAATAGAAGGAACGACTGGCCATCAGAGCTGTGCAGCAATGAAAGTGAGAAGAGTGAACAGTCAAAATGGAATTTTGATTTCAAATATTGTCAAAAACGAAATGGAAGAGAGGATTCAGACGTACTCAGGAGATTCATGAGAATGTATGATAGGGGCCAATTGTGATGATGCAAATGACCATATTTGAATGAAGTGATGCAGAATAAAAGCAAAAGAATAGAAAATGCCACAGAAGAGAGATACAGAGAGAGAAATGGAGAACTAGAGAGAGAGAGAGAGAGAGAAAGCACGTGTAGTTTCCATCTGATATGTTTTTATGTGCAGGTAGGTGGTAAAAAGATGGATTTCCATAGGCGTGACCTATGTCGGCGGACATTGTAATTATTCATTAACTATATAGTCTATCATTTTGTTATCTCTCTTTCTCTGACTCTCTCTCTCTCTCTCTCTCACTCTTATTATTAAAGATCACGTACGAACTCTCAATGTTTTAGGAAACGTATGACTGTTTCTTGAAGAAAGACTCTGAGGGCAGAATATGCAAGGATGGAGATTTGAGTTGTCCAACTGGGGTGGAGCTTACCTCATTTCTCACAATTCCTCCCCTTCTTCCGTCTGCTCCTCCCACTACATGACATATTTCTTCTTTTTCTCTGACCAACTGCCTGCTCTCTAAAGATTCATCACATATTCTCATACTGTCTCGCATAGCCTATTCAGTTGGAGATCCGATCACCAAAGCTTCATGAGTACATCCTAATCCGCTCAATATTGAAAGACTTATTTGCATTTCTAAAGCAACACCGGAAAACTTCTTCAAATAAACTGACCTTCATATTAATAAGTGAGAACAGAGTCAAAGATAATGCTTCAATATCTCAACAGATGACTGCAAACTACAAACATCTACCTAGAGATTGTAGTTTGCTCAACTAGTAACATTCACGTTTGCATATGTGTCAGTGCTGATAGTGTCTTTTTATGAAATTTAATATTTTATTTTCGGATGTCGAATAAGAATAATTGCAAGACTGACGTTATAATCACGTAAATTTCACGCCTTAAGTAATGGTGAGAGTTCACGTAATCTCCACGTGAGTCAACGGTCATGTAATAAACTACGATACAGTTCACGTGAATTCCACGTTAGCACAGCCATTTTCATTGACGTGGACGTGGTATGCGGTTGCATCAGGTAATCTCTCTCTTTTCTTTTTTTTTCCCAAAATTGCTTTTATGAAGAAATTGTTCTTAACACTGGCGTGTGATTCTCAAATGGTTGAAAAAAGTCAAAGTAAACGCTGTAGATATAAATAAAACACAACTATATTAAGTTTAAACTAGGTTAAAATAATGTGTCCTCGGTAGTATAGTGGTGAGTATCCGCGTCTGTCACATGCGAGACCCGGGTTCAATTCCCGGCCGGGGAGAATTTTTGATTTTAATGTTTTGAGAGATGGAAAGATAAGATTTGTTTCTGTAACCATTCTATGTTTTTTATTTTGTTTGCAAATGATACCTTACACTACGATGACATATATTTATTCAGAACAGCTCGAAAGGTTAAGAAATGGAAACATAAAGACCTCCTTAGCAGAATAGGCCAACATATCATTAAATCTTTTATGGCTTACTTAGAACAAACGAAGAACATTCTCTTCAAAACATGGAGACAGACATGGACCAACGATATCCATTTTTTTTAATTTTGGTATACGGTACGTAGATTTGTTACTTTTTGTTAAATTCTGCTGTCATCAGTACATATTATAAAAGAGTTTTATTAATTTAATTAATTGAATAAATTACTTATTTTTCTTTGTTTCTTTGAGGTTTTTAGGAATGTTAACAGCTTTTGATTTGCAACAAACCAGCTTGAGTAGAGTCTTGAACAATACGAAAATAAATAAAATAATAACAAACATGGCAAGGAAGAGATCCAAATTCAAATTGAGGAGCAAACAGGAGTTTGAATGTTCGAGGAAAGCAGGTTTGTGATGACGGGCAACATGCTCAATGTAATGAATGGCACGAAGCAAAGGCTTACTTCCTCGATTTTTTATTTCTTTAGCCATGTCTTTAGCATTCGTCTTGTATCTAAAGTATCATAGAGGAAGTGAACGTTTCATTCATCTTAAGACTCACTTTGGACTTTCTAAAACAGCTTTGATAGCTTTTAGCAAGCTTTTCTCAGAAAGATCAGCCTTTTCCACAATTGTGGCTACTCCCTGTAGATTGTTGAAAAAACGTTTTCGTTATGGATGTGAAGATAACAAACCTTATGAGCTGCTTTGTCTAAATTGTGCTTGTTCATTCCATACAATGGTATTCCAACCATTGGAACTCCATAAGTGATTGCTTCCATTATGGAAGAGATCCCGCCGTTTGTTATGAGGAGCTTGCATGATTCGTGAGCTTGAAAAATCAGCATATTACCATGAGCACTTTTTACAAGAAATACCTAATAAGTCATTTTGTGGAATGAAAGCTGTCAAGTTGATGTGACTTGGAACATCAGCCTCATCAATGCCATCTAATCGAACATTCCCGCCTATTCGCCAGTAAATTCTATATGTTTTGAGTTGAGATAGAGCTCCCAGCATTGCCTTTGCCTTAATAAATACAAAAGTTATAACTTGTTAGACTGTTGGTCTCTTACTTGTAGTTTGCTCATTGCTGTCCCATTCACCTGTGTCCCCATACTGACAATGATCAAGCCATCTTTAGCAGAGGCGATAGTTGTGTTCCAGGGCTGAAAAAGTGTTTTATATCCGTTTTGTATCATGTTTTTCAGGTTTACCGCAAAGAGTGGTTTGGGAAAATCGAGATGAATGCCGCCGACAGGAATAACATGAGGAGGAAAACTACGAGAATATTCCAAGATAGGATCAGTATTAACAAAGAACAAGGAAGATTCTCTTTTCAATTTGTCCATGGAAGGAAAGTTTGGATGTCTAGAGGTAATATCTGGTTATTATTTGTCTGAACTAAGCATTCTCACTTCTTCTTGATACTATAATCTGTTGCCCACATTTTTCCAATAACTTCATCGAGGTTTTGTCGTCTTTGTGATACAAGGTTGGAAATGCATGGGAGATCACTTTGAGCAATGTACTCTCTCAAGTAACAAACTGCGTTTCTTAATCGTTTGAAAGGAGCCTATAAGAAAAGACAGTTGCATAATTGAGTTCTAAGCTTGCAACAAACGTTTGGAGAGATAGTGCAATGCGAAGCGGGAATGTCCAAGTTTAAGGGTGTGCCAGATGCTACTAGGGTCTCATCCGTTGTACCTGAAAAGGAAACGATGACCTAAAAGAATAAAAACAAAGAAAGAGAGCAAGTGTGGCGGGGAATTGTAGATCTAACAGGCTTTACCTTCAACGTCAAAGTAAATGGTTGGCAAACCAAGTACATATGATATAGCCAATTGGCATGGATTCCCTGCGTAAACGATGGAAACATCAATAGATTCCTTTCTAAGTGAATCTACAAGGTTCGAATTCAAAATCTGTAAATGAGAGAGAGAGGTATTGCACGATGAGTAGAAGGTTTACAATACCTTGTAACAACTTGCATTATGAGCATCATAGTAAGCGTCCAAGTGAGAGTCAATAGAGTATTCCTTCTGCCATGGCACTTTATTTCCTATTTTCTCCAATGGCTCATAAAGCTTTCTATCAAATGAATTTTCTTTTGCTTATCAGAGAGAAGAGATAATGTTTACCGGTTCAATAAGTTTTTGAGAGTTTTCTCTTTAACTAGATGAAGCTTGGGTTTGACTAAGCGAGGCTCTTCCGGTATCAGAATTGGTTTAACAGTAATCACCTGAAATGAAAATAATCATTGTAAAGATTTCATTTCATATTGAATATGTGATACCTCATGATGTCTCAATGCTAATTGTTGGGCAAGAATCTCGAAGGTTTGTCGTTCATATTGATTGGTGCCAAGTAAGAAGAGTAAGATATTCAATGAGAAGACAGTAGGTAGAAGGTAAAATCCAATGAGAAGATGTTTCATCTATAATGTGTGATAGATAGTCTGAGTTATAGCAGATGAATGCAAATGAGAAACGAGATTCGAAGATGGCGACACACGATGTTATCGATGCAAAATAAGAAATGAATGGCTTTGACTTTGGCTTTTTCTTTACCAATCTATCTCCTTCGAACGGTTAATTGTTCCGTTAAGAAGTATTTGCGGAACTTCTCTCACTTTTTTCATCTTTATTTACTTTCCTGACATTGCCAGGTCAACGTGGGCAAATATCCGTTGTGGACAGATGAGTTAAGCGAATTTCGAAATATTTTTAATTTTAAAATAAAAAATACTAAATACATGTTTAAGCTTCATATTGTTTCGTGCTCATTAGAAGCATCATCATATGCATGGTCTTGGCAACCGAATCATCTTGTGATAACATCATATTTGGAGATTGGAACTCGGAAAGCTTTTGTCATCCACGAAAGGATAGCTAAGCTGATATGACGATTGTGTTTTCTTGTCAATACTTTGCCAACCCCACTCGTGTGTTAACATGGTACATGAGCAGTTGACTGATGCTCAAAAGCCAACCTTTTCAATTCAATACAAGTTTTTCTTGTACAAAAGCGACACTCAGTGTTAATTAATCATTACAAGTCATTGCTTGCATGAGTTTTACATAGTTCGCTGGCAAACCTCTATTTGTTTTGCTCTATTTGTCTCATAAGAGTATTTGTTATTCCTACGTTGCATTTCTGTATATTCACTCAGATGTCTATTTGAATCGGAAAAATTAATTTTTTTTCTCCTCTTTTCGGTCTGTTTCCTATTTCGCAGTAGGGTTGTGGTAACCAGTCAACTTATTCCAAAAAGTAATCCTACGATATGCTTTGTGTCTGTTCAAAAATGGCAAGGTTGCATATGATCCTTACTTGAATTGATGAATTTCTTTTTTTGCTAGTTTTTATTTTATCTCATATTTTTATTTGTTTATTTGTTGATTAGGAATAGAGACAATGTTGATCTAGATATTGCAGTCCGCCGTACATAGCGTAAGTAGGGAATACTGAACTCTTTTCGAAGATTGCGTACTTCAGTCCTAGAAGTGGGTGTTAGAAGAATGCAACAGTTTTAGCAGTATTCGTATCTTTGTTGTGTTCGTTGTGTATTTGCAAAATAAATCCTTTTTACTGTGTTTTGTGTCTGTTCATAAATGAAAAGGTTGCACATCTTTCTTACTTTGATCGTTGAGAACCTAAGTTCCTTTTTTGACAGCTTTTGTTATTATTTCATTCAAAATTTCAGAAAAACGCTAACCCATGTACCTTATTGATATGCAAGCCTCAAGTTTTCGAATTTCGGGGGACACAAGGACTCGAACTAATCCAATGGATCGGAGCGAGCCCTTGACAGGAAATAACCTGTGGGAGGGAATAACCATATTAGAAAGATGAGAGAGTGAGGCTTACAATCATAAGATACTAGGGATACGTGGTGTTATGAACCCTAAACATAACGCTGTGGTGTTTGAATCACCAGTGACAGCTTACCCCAGCATATGCCGGGGCCTCTCCGAGGAGAGAACTTTGGTATCTTATGTCATAAGCCCGCATTCTACCATTAGACTACGGTCTTATATGATATAATTAATTATATGATATATGAGAAGTGTACTAGTAGGAGGAAGTACAAACTACAACTCCTATTAGAATCATATAAAGGTATTTGGAGTCGATGGTATATAACGAAGTGAAGTGGAAAGGACAGAAAGACAGCGACCCAAACTTCATTTTTGTTATTTGGCGGAAGATATGAGGAGGCAAAATATGACAACTAACTGAGGTTATTTTTTTAACTATGCATAGTTAACAGAGAAGTATAATATTTGAAAAACATAGATGTATAGCATAGCCGCTGTTGACAATCATCAATTTCATTGAACAACGTCTGTGTAGATAGCTTCCCAGAAAGGACGAAAGGTTTCTCTTTTCCACCTTGTCCACCATCTGTTCCTTGATTCTTCCTAATGGAGGTTACTTCTGTCTTCTAATTTTACTCATATTTATAGACCGTAAATTAGCATAAAAACACATAAATTAAGCTTTTAAATGCATTTAATAATTTAATTAGTTGTTTGCATGTTTAATTGGTCCTGCAGCGATTGTAACGTGCGCATATGCATCTTCGCATACCATGTACGGCGCGCAAAGTACATAATGGGTGAGAAAACGTGCTGCCAATTGCGTTGTGGCTATGTCATTGAACGCAGGCGTACGTTGGTACGTTACGCTTTGGGCGTGATTTTGGAAGGCGTTGTGTCTCTCTCGGAGAGGCAGAACTCTTTCAAAATCTTCGCTAATTTTTGTTAAAAGTGTTCCCTTGTGGGAGGATAAACTATGCCAGTTTGTGAAAGATTTTATTGAACTTTGTTTGTAATTTTTGATTTTATTTTCCTTGTTTTTCTCTCAGTTTTCTTCTTATTTCTTGGCTTATTAACTGTTATTTATACCCAAATTGTTAGTTAAATAGTAGTTATGTTGGAAATAATAGTTTGATCGTTTCAAAACTTTCTTTTTTTCGTTCTAATCAATTCACTTTTGCTATTTCGTTTTTCATTCTTATTGTATCGATGAGAGCTTCTAATTACCTTTCGATGAAAAAAAAGATCATCGAAATTGGTTCCTTTTGAGCTGAGTTATAACGCTTTTATCTTTTGATCTCAATGACTATGCACCACCGCTTTACCTTTTCCACGCGCTCTAGGAATGAAACACGTGAACAACCGTTCAAGCGCGTCAGATAGTTGAAAATGAATGAACGACCGCATCGTTAGGCTTCTTTCGTTAAAATGATTTTCTTCTTAGCTTTTCATTCTCCATTTAGCGTTTTTGAGTGAGCGGCGTCTTCAGTCCAGCCTTCTAACTGTCATAACTTTCTTCAAATCCGTCCGTTTCCAGATATCTTTTCAATGGTCTAATCCTTTAATTGTAATAATGAACATGCTTGTTCTTTATCAATTGATTTCTAACTATACGTAATGGTCTATTTCTATTCTATTTCGAATTCTATGTTTTCATTTCGAAATTACGAAATATCATCCTGTGTGCGCGTTGCATGAGTTCGTTGCTTTGTTTTACTCCGCTTGAATGTTTTTGCATTGCCTTCAGGGATTATTCCTTTTATAATTATGCATATTTCCGAATTTCCGAATAATGTTCCTCAGGAATAAAGTATAGGGAGAATTTGGGTTATCTAGTAAACATACATTGACGTTGCTTGGAATGCACTGTCTTTACATAGGCTGGAGCTATCGATGATAACTCAGCTGACTTTGAATATTCATAATATATTTTGTATTCTTCTGAGAGTTTCTTTACATTGTTTGTTTAGTTTTCATTGTTGTGTTCACTGCTTCCGAGCCTGTTATGAGTTCAACGAAGTGAATAACTAGCAGGTAAGATGAGATTCATACAGAGGATTCATTAATCATTCGTACTACAGATCTTTGTCAACTCATGTTCAGGGAATTCAGAATGGTTTTTCGATTTCTTTCTGTAGGAAGACAAAAGTTCCTTTGATTGGAGTCGTTGAAAACATGGCTCACTTCGTGTGTCCGAACTGTAATCACACAACTATTCTCTTCACTTCATCCACTGGTTCGTACTGCTCAATGCTCTTAGACATGATTCCCCCATATTTCAGGAGGAGCCGAAGAGATGCGTAAGCAAAGTGAATTGAAACTTCTCGCACAACTGCCTATGGAACCACGCCTAGCAGGTGCTTGAGGCAGTGGAGAAGATTTCTTTACGATAGAATGCTAGTGATTTGATGACTTATAAAATAGTATGTTGAACGTTACAGACATCCCCAGACTCTGTCCTCGTCAAGGCTTATAAGGATTTGGCTGATAAAGTGAACTCGAGAATGCAACATTAAGAACTTTGGTTTTTGTTATTTCTATGAAATTTCTTTAAATGTTGAAACTGTTCTTTTATTTATATTTCGAAGGCTCACAGTGTTCCTTCTCTTATGTTTGTCGATTAATGTACGGATTTGGTGGAAAATATCTTTCAGATGTATAGAGTTGTTGTCACAGGAGTTGGAACTGTTACACCGTCCGGGTCAGGAGTTCAAGTGCTTCATCAAGCTCTTCTGAAAGGACTTTCAGGAATAAAGTATAGGGAGAGTTTGGGTTATCTAGTAAAGATACATTGACGTTGCTTGGAATGCACTGTCTTTACATAGGCTGGAGCTATCGATGATAACTCAGCTGACTTTGAACGATGGAATGCTGGACAAAGACGCGAAATGAGCCGAGCTAGTCAGTTAGCTTTATTAGCTGCTGAAGAAGTTGTTTCCTGATAATGCTCCTCAATTAAACTTTGTTTTCAGGCGCTCACGGCTGAAAACGCAACATCCCTTGATCACACTGAAACATTGGTCAATATCGAACAGGTTCTCCCTTATATACTACATCCATGAGTATTTCTATTATCTGTAGGTGTGGCTGACTTGAACGCTATTGCTGAAACTTCGCCTCTGTCCGTCACAATGAAGAATTGGAAAATGCGTAAGCTTTTGTATCTCAACACTATTGAATTGAACTTTTCAGACAATTGCAGAAGAAAATAAGAATCAGAGTCATTCAAGTAATTCTATTCATCAATCCGATATCTTACATCTTTACTTCAGGCTATGCGAGAGATTTGTGCTCTAAAAGGATGGACATCTTCTGTGTTTTCATGTATTATACTTCAACAAATGTGTTATACAGGCAGATGGTATGATGACCATCCTTTACCTTCTCATCCTATTTTGAACGAGGACGAGTGTAATCATCTGGGGTTAGTTCGACTTTTAATCTCTTTCACATGATGAAATCTTTTAGAAATGGAATGACCATACCTTTACTGCAGGAGAAACTAGCTGTTTCTAAATCTGACAGCTTCACGGATGTGTTCAGAAAAGCTCAAAAAGACTTATCTTCGTTATCCTTTAGCAAAGAACACATAGAGAAGGTATATTACAATTGCAAACCCATTGAAAGCTTCAAAGCATTATGTATGTAGTAGGTGGTGGAGCTGCAAAGATGAAGGTGAATTCAATTAAAGTAACCAGTATGCTTACACTGAAGAATGTGATCAGAACAGAATGCATCCGTTCTGAGAAGTGATCAGCGAAGGCAACCGTCACACGCATGGCGTCACAAGTGAAAAACAGGTGAGTATATTGGTTTTTATTAAAAAAATAAGAGAACTGACCTGATGCAACCGTTCTGCGTGTCCACGTAGATGAAAATGACTGAATTTCCGTGGAATTTACGTGAATGGTAGCGAACATGTGTGACTTAACCGCTGGCTCACGTGAGAATTACGTGAACAACGACAATGGCTCAAAGGTTCTATACCACTGCGCATCCTTACCCAAAAAGTTAGATATGTCCAATGAGAGAATGGAGAGTCTACTTGATCGTTCTTTGAGTTGTACTTTGTTGTTGTTGTTTGTCAATTGATTTTTCGCCATTTTAGCCCTCAATGGCAACTTACACGATTATTGATTTCTTGTCAGTGATATGTTGTGTGCTGTTAGTGATCCGCCTCTCTTTTCTTTTGTGTGCGACAGTGTGGTAGTGAAGAGTTACATCTAATGTTTTCGAATTTCCTGTGTGAATCCCCTTCCTGTTGCCTTGTTTGATAGTCGTTTACTTGATTTCAGTGTTTGTTAAGCTTAATACCCTTGTTTAAGTCATTTGATTGTGAATTGAGATAGTTTAGTTCGGTTATTTGGGGGACAGTTAACTTGAACAGTTTGATTGTTTTGGTTGTTCATTATGAGTTGGCTGTTCTTCAAGGGATCAGTCATTCAGCTAAGATAGTCGTTTGTGCTTTGTTGTCAAGTAACTTTACTATGCTGTTTATGTAAGCGATACTCGCTGTTCCAAGGAGTTTCATCTCCTTGTTCGATCGTCGTCTACACTTGACCGCGCTTTAGTTAAGGTGATTTGAATTGATTATGCTATGATCGATCGATATAGATTCAGCTAATCCCTTGTAAGGTTCTGAGAGAGTTGTTTGGGATTCCTTGTTTAGTTGCTTTGTTCTGTTGATTCTTAACCAATGTTTTCCTTGTAGAGAGGTTTAGTTTCGGTTGTTCCTTGAACGATGAGTTCCTTAGCTGAGAGTTTATGAGATAGTTGTTCGTGCTCTGTTGTTAAGTAGCTTTACTATGCGGTTCCTGTGAATGGTACTTGCTGTTCCGAAGAGTTCATTTCGTTGTTTATACGTCGTTCGTCGTTCCTTATTCAAAAGCTCTAATTCGTTGATTGTTAACCAATGTTTTCCTTGTAGAGTGATGGGTTCTTTCTTTGTTCTGTGGGTGTTCGACTCTTCTATTGTATGTGATACCAGGTAAGAAGTAACAGAATAACATTAATAAACATTTATTTTTTTAGAACATTATGGATATAACAATGAATAAAGACTATGGATGGTCTACGAGAAGGACCATGGACGGTTCACGAGGAGGACCATGGAGGGTCCAGGAGGAAACCCTCCTAGCATACTCGGAGGCCACAGAGGGCCAAGTATTGCTAGGAGAAGGGGAGGGGAAGGCCCGAATGGCTTCTTCTCCCGCAGGGGAGAAGGGAATTAGATTCCCTTTTCTCGATAGGTGGGTGGAGAGGTTTCTCCGCCCATCAACAGAGGGGGGAGAATTCTCGACCCCTCTTATTGAGAGGGGGAGAGGTGTTCTTCCCCCTCTGTAGAGGGGAAGGGGAAACAAAGGGTTTAGGCAGGGGGGCATCGCCATTTTTTTTTAAAACCTGATCAAGAGTAATCTCCTTCCCCACCCTCCCCGATAGAGGGCTCCGAAGAGCGGGGACCCCGAAAAACGCGTTTTTTGCCGACATAGTTAGATTTCCGATTTTTCGCATATCATTAAATATTTCATTAATAATATACTCCATACCGGAATCTTTACTACGCCGACTCAAAACGCGTCTTTCGGGGTCCCCGCTCTCCGGTAGCCCTCCATCCTGCGTCCTCTCAGCTTGATTCCGAGATATACTAACAAGGATCTCTAGAAACGCTAGAGCTAAATCTTGAAAGCAATCAGGGAGCCGAGTGGACGGACCCAAAGGATACCTGGACCAGGCCGCCGAAACCTCCCAGAGGTTTCATTGATCCAGGCACCTGGCCCCTTTCCCGGCGAACGCAAGCGAACTGGCCCACAGCTCTTCCGCGACCAGGAAGTTAAGGACGGCACGGTCGCAAGGTTCGCCCAACCTCAGGCATCGGTAGCACTGGGAGGCTCGGGAAAGGGGTATCCTACAGCCGCCACGTTAACCGTCGGTCCACTAGTAGACTTCTTTCTTGTTGAAATCTGTAAAACGAATGATTAATAAAACCTCTGTATGAATATAATGTTACCTGCTAGTTATTCACTTCGTTGAACTCATAACAGGCTCGGAAGCAGTGAACACAACAATGAAAACTAAAGAAACAATGTAAAGAAACTCTCAGAAGAATACAAAACGTACTGTTAACTTCCGAATCCTTTTACGTCATCCCATCAGCCAACTGATGAAGTACCCACCGAACAGACGAGATATCGGCAGTCTGGAACAAACCAAAATGGGTAAAGATAGAAACAACTTATCTGAAATCCATGTCCTTAACTTGCTTCTGTCATCGGAGAAACTCATGAACGGAAAACAACTCTTCTTCTAGGATCTTAACACATAATCAATCAATAAACGAAAAATCAATAAACAACCAAGTAACTATGAGAGCCGAAGAAGCAACTCATTCAAAAAAACATAAAACAACACGACTTACGACAATTCATTTCATAGAAACATAAAAAACAAAACAAAAACATCTTCCTCGCCGAGTAAGAGTATTAGAATAACTGCTAAACGTGAACAAAACCATAATAGTTAAGATTTCACAAAAGTCCAAGTCAACTTACACCTGTTCTTATAACGGAACGACCGGACTAACGTTTTTTCACGTGAAAATGACGTTCACGCAGCTCATCGCTGTTTGGGTGACGTGACGTGACTTCACGTGGTTTTTTAAGACGTGAGACGTCAGTATCATGTAAGTCAGCGGTGTGAGCTGGTGAGCTCCACTGCTCTCCTCCGGAGAGGAAGCTAAAGCTCACCTCCTGCACTTTTAAGGCACAGAGAAGTTGCATTCCATAAACACTGTGCAGAACGGCTGCATCCCTCTTCTGACCGTCCAGAATGGCTGTATTCCATTCCTGACCGTCCAGAGCGGTTGCATTCCTCCTGATGCCGTCCAGATCCTACAGTCGCCACGTTGTCCCTCGGTCCACTAATAGACTTCTTTCTTTTTGAAATCTGTAGTACGAATGATTAATAAAACCTCTGTATGAATATAATGTTACCTGCTAGCTATTCACTTCGTTGAACTCATAACAGGCTCGGAAGCAGTGAACACAACAATGAAAACTAAAGAAACAATGTAAAGAAACTCTCAGAAGAATACAAAACGTACTGTTAACTTCCGAATCCTTTTACGTCATCTCATCAGCCAACTGATGAAGTACCCACCGAACAGACGAGATATCGGCAGTCTGGAACAAACCAAAATGGGTAAAGATAGAAACAACTTATCTGAAGTCCATGTCCTTAACTTGCTTCTGTCATCGGAGAAACTCATGAACGGAAAACAACTCTTCTTCTAGGATCTTAACACATAATCAATCAATAAACGAAAAATCAATAAACAACCAAGTAACTATGAGAGCCGAAGAAGCAACTCATTCAAAAAAACATAAAACAACACGACTTACGACAATTCATTTCATAGAAACATGAAAAACAAAACAAAAACATCTTCCTCACCGAGTAAGAGTATTAGAATAACTGCTAAACGTGAACAAAACCATAATAGTTATGATTTCACAAAAGTCCAAGCCTACTTTCACCTGTTCTCATAACGGAACGATCGGATGTACGTTTCGCTGATTGGTTGACGTTCAGTCTCTGCCTCTGAAACTAAATGCAAAATGACTGTGAGACGAATCCGAGATAACTATATTTTCTTACAGAAAACTAACAGAACTCGTTCAATTAGAGAAAGAGAGTGATCATATGTAAATCCTCAAGAATCTTGCTCGAAAACCTTCAATACCAAGCTGGCATGGGTGCCACCGAAACCGAACTAGTTGATGATAGAGATTCTGCGATTGTCCTTCCATTCAGTTTTCTGAAGTGGAAATGTTATCAGCCCTGGAGAAGTATGAAACCTTGGCAATGACATTAGCATGAATGTTCTCGTCCAATTCTCTCAAATTGAGGGTTGGAGTCAAGCAATCATCGCGTAAGTTCACGATAGTTCCTATCGTTTCAACTGCACCGGCTGCTGCTAGCAAGTGTCCAAAATGTCCTGTACACATCATGAAGTTTGTCAACTGAAAGTAGCTAACCTTTGAAAGAAGACACAGGTACCCGATTTTTTCCAAAAACATCGCAAATGGCTTTCGATTCGATCACATCTCCTGTATTCATGTGCTATCATCTATTACTTCTGACAAACCTGTAGGGGTAGAAGTAGCATGAGCATTAACATAGCTCACATCAGCAGAAGCTATAACACCATCCGCAAGGGCTCTTTGCATACTCAACTGAGCACCTATACCTGACGGATGTGGGCTTGATATATGATAGCAATCTGATGAGATTCCTAAAAACACAGCATTAACTTATTAGAGCTTTACTACGTCTAACCAAATCCTACTAATTCGGCTAGTATAGGGGCACTTCGAGCGAGAGCAACATCCAATCGCTCAAGGAACAGAAGTCCAACACCTTCCGATAAAACGAATCCTGACCTTTTGCTGTCAAACGGACATGAATCAGTAGATGTTTTGGCTCGAGTCAAAGCTCTCATTCTAAAATTTCTTTGAGAACACTAAGATACAATCATTACCTGTCGAATCCAGCAAGAGCAACCGCATTAACACAACTTTCAGTAGCGCCTGCAAGAGCACTTTTTGCCCATCCATGACGAACAGCTCTGAACGCGTTACCTAAAGAAAAGCAAATGGAACACTTAAGAATGAACCAATCAAACCAATAGCGTGAAGAGCAGTGGCACATGCAGTAGAACTGCTATCTGCTCCTCCCATCATTCCAAATCTGCAATTTCATTACTCGTATTCAAGAGTAGAAAAACAATACTTCATCGCGACGTATCCGGCAGGTAGGTTATTCAATATTCGAGGAACAAAATAAGGCGAAACTCTACGAGATTGACCTTTTTGTATGAGAGCCGAAGTTTCAGCAATAGCGTTCAAGTCAGCCACACCTACAGATAATAGAAATACTCATGGATGTAGTATATAAGAGAGAACCTGTTCCGATATTGACCAATGTTTCAGTGTGATCAAGGGATGTTGCGTTCTTCTTTCTCATCTTCTTCCTCTCAACAGAATCGAAAGCAGTGGACACATCAATGAAAACTAAAGAAACAATGTAAAGAAACTCTCAGAAGAATACAAAACGTACTGTTAACTTCCGAATCCTTTTACGTCATCCCATCAGCCAACTGATGACTATGATATCTTTCTTTCTGCAACAATGAGCTGATCGAATGAGATTCAAACTAACTATTCTGTTTTCCCGAGAGCATTATGATATCCACGAAGAAGTCAAGTGGTTCATAACAAAGCTTTAGATGCTCAAACAACTATAAGAACAGCTTCTCTGAATAACAAGCTGATATAAGGTGTTATAGATCCTTTCAAGTAATAGTGAGAACAGAAGACTCATCTCAGGGAACATACATGTCTTCAAAGAGTTTATTCCAGAATGAAAGTGTAAATGATTATTACAATCGGATGTTATATCAAAATGTTATATGAAATAGTAAAAGAACAAATCGATTCCTTGTGAGCACAATCAAAGTAGTTCCACCTCACATCCGAGAATCCCAAACGGTTGCATTCACGGGCTGTTCCTTCATTTGTAACCACGGAAGGCACTTTCTTAGCAGTTGACAGACATCAAGTTGAACATAACGGGAATGACAACGAGACCATGGATCATTCCAATAACAACAACTAACAGCATGCACTTTGCGAGAAGCTGAAAATATCAATTGGAAATAGGAAAAGCATTGGTTATATCACCTGTGACAACTGCAGGTCCACGTTTCGTTCTCAGCAAAAGCTAAGGACATTTCTTCAGAGGTTCGATTACGAAGTGGCTCCTCTTCTTGTTCTATTTCTTCCATCTCTTCCTCCTCCATCAACTCGCTTTGACGTAAGAACTCCTCGTAATCCCTCATCCAAACCTTTGTTTAATAACTGTAATATATTAATATAAAATGAGTCTGGAAATGAAAAAAGCTTAAGAATGCAACCGGATTGCGCGTCCGAGGTTTCTGGAATGAATTAGTAAATCTCATACTACGTACCGTCCAACCGATCCCGGTAATGCTTCGAAGCTCTCAATGAGTTGATGTGGACGCACTTTTCTAAACATTTTCCGAGTAAAAGAAGGGAGGCAAAGGCTTACTGAGATTCTTGTGTTATGTCACCAGGAGCTCCGACCAGTACCCAACAAACTCCATAATAAGGAATTGTATGTTCCTTTCGCTCCTCAAATATCTGAAGCGTATACTATTTGAAGCTTAAACTATGCTAATATAATAAAGAAGAAAACAAAAATACAAATCATAAGTATAATATAGAACAATCAGATAAAGCACTATAACATCGATCTCCCAAACAACAATACGTGAAGAGAATAGGAAAATACATTTCATTGAACCTGTGTGCTAAGCTCATCTATCTTATCTATCAACTTAGGCATTCACATGAATAGAATACATCGAAAAGTAATTGAAGAAACCTAATATAACAATCTCAACAGTGAAATGAACCAATTAACACAAAGAACGCTCGCGCAGCATGTTATTTCGTAATTTCGAAAAGACAACAAGGAATATGAAGAAGAGCATTGCGAAGACTTAGAATGGAACAATAGGCAGATAAGCATGTTCATTATTACAATTAAAGGATTAGGCCATTGAAAAGATATCTGGAAACGGATGGATTTGAAGAAAGTTATGACAGTTAGAAGGCTGGACTGAGGACGCCGCTTACTCAACAACGCTAAATGGAAAATGAAAAGCTAAGAAGAAAATCATTTTAACGAAAGAAGCTTAACGATGCGGTCGTTCATTCATTTTCAACTATCTGACGCGCTTGAACGGTCGTTCACGTGTTTCATTCCTAGAGCGCGTGGAAAAGGTAAAGCGGTGGTGCATAAGCATTGAGATGAAAAGGTTAAAACGTTCTAACTCAGCTCAAAATGAACCAATTTCGATGATCTTTTTTTTCATCGAAAGGTAATTCGAAGCTCTCATCGATACAATAAGAATGAGAGACGAAATAGCAAAAGTGAATTGATAAGAACGAAAAAAAAAAGTTTTCAAACGATTAAACTATTATTTCCAACATAACTACTATTTAACTAACAATCTGTGTTCAAATAACAGTTAATAAGCCAAGAAATAAAGAGAAAACTAAGAGAAAAACAAGGAAAATAAAATCAAAAATTACAAACAAAATTCAAAAAAATCTTTCACAAACTGGCATAGTTTAACCTCCCACAAGGGAACACTTTTGACAAAAATTAGCGAGAATTTTGAAAGAGTTTCATCTCTCTTAGAGAGACACAACATCTTCCAAAATTACGCCAAATGCGCGCACGTACTAACGTACGCTTGCGTGCAATGACAGAGCCACGACGCAAATTGATACACATTTCCGCACGTATCATGTATTTCGCGCGCCGTACATGGTACGCGATCATGCATGTGCGCACATTCCAATCGCTGCAGGACCAATTAAACATGCAAACAACTAATTAAGTTTGTAAATGCATTTAAAAGCTTAATTTATGTGTTTTTATGCTACCTAACAATCTGAATATATGGGTATTTTTGAACAACTTTCATGAACAACTGATGAAAAGGAAAGAGCAGAAATGAAGTTGAGGCGAATAACTGGGGTATCAGTTGATATGAATACTCAGAAAAGTCTGCAACGACCTAACCACTATCTCTTCCCCTCAAAGATGCTTCAAAGAACAAAGAGGGAAAGCGCGTTCCATTCAAATCCGTCTGGGCAATCAAGACCTTCACAACCAGAAATTGGTTTCCAACATCGGTGAACCTTCCATCCAAATGTCAAAAGAAAGTAATTCAGAAAGTATTTGAGAAGGGAAAACTCGAAATGAAAACAAAGAACACAAGCAACGCTCATACTTTGAAAGATATCGCTTAGTTTCGAAATGACATGACAACAACCAATGTGAACAAGGAGTTGACAGAGCACGTTGAACACGATTCGATCTGCTGCGCGAACCAAAAAATGGATAACTTGGGAAAAAAATGAAACATTAAACAAGAAAGCTCAATGGTTCGGTTGTTCATTCCTTTTCAACTGACAAACGCGCTTAGCATCTGGAAAGCGTTTCAAATCTCTCCTGAGATCTGTTTTGATCAAAACGTATTTCACAGACAGTTCTCGGTATACTGCATCTCTTGGTAATCGAGGAAAGGACCACTGGCTCTGCACTAACCGTCTACCTCAACTCATATTTACGATCCATGATAAGTAAGATGGGGGAGAAGATTCGAGAGAGAAAGGAAAACTGAGCAGAAAACGAGTAGGAAATGGATGAACTCTCGAATGAGAACCATGAAGTATCAATAGAACGCGTAAGTATGTAACTGAGTCAACTAACGCGCTACTTATTCGAAACAAATGGATCAGGAAACTCTGTAAGGAGAGTGAAGAAGATATACAACCTCTTGATATGATAAACGAATAGAGAACAAAACTATTTTTATTAGAAAAACATAAAAAATATACAAACAAGGAGTCGGCTTTTTTGATTTGATGTATTTGAGCCAATTTCCACCTGTTCTCGTAACGGAACGACCTCATTAGCATTTTTCCACGTGAAAATGACGTTCACGTGGTTCGTAGCTGATCGGATGACGTGACGTGACTTCACGTGGGTATATAAGACGTGAGACGTCAGTATCAGGTCAATCGGCGGTGTGAGCTGGTGAGCTCCACTGCTCTCCTCCGGAGAGGAAGCTGAAGCTCACCTCCTGCACTAAAATGGCACAGAGAAGTTGCATTCCACCTCCAACCGCCCAGAACGGAAGTTGAAGTATAATACATGAAAACACAGAAGATGAGAGGAGTAACGTCAATGTATCTTTACTAGATAACCCAAACTCTCCCTATACTTTATTCCTGAAAGTCCTTTCAGAAGAGCTTGATGAAGCACTTGAACTCCTGACCCGAACGGTGTAACAGTTCCAACTCCTGTGACAACAACTCTATACATCTGAAAGATATTTTCCACCAAATCCGTACATTAACCGACAAACATAAGAGAAGGAACACTGTGAGCCTTCGAAATATAAATAAAAGAGCCCATTACAATCTGAAAGTCAGTATACAGAAGTCTTTTGCCAGATTAGAAAGAAAGAAATACACAGAACGACTGGATTAAGATATCATAATGACACTAAAACCAATAAATGATTCAAACAGTTTATATATTATATACAATTTTTAGTTATATTCTATATTTCAGATTCTAATTTATTCCGCATGCCCTGATTTTGATTTGATTGTTCCCGAAGAGATGGGGGAACGGGTAGATGGGTTGTACCATCCTTGGGTACAAGCTTAAACATTTGAATGTAAATGTGTGTGTTAATGATTGAATTACCTCTGGTTTAGGACCAATTAAAGATAATAACACAGGCAAAAGACATAATCCGTTGAAAACTCCAAGAACTACCAGTACAGACATCACAACAAAGAAGTATTTTATGACAAAATCGAATTGCGAAAAGACCAGCATAATAATACCTGAAAAGCATAAACAAGTTCAAAGCGATATATAGATTCTTACCAAGTAAAGTGGATATAGCTCCGTGGAATACGGGCACAAACATATGTTGCAAACAAGAATCCAAACGATCATTAACAGTTCCCAGAGCGGTCAAGTAGGCTAGGACGACGTGAGCAGTGAACTCAACACCTGAAAAAAAAGATGAACGTCAATCGCATCTACAATCTTACCTATTCCGACGGCACAAATGAGTGTCACAGCTGATATAGGATTCATTTTGATGCCTACTAATCCCATGAATCCACCAAGTTCGACAGTAACGATAACGACAATAACCATAACCTTCAAATAATGAATTAGCTAACGTAATGGAGTCAATCTGACTAACCATTGCGGCTGCTTGAGGATTGAACATGAGCATAGATATAACACAGAAAACAGCAAAAGCAATAATACAGATGGCATAGAACAAGTTCCATCTAAGGTGAAGATACTGCTCCCAGAAAGTGAAAGCTAGTCCACTAGGAAAGTTGGGGAGTCCTTTCTCTGTGTAATCCTCGCAGATAGTTCTGATTTCTTTGATCATAGCGACAATAGGGGGAGTATCAGTCAAGCCAGTTTGATAATAAGGAATTTGTGAGTAAAGAAGAGGGCGAGCAGGTGGAACTACTTTTTCTTCCTATAACAATGGCTCATTAATAAACTACTAATCTGAACATGAACATACTGCTCCCATAGCCCATCCAGGAGGAACTGGGAAGAATGAGGCTTGCGATACATAGTACATCATGTTATCCACATTATACCATCCAGTAAGATAGTTGTAGAATCCTTCAGGATTGATGATTCCATCTTCCGAAACTAATTTGACATTTCCTATCTTGAAGAAATATATATATGACTACATTTAAAATTGAGGAAAGACATACTCTTCCAGTACAGTTGTACTGTTGTCCAACAGAGCAGATTAAGCGTCGAGCAATAAGAGCTTCGGGAGCTGGTTTTGGTTTTCCTTTCACCGGTAATCCTGTGATTGAATCCATTGTTCCATTCTTTAACTCGTTGGCTAAAGCAACATCCAACGACTCGAGCCAAGTTCGTAACAGAGACATCCAATAAGGCTGCAACTTGCCGTCAGCCTTGATCATGTAATCAGATTTGCCTGTAAAAGCAACATTATGACAAGATGACTCATTTGAGGATGATACCGAGATCTTGTCTATATTCTTCTATTAGACCTTGTTGATTAGGAATATCAATGGTCTGTCCTCTGAGAACAGCAAACATAGGATAGAAGGAGAAATATTTTTCACGAGCTCTAAGGAAAGCAGCTGGAGGTGTATGCTCAGGGAGTACATCCGACAATTCCAATCCCAACGTTGAATTATACATACCATATAAGCCAAATATAACAGCTAAGGATGTAGCACCGACAATTATATACTAAAGCATTTCTGAGTGGGTAAGAGGATGCAGTAAATACCTTGACAGCAGGTTTCTTCAAACTTGGAATATAATAGTTCGTTAAGAATCCTCCAACTGTGTACCAAGGCTGGTTTCTCGTAAACTCGGTAATTTCTGCTGGCTCCATGTACTTATGCTTCTCCTTCTGTAATGTAACAATAAAGAAAGAATCATGAGATTTTCTG
Organism: Auanema freiburgensis; assembly: GCA_030370435.1. Lineage (NCBI taxonomy): Eukaryota > Metazoa > Nematoda > Chromadorea > Rhabditida > Rhabditidae > Auanema > Auanema freiburgense. Next base: position 1,379,962 of record CM059366.1, read on the forward strand.
ACGACTTCTTTTCTGCGCTCATCAGGACGATCTCCGCGACTACACCAAGCTAAATCTCTTTGACCGCGACGTTGTCTGCGAAGATCCAATCCAATGAAAGCTGGGAATATGAACATCAGAGAAGCCAAATTGAAAGCTAATAAGATGGCAGTCTGGAAACAAAAACTGATTGAAGGATGTTAAGTCATAAGTACCTGAGAACAGAAGGATCGAAGAGCAGGAATGGGAAGAATGTATCCGGCAACGAAAGCCAAGATGTTGTTGATGGAAGTTACCATAACAGACATTCCCGTTTCCTTCAGAAGGATACCCATCTCATGTTGATTACAGATATTCACGATTTCATCATAGTTATGTAACAATAAGAACATGTCATCAATACCAAGACCAAGAGTGAGGAAAGGTACGATCTGAGAATGTGGAACATGAGATATGAATTGAAACTTTCGTCAAACTTGAGTGGTAGCAGCATTGAAATTGATTCCTAAAGCTGTTGTGACTCCAAGACCACAAATAGATGAGTATGTCACTAAGAAAACTCCAACAATAGCCAAGAAGACATTCGATTGAATGGCGAGCCATCTACCCTTGATTCTGGCTTGGGTGAAGATAGCGTAGATGATCTACAATCACAAACACAAATAACCATATCACAATCTTTGTTATTACCATCAATCCGTATCCTATGAAAATGATCTCATAATTGAATTGAGAAAACTCTTCTAACATATCAGCGATTGAAGTTGAAGCCAATGGATGGAATACTCTTACTTCGGGGTTCTGAACACAACACAACATTCAATTGCGTTTACAGACACTCTGAACTCACTTCAAGGTTAGCCTTATGTCCGTAGAGCTTTTTCGTGAAATTTCTCTGCCAAGCAACAATAATATCATTTGCCCATCGAGGATTCCAACGACTGGTATCCAGATTAGGATGGATCTCTGGCTTTCCCTCCTAGAAATCAGATTCATGGATCGATTGAGAAAAAATGACAAACTTTAAAACGAAGATAGACATCGAATGGACTGGCTACTAAGAAGACACTTTGTAATGCTTCAGCTGATTGAAGTTTGTTCTCTCCTCTCTTGATTCCACCAATGATCAGATCCTCAGGCCAATCCATGATATTCTTACCGAAGCCTTTACAACCTCCAGACATGATCTAGAACATAATGGTTGAAATGTTCGTATTGAAACAATGCGAATAACCTCTCCGTAATCAGGATATTGTGGAAGCTCTTGTTCAGTCAAGAATTCTCCCCAACGATCAGGGTTAGCTTGCATCCATTCTAGTAGAGCTGGTCCATACTCTTGGCAGACGGTATCTTTCTTGGGCTGGCTTTTCTTATTGATAATAGCTTAAACAAAACAAAATAGATATTGAAACTAAAATACATTAGTACTTCCGTTTACATCGACTCCAGTCAGATCATAATCATTTTCATCTTCATAGTTGTAGTAATCTTCATCCTTAGTTGAGCCGGGCTGAGCAGAAGCTGGAGGAGGTGGAGGTGGAGGTGGTGTAGCAGCATCTTCGTCTCTTTTACGTCTCTTCTTTCCTGAAAACGAAGAACTTGCTTAATGGTTCTATATTATAATTATACCAAAAATGTCGTTGATAATGGACTCAGTCAGACTACTTCCTGCTTCTTTTTCAGCTTCTTGAGCAATGTGAACCGGTTCCAACTTTATTTTTTCAGATTCATCCTTAGCCATGTTCCATTCGTTGAATTTCTTCAGAGCACTACATTTATCAAAGTAGTTTGGAGCTGTGGGAGGGCAATCAGCATCAAGAGGATCAATACATGGACGATCAAGATATGCTGCGCCAATTCCAGCCTTAATGTATACCATTCAGTTCATAACGAGTTCATCCAGCATACTCTTTCGAAGAAGTTTCCAATTGGCCCCAAGTCGAAAAGACTTCCAACTTCGCTCATAACAGCCGTTGGATTCAAATTCTTCCAGGTGACATTTCCTTTTGGTAGAGATGAGATGAAACCAGCTATTTCCTCACTGAAGTTGATCAGTTCATTTAAAGAAACATGCATGCTTCCTTACCCTAAGTTAAGAGGTGGCTTTGGTCCCAAAGGTTTGGCTCCCTCCCAATAACAATCTATGGGGGTTATCCAAATACATGGAATAATTTTATCTAAGAGCGTTGACATGACTTTAGCTAATGGACCACTATTGAAGCTTGGGCTTGGTGGCTTGAAACATATATCAGCTAAGGTCCAGTTCCTAGAAGAAGCACAAGTCAGCATATTCATTTTGAATCAGATACATACTCTCCATGCATTTCAACTTTATATTGAGAAATCTCTTCCATCAAATCAACATGTTTCAATAGAGCCTTTTTCGAGAGTATATTCTCCCCTTCATAGCTGGGCGTTTGAATAACTACCTGAAAGAGAATTCCATATAGTATTAACGATTATATGCAATTTATTACTTGAAAACCTCCTCCCAGTCCATTCTCTCGGGGGATTTCAGGTGTATGTCGTTCATGGGATTTGTGATGTTTTGCCTTTTTGTTAGTTGTAGCATTTATAGGCGGAGGAGAACCAGTCACATCTCTCTTAATCTGTAAGATTACAATTCATAAGAACGAAAAGACATTCACACAAATCATACCCTCATTGATTCTTCTTGTACTCGAGATAAGAAACCAAGTTCTTCACTTAAACGTCCTCCTTCTTAAAATAGTATAAATAGCATAATGATATAGTTAATAAAGACATACGCGAAACCCAAAGCTTAACAATATCTGTTTCAATAATAACATCCTGTAGACCAGCACAGCATGCAGTGTAAATTAAAAGTCTAAACCATGATGCTATTACATATTATATGAATTCATTAACTTACGTCACAACTACAGTGGACCAAGCCCATTTCTGGACGAAACATCCTATACGAAATAACCATAATTGGAAAAAGGCACGTGCATATAATCCCGGTCGTGAACCAGAAGCTATCCCCTATAACATATATAATTATAACTGATTAACATAACCAGATGTACGTACTCTATTAATTTGCTGAAGGGACATATCAGCATCACACCATGTTGGCGCATGACTGAACTTCTTCTTCCAAGCTTCAGAGAAGTCTGCAGAATCAAAGTTTCCTGTTAGTCTGTTATCGAAAAACTGAAAAGATAATATAAACAAACAATCAAATGCATCTTGTTAATTTGAATTTTATGACTCTTGCGTCATAGACTTGTCAGACAGACAGACATGGTTTGGTACGCGGGGAAAGGGGGGGGGATAGTGGGAAGACAGACGATCACGTACGAACATTTCGATTTCGGTCCTCATCGTTGCGCATATTGTTAGCGTTTTGATTAATATCAGTCTTTATAGTTTTCAAGAGTAACACTTGTTCAGATTTCAATCTGATGTGAAAACCCATATTTACATGAAAGCTGACAATGATATACCTAATCGCATCTCTAAATGAATAACATCGTTAACTATATGTGACTATAGCATGATTAAAAAACAAAAAAAGGTTAAATATATGGTAAAAAAGGCATAATAATACTAATTTGATAGTAAGGAGGGGGATAATGCAATTTGCATATGTCAATGAAGGTATTGATGACAAAGATGGACGAGCAGATAAATCCAAGGCCATCAGAAGGTAACTGTTTGCCGTCTGGCCCAATCATATCACGTCATCTATTTACGTGAAAACTTCACGTGACACACTTCACGTCAAATATTAGCATGTGCAAGTGCATTCCTTCATTCATATCTCATTAGACGCGTAGAGCGGTTGCATTAAAATGACGTAACAAACGGTTGAACACATATACATATTCGTATAAATAACATATATAAGTATAGTTAAAGCATACCCTTCTGATAAGGCCGGGCCTTTTATCGGGTGCTGTCTGGTCACTGTGGATCTTGGCATTACCCATCGCACCCTGTAATAGTTATAGTAATAGTAGATAGATGTGTGTATATGAGAAACATAGTAGTAATTCGTCTCTCTCTCTCTCTCTCTCTCTCCCTTCACCTACTGCCATCTCATAGCATCAGTAAGGTAGAGGGGTAAAGGGGGTTAATATCAAAGATTGTCGATTAAAAAAACATTTGAAATTTGAATGAAATGTTGTAATGAGATGGAAAAATAATAAATTGAATGACAAATAATCAGTCACATGATAGTAATACGTTAGAAGAGTCTCAAGGCAACCAAAAAATGGCTGTAAAAGTCAGTCGTATACCAATAGGAGAGAAATAGAAATAATGACAACGAATGTACTTATAAGGTATGAAAAGAGAGAAAGGCAGAAGAGGTAGCTGAAGAAGCTTACTCTATCCATTAAGCTAAGCACCTTACATCCAAGGTCCAGCAATCAAGTTGGTAGACCGATTCAGATGAAGAAGGAAAAAAAAAGATTATAATTGTCATACTTAGGCGAATGAGAAGATGAAGGTAACAAGTCAACAAGTGTGAGAGAGAGAGAGAGAGAGAGAGAGAGAGAGAGAGAGAGAGAGAGAGAGAGAGAGAGAGAGAGAGAAAGTAAAAGGTGACGAGGTAATGGTTAATAAGAGCAAATGTAAGATGATGGAGAAGCCTAAAAAGGTCCATCTAGTAGCCAAAAAGTAGCTCGATTTCAATAGATGATTGGTTGAAATATGAAAGTGAAATGTCTGAATCTATTCGACCAGTCTTTATACAACTCTTCAATACAGATGGACATCCAGCCTCTTCTTCTTTTAACCCTCCCCATCCTCTCTCTATCTATCTATCTAACTCTCTCTCTCTCTCATTCTCATCTTTTCTCTTCAGCCACCCCCCCCCCACACCATTTGGGCTGAAGTTGACGTCGTTCATGTCCTCACACGGTCTAATCATTCATTCTGTTTCATGATCCAAGTTGCGGCCAATAAGCATTTCGTCAGGCCAATAGAAAATCTGACAAAAAGTTGACGACGCCGTGAGGGATTTCAACTGGTCGTCCACACCATCGCATAGGTATAAGTTCAACTGTCCTCTTCTCTTCAATATTGTGGTCAAATGTGTTTCATGTACGCAAGATATGGATGAAGGAGGGGGGGGGGGGGGTGGGGACTGTAGAGAACAGAAAAAACTTGTAAAAAGACTGACTGACACAGAGAAAAAAAGCTGAAAATCGGAAATGACTACTGAATCATCCGAGATATGTGTTCTGCGGTGTTGGAAGGAGGTGATGGGGAGAAGGTTGTGGGGGGGGGTATTAGGTTAAGATGAATTGAAAGACAGGATAATCAAACGAGAACACGAAAGCGATCGGGTTTTGCGAATTACCTGTCCTCTTGCTCATTCACACACACACAACTATACTAGAAGCTGACGTGAATGATGTCATACAACAAATTGAAATTAGTCATTTGAAGAAGGAAGAAGCTTCAATCGTGAACATCCCCAACATCCATGTCATGACGAACAATCAAAATCAAAACAGAAAAAAATGCATTTTGTTGGCTTTTACTCAAATCATTATGAGAGTGTCAAGGATCACAATGAAAAAGGACAATTTGGATAGCGGACGACGTCGATTTATGTGGGTCAGACGACGTCGAGGATGACGACACACAGAATACGATCTGACAGAAATACCTGTTTCTCATCTCCACTAGAAGTTCAACATTTTCTCGACGACGACACTTTCTCTTCAACTCTTTGCCCCCTTAATTGTTCCTCCTTTTTCATTTTCTTTTTGCTCTCTCTCTCACTCTCTCTCTCTCTCTCTCTCTCTCTCTCTCTCTCTCTCTCTTTAAATCAATCCACTTGATGTTACATTCACTTTTCTCCTAATATGACCATTTAACTTTTCAAACAATCAAATACCAATCTTTGCATTCAATTTGCGCAGCGCATGCTACAGCTTCTACAAGCAGCTTAAACGAGAACGAATATGCATAGATTACATCAAGACAGACAGTAACAAGCATAGATTCAATCTGCATATTATGAGATTACAGCTGAAAACAACCAACAAATTGCTTTTTTGCTTATATCAGTGGCAGTAAGAGAGTCGACTGTAGCAATTGGCAGATAACTAGGTGAAGAGAGAGAAAGAGAAAGAGAGAGAGAGAGAGAGAGGGAGGGGGATTATTCAAAGAAACAGTTGAAAGTGACAGAGAAAGAGAGAAAAGACGAATGGTCTCAGCAAAAGACAACCGGATATTTTGTAGAAAGTATAGAGGGAGAGAGAGAGAGAGGGAGAGTTAAAGAGAGAGAGAGAGAGAGAGTAAGGTAATGTAAGTAGTTATTGAAAGAGGATGAGAGAACAAGAGATGTACCGATTGTGTACGAGTATGTCATATACAAAACTAGTAGAAAGCATATGAACTTCTGAAGAATGACAACGTGTGACCATATGTTTAGTTATCACGTCAAACAACGTGAGCTTCAATTCGCATAATCATCTGCATAAGGTCAAAGATGAGAATAGACAGCAGATTCATGCTGATCATCAACTTCACAAAAAGAGAGAGAGAGAGAGAGAGAGAGAGAGAGAGAGAGAGAGAGAGAGAGAGAGAGAGAGAGAGAGAGAGAGAGAGAGGTTGCATAACAAGAAGGGGGGGGAGGACAGTCATTGAATAAGTTTCGATTAAAGTTGACAGAATGAAAGACATAGAATGCTAAAGAAAATGAACAAAAGGCCCTGAGGAGGTGAAAAGAGATTCTTTGAATGCAACAACGAGGTATTACAGGAAGCAAGGAAGAAGAACAGAAAAAAAGGAAAAACAGCTGAGAGCGAAGAAGAAAAAAATGGGCAAAAAACGAGTTTTGTTGCTGATTAAAGAGATGAATGAATAGTCAAGATTATAAAAAGAGAAATGTAAACTCTTCTGACTTCAATTACACTTGAAAGAGGGTTGACGGATGAAGAGGAAGAGGGTAGAGGAAGGCAATGAGCACTCTCTTCACAGGGTGCAAAATCAAACTTCCTTATATAGATGTTAACGAGGTAGTGCAAGAGGATTTTGAAAGTGAGAGGAAGGACAGTGGTGTGATGAAAGATGTGCTGTCTGATGAATGCAAAAGGTGAGTACTATGATGATGTTGCACACAAGTAGAAGGTTAGATGAGAGAGGGGGTTGAAGAGAGTTGGAAGTAGAAGGCCAGCAATGGAAATTAAAAAATTCCTTAAAAGTACAATTTCCTCAAAAGCAATGTTACAATATGCTATGTTGACATAGTTAAGGTTCAAAGAGGGGAAGAGGGGGGGGGTGGAAGAGAGAGAGAGAGAGAGAGAGAGAGAGAGAGAGAGAGAGAGAGGGAAAGAAAGAGAGAAATGAATGAAAAACTTCTAATATGGGATATAATTAGATAACAAATAGCCTTCGTTTCTCCTAAGAAGAGTTCGGAGGAGAAAAAGAGATAATAGATCAAAACCGGAGAATGAATCCGGCTTCTCTCTCTCAAGAAAAAGCGATCAAAAGCAAGGCCTTTTGACCTGAGAGCGTGCTGCTACTGTTGCAACATCATTCATCCTTCTATAACTATACTATGCATAGATAGATGATATACATATAGCTAACTACATAAATGACTAATAGCAATCAAAAAACTAAACACAAAACCATGTGTCGTAGTTTATAGTTAAAGGCGCCCACCACACAGAATAGAAAGTATGTGGCGAACGTGTGTGTGTGTGTGGGGGGGGGGGAGAAGGAAGAAGAGAGAGTAAGATGTTTGTGACTCTCTCTCATCCAGTGTCTATATATGTCTCTCAGGTGATGTAATTTGGTTCCAGAAGACACCGACACACCGAAGATTGAGCGAAGAAGCAAAGTGACAATTGGAAATCAGCCAATTTCTTCCAACATGTCCAAATATATACTTTACGAAAAATAATAAAAAGCCATAAATGGTAATTGAGGGCAAGTATAGATAAGACCGCAAATGCTTGATTTCAAGCTGTAAGGATATATGGGTGAGTGAAATCAACGGTCACAAGGATGTTCTAGGATTTGAGAGAGAGAGAGAGAGAGAGAGAGAGAGAGAGAGAGAGAGAGATGATTGCAAGGGCCAAAAAGGGAGAAAGGAGAGAATGGGTAAGTGAGTGAATCATTTGCTTTACATCCTTGCAAGGTGAGAAATGGATAGACAAAAGTACAGAAATCCGGCTTCTCGTCTTCAGCATCATCCATGCGATGCTGACCGACCGAACTGTTATTCGATAAAGACATGGCCAATGATAAAGAGAGAGGTTGGAACAAAACCGCAAAGCTATGTCTCTCCCGACAAACTTGAAGTCGTCAAATTGGTCACTATCACGACACAAACTTCAACATTCTACAGAATGAAAGAGATGGATAGAAGGGGGGGGGTGATGGGGTTGTTTAAGAGATGGTGTTGGTGGGGGGTAGAGTGGGGTGAGATGAACCTGATGACTGAATAATGCCGGACACAGACAAATCAGGCAAGGGGGCTTCAATTGGCTATACAATCCGACTGTTTGATTAAGTGATATATGAACTTCTATCATAATCTCTCTCTCTCTCTCTATCTCTCTCTCTCTATCTCTCTCTATCTACAAACGAAACACTTTTCACACATTCAATTACAATTAACAAGCTCAATAGAGACATGCATAACGAAAAGATAAAGATAAACCTCTGTAGTTAGTAGTTAGTCAGTCAGTGATGGCGCGAGTAGTAGTTGTTGATGTGAGTGTATCAATGTACGCCTTGTATATGTAAGAAGAGAGAAGTGTATGCTAGTAGATGAATGGTCGTCAGCTTTGGAGATTCTGTAATATACAAAAAGGAATAATAAAAAAGATATTTTCTACAATCACACAAGTCTATAGATGATGGACGACGAATGTACGACACGAGCAAATATGGTCAAGAACGTTCAAGCTTCAACAGATAAAGGACATGCAGAGATAGAGGAAGGGAAATTTCCTTTTTCCTTTTTTTTTTATTTCAAATTCGAGAAAACTGTCACCTTTGGATAAATTCGTGGACGAGTGAGTGATAGAGAGTGATAGATAGATAGATAGAGAGAGAGAGAGGGATTGGTGGACAATGAATGAAAGTAAGAGAGATAAGAGAGAGAGAGAGAGAGAGAGAGAGAGAGAGAGAGAGAGAGAGAGAGAGAGAGATGAAAAGAGAGTTACGTGAATATAACTACTAATGTAATTGCATGATGTTTCATGTGGAAAACTTGAAAATGACGACGTCCTTCTCTAGATGACGTCGAGCACATCATGGCCTTGGTCAGTTAAACGGAGACTGGATGTTCATCATCAAAGCTATCATTAAATTATCTCAAAGCTTTTAAGGAACAAAGGTGAATTAAATGAAATGCTAAAAGAAGTTTTGGCTTTCCTTTTAGGCTACATGTTAGAACGTATTCTCGTCAAAAAGCGACAGCTTAAGCCTCAAGCTGAACAGGTTCGAATACGATTTTGATCTTCGGATTAATGTGCGAAGACTGTATAACTAACTTAAACCAATATCTTTGCAAAGATTAAAATATTAATTGAGAAAGAATGAAATGAGAGAAAGTAACGACGACACTTGCAATGCGGCCTAGAGGGTAGGGGGTGAGAAGGGCGAACACTAGATGGATGCATCGGGAAGAGAAGAGAGGTGGGGGTGGGGGGGGGGAAGATGGAGATAGTAGCGGACATTAGAGCACAACCGTTCATTACCGCTGACACAGTCTGGATAATGGGATATGAACCAGATTTACGTCATTTCACGTATCATGTTCACGTAACAAGTTACGTGAAACGAATAAACATCAACATCATAACAAATGAATATTCAAAAAGGCTTTTGACAATTAGTTTCTGTTTGCTCATAAGAGGTGGCTGTAACTCTTCTACTTTCTCTCTCTCTCTCTCTCTAACATTCTCATCTCTCTAGTATAATGCATGCTATCATTCAATCTCTCATATACATTGGTCCGTCCATTTTCACTCTTTTCAAAACCATTTTTTACAGCTTTTCTTATGTACAAAGCTAGTTTAGAAAATGAAGAATGCATCAAGTGTCGCAGCTTGTAGCTTATGTTCACATACAAAAACCAATACAATGAAGAGACTAAGTAAGTATTGAACAAGAACATCAACAATAACAACTTCATCCAACATCTATAACCACAATAGGAACTTAGCTTACATCAAACGGCAAATGAATCAAAGACAATAGAAGTAGAACTAGTTGAAGGAAAAATGAACATCTGAGCTTAAAAGTGGGTATGTGTTGGTTGTTAGAATGAGTAAGAGAGAGTATGAGAAAGCATAGTTAGTGATGATCGAGAAGCCTACACATACTCAGGACAAACGCACGTTAATAGCTCATAAGACATTAACAATCATCATCACGTAAACTGATTATGAAGTGAGGTCGTATGGAAGCAGAAGCAATACAAAGATGAACAACAAGAGCGGGGGTCTCATGGGTCTAGCAGTGATGATAGAATGGAGATGGGAGGATGCCGTTACAGTCTTATCCTTAAGTGAAAGCTATATCTCCTCTACACTCACACTACACTCTCCCGGTTTGTCATCCAGTTCTACTGATACGTTACTTCTCTATACTAACAAGCAAAACAACTAAAAATTATAGAAAAGAATCCAGCCGTAACTACATATAATTATAATTTAACTACATATAGTTAAGAGAATAGTTTGACCAAACTTTTTGGGGTCAGCCTCTAGTCTACTCCCATCCTCTCGCCGCAGCACCTCTTACCTACACCACCTCCTAACTACATACTTCAATCAATTCCAAAATGATAATCGCAAGAGAATACCTTGTTCATGTTCGTTTTTTTTTTTTTTGACGTTGGATTCCTTAAATGGCTAACACTAATTCATCATCAACCTATCGAGAGTAAAGGGACAAGAGAGAAACTGCCCGCGAGCATGATTGCGGGATAGTGCTAGATGGATGCAAAGGGAGTTTAAAACTGAACAAACTCTTCTTATTCTTTCAATGTCACAAACATATAAAGATGAACAAGGAAAGGATAAGAAGAGCTTCTTCAAGAGAAGAAACACACCCTGTGAGAGAGATGGAAAGGTTAAGATTGAGAGAGAGAGAGAGAGAGAGAGAGAAAGTGTGTATCAGAGAGCCATGAACGAAACCTAATAGGAAGAGCGAATGAAGACAGAAGCATGTACAGATAGGTTTGAACGAAACAAAAAAAAAAGAATAAAATGAAAGCAAGAAATAAGAAGAAGACGATCCTCAGACTACAAATCGCCTTAGGTCATTTTAGAAAGAAAAACGAATTGGAATGTAGGTTATGACATTTAATAGAATCAATTGAAAAATTCAAATTGTTCTTTATATAACCATAAAAAGCCAAATAAGAGATAAAGAGAGATAAAGAGAGAGAGATAGAGAGAGAGATAGAGATTCAAAGAGAAATATAAGAAACGCTCATGATGATTACAGAAATTTTTTCGTATTTTTCTTCATCTTCAGCACACATAAACATACATGGTAAGAGAGAAAGAGGTACAGAGAGATATAGAGATTGATAAAAGAGAATGAGAAAAAGAGAGAGTACTAGAGAGAGAGAGAGAGAGAGAGAGAGAGAGAAAGTAAAGATCCAAACATGGAAGTCAAATGATGAGACAAACAATGAATCAATAGATCATACTCTATATATATCATCATCATATAGATAACATAGATATTGATTTATTTGAAAAAACATGATCTTTGATTATCAATATTTGAGATCAAAAAATGAAATAATAACAGAAAAGCTTTTTGTTATTTATAAATATAAATATTGATTGATTGAATGCAATTGAGGATAGAGGAATAGAGGTCGTCGTCACGCTAGATGAGCCTCTTTAACCTCCTGCTGACTTTAAAAACTGCATGAAACTCACAAATACCAGCCACTTATATTCACGTGTCACGTGTATAATGAAACAAGAACTATGATATAAGGAAGGAAGGAAGTGAGAGAGAGAGAGAGAGAGAAAGAGAAAGAGAGATGTACAGACAGCAAGACTATAAATATAAAATGAAAAACAGTCATAGTTTCTAAGAAAAAGTACAAAAGTATAAAGAAATACTTTGTTTTTAAGTCCAAAACACATAAATACAACTCTTCATCATAAGATCATACAGAAGCTCAACTACCGTAATCATATGGTAATTCGCGGATTACGGTATCAGTTGCTGAACATAACCACTGATTGCGATGTTTGAAAAAATATTTTTCTTCGCAGTATGATTAATGAAAGCCTAAAAGAGTAAAATGAGTAAAATGTGTAAGAAAGGAGTATAGTGACAAAGAGAGAAAGAGAGAGGCACATAGACAGAGAGAGAGAGAGAGAGGTGGAAGGCAAATGCGAAAGGAAGTTTGAAAATGTGGAGGAGGTGTTCATCACTTACCCATCCAATAAACTTTTGTTCAAAATGAAAGATGTAACAAGGATGAATCCCGTAAAAGGAGTCAAAGAATCAGAAGCAACAGCTGTATGAAAGATGGCTGTAGCTGAAGATGAAACCAGTTGAAGAGAAGAGATTGTCAACAAATTCAATTTTCCCAGTATTTTCTTTCGCGTCAACTTCTTCTTTGATTTCTTCTGTTTAAAGGTAATGAGTGAGGTGAAATGATACTGATAGCCTCTTATGCAGAGTATGGAGAGTGACTTACGAGATGTTTGAAAACAAGGATGAATGAGATGATGTTGAGAATATACGATGTGAGGTTTGTAGGAACATTGTAAAAGATTATGGCTTGAACGGCATACCATGTACATATCTCTGAGTTGACAGAAGCAGATACACGTAAGCTCACAAGATCATAGTTGTCTTTACAATCTAAAATAGTTCATATGCTTATTCGACTGTCTGAAAGAAGGAATGGGGATACGCAGGTGCGTTTGGGTGCGTGTGGAGTGGAGAAATGGGTGGGGGTGATAGACCGTGGATGAATATCTCCAGGGAAAGAATAAGTAGAAATGGGATAGGATATGAATGAAATGTATTGGGTTAGAAAGGGCGGTGCAGACAAGGTCATCATCATCATCATCATACCAAATAGAATGGAATTGCAAAGTTCAAGACTCAATCCCAGCACGGTAGCAAGCAATAACATGATCTACAATGTATATTGACAAATGAATGATGGTCCATGTAGAGACAACTCAACAATACAGTTACGTTTCTTGAATATCGTTTCATAGTTCTGCCAGTATTTGATAGCTGAATAGCGATTGAAAGCTAATGTTAGTTCCAAGCATGAAAATACTGAATGAGGTCCAGTTACTATTTGAAGAACATAGACCTGAGCATCAAACCATAATCTTAATAAACACATAGTTAATATCATATAGTATAGAGCTTATGAAACAATGCCGCTAAAACAAATGATGCAACTAATCCTAGCGTCGCAACAACATGACAGAAAGAATGATAGACAGATAACATGTTAAATGATGTTTTCAAGTGTTTATTCTTGAAATAGGCATAGATGTATGTCATGTGTATATACAATACAATGATACTTTCCTATAAATTATATTGATTATACATCTTATCAAACTATATACAAAAAACAAAATAAAATACTTACAACTATCATATAGATGAGAGCATATAACGCATTATCGTTCATTAATGCACAATACGGTACGTACAATGTACGCAATAAGTACGCAACTTTGTCAAGATGATATATGTAATTCAATTATTATGAAAAAAACTTTATTTTACAATGAAAATCTTTCTTTTGTGTTAGATAAAGCACCGGTCTGACATATAACTGCTACTTGTATGTACAAACAAGGAAAAACATCTGATTGAATGGGGCTGCAAATGAGAAATAATGGAAAAAACAAAAAAAAATAGGGATTAATGACCAAAAAGGGTAAAAGAAAAGCTGAAAAAGAGGCAAAGTAAGTGTATAAAGAGTAGTGTAGGTGAGGTGAGAGAGAGAGAGAGTGTAAGTGCGGCAAAGTGATTGTTGAACAGATGAAAAGCATCTAAAGGGTGGGGGGAAAGGGTGTGAGAGCAAAGGGTGATCATGGTGATGATATGATGAATAGGTAACAATGATATGAGTTAATGTCCTCTATATAAGTATATGATAGCCCGTTTCAGATCATTTGTAAGAATAAAGATAACTGGAAGAAGTAGTAAGGCATGGAACATTCCAAGTATTCCAACAAGTATCACAGTTTTCCAGAAGACAGCCACTACATATGCTTGTATGAACATTAATGGGAACATTCCTATAATAGTATGTGAATATGAGAGATTATTACATTGAATAAGGTTAATTACCTATAATTGTGCTAAGACCGCTTTGAACGACAGGCCAGCCGACACCTCTCAATGTAACAAGAATCCGGAAGTACGTCGATGATGATGATGCTGAATCTGATTTCTGCGACGAATCCGTTGATTCAGTGTTTGTTGACTGAGACTCTATTGTAGCTGTACTAGCTTTACCATGCTCCTTAAATAACATAATTATATATTATATGATATAGTAAAGGGGTGAGTAAGGTAGGATGAGGCAATCGTACCTTCTCTTCTTCAGCTGCATGAGCAAAGTAGTGATAGCAGACGTGAGCTGAATAATCAACCGAAAAGCCAATGCTCATAAGTATGGAAATGAGAGAAACAGCATCCAGATGTACAGACCACAGATGAAGATATGCCACAACACCTTCAAACATCAGTTATTATGTGATTTCATGTCTAACTATGCTATATTACCTATACATATGGAAATGATTGAAATAACAACTGATATTATGGCTTCAACATTCAATACAAACAATAGAACAAGAAGAGACATCAATGTGACAGCTGCTACTATAATATGCTTTTTTAAATTATATACTATGTGTATATAGAACTAACCGACTGTTTGATAGAAGTTAGATGGAGCACTGGCAGCACTCTCTGTTGGCACTTTCTCAAATGGATGATGCGAATAGATATGGAATTGAGGATATTCAGCTAATATGTCACGTCTGAAATGATTATGCACTAACTATGCTTGCCCGTCTTAACTATATGTTACCGTTTGTACATCATATCTTCAACTTCTAAGAAGGATGACATGTTGAAGTAGGTCATTGAAAAGTAAAATCCGTCAATGACTTCTCCTCTTGACGTATTTCTGATAATCATTTTGCTAATTATATGATATAGTTAAGTACTTACTTTGTTATAATATATTTCTCTTCCATACCGTATTCACGATAGTTCTTCAACAGCTCTGTCTCTTCCCAGAAGTTCTCTTCATCACCCCAGAAGGCTACAGCCTATTAACATATGTGTAAGTGAAAAGCAAAACAACTGGTAAGCTTACATTTCCAAAATCTCTTGTCCAAACATTAGTTCGGTCGCTTCCGCCCCCATATTTGGGGATTGTTTCAAGCTTAACAAGCATTTCTTCAAATTCATCACGTAATGCCTCATCAGAGAAATCAGGAACTGGTCGGACGGCAAAGTTAACAACAAAAGCTTCACGAAGGAAAAAATCCTAAAATAGCATAGTTATACTAATTATATATTCAAGCATTGTATAGTCCATACCTGCATACGTCGAGAGATGTCCGTTAATGGTGAATCATGCAGATAGAGATTTTCCATATTAAAATCTGTATTAACTTGAGCAGCAAAGTATGATCCTACCTATACATGTTAACTATATGATATAATATACGTATATGCTAACTAACCCCTATATGTAGAAAGAATATTCCAAGTATCAACAATTGAATTGGTCGCGTATGCAAATATGACACAAACTCTTCCAAGTATGACTTATCGCTAGCTGAACCCAAAGAGAAGCTGGATATTCCGGTTGCTTCTTTAAGCTTAGCCTTCAAACGCTCAAAAGAGGAGTGATCAACCTATAATTAGCATAATTTGATGATGAAAATCTTTATTCTTTGGCTTTACCTTCTCTTCGTCCTTAATCAATTGCTTTCTAGAAATGATTCCAACCATGGCAGTAAATATAGTCATCTTAATTATATGCATCTTGTTCGCATAGTTAGTACTAACTATACCTGATAAAAGAAATCAACAAACAATGAAACAGTTGTATATAAACAAAACAATTGAACAACAGGCATGTTGGAGAATAATCCAATAGCAAAGCATAAAACATCTGTAATTATACCATATAGTTAACAGATTTTAAAATGTGCACTCCACCTGTTACAGAAGTTACTGTAACTGACGCACCAGATATAGCCACTGATTCTCCTAATCTATCTTCTAATGAAGCTCCTTTTCTATAAAAGATGAATATACTAATTATACTAACTATGTGATATACGTGGATTGTCTCCATCCTGCTAAGATGAGGAAAGCATCATCAATTCCAATCGTAATGACCAAGAATGGTACTACGGTCAGGATGTTACTGAACGGAAATCCAAGCCAAAACAAGAAACCAGCTGATGTCCAGAGTGCCATCCCTGGTGATATGACACCAATCAGTGACTATAATAGAATATACATCATCATATTATACGATATAGTTAGTAGTTACCTCTAAATGCTGACTTCTATAGAATGGGAAATCGATCAGAGTGATTAACATGAAGAACGTCAGTACAAGTATGGTTAAAGCGAGAAATGGTATAGCCATGATGGTAATGTTTCGCTGTTCTTCCAGCTCTCTTATCCGACTGAGGAAGGCATAGTTAAGCTCAGGTGAAGCTTCGGTTAATGCTTCAAAGATTTTCCGTAACTTCATCTCATAGTCAAGAGCCATGTCTTTGCCATTCATGATGTTAGTATCAACCTATAAATTCTCGAATGATTGTCATCTTGTTGCTAACTATACCATATAATGTAATAAAACCATTCGAACTTCGTTAACCTCCTCTTCAGGGTCATTGTTCTTGAATGTCAAGTTTCCAATTGAGTATCCGATAAAGATTTTGCGTTGCAAAGCTTCAGCATTTGGAAAAGTAAGCTTAATGCTGGACGAATGTTCAGGAGTTGTAAAAGCCTGCAACAATCATATTCAATATAAACTTATATGATATAGTTACTTGAAGAAAAGCTAAAACAGCTCCGTTACTCTCATTACAATAGATTCCACAGACTTCTTTATATTCAAATTCGCGTATACCATTAAACAATGTTATATTCTCAGTCACATACTTAACCAATATGTTATAGTTAAGATATATGTATATATAGCTTAATACCTTATGTGCTTCTTCCATTTCTTTTAATAAGTAACTTTGTAAGACATTTCCTCCATCTTTCTTTGTAACAATGATTTGCATCTGTAAATTTGCATTTCATTTGAAATGACATGAACAGCCGCATTCATTGAGCTACTCGCATAAAATACATTTCACGTGGAACATTCACGTCACGTACGTAACGAGCTTGTTCACATCATCGTATTCAATTCAAATGACTTCAAAACGATTAAAGTAAAACGAACACGATGATGATGTGATCCAGAAGCATATTCAAATGGCTTTAAGCCAGCTTCTTCTACACGTGACAATCCATTAGTTGGCGCATAAATATCCCAAATATCATCTTGACTATGAAAATAACGATAACCATATGAAGATATGATTGTTAGTATAACTGGCACAATCTATAATATTCAATTATCAAACTATAAACAGCTTAAACTCAATTACTATGAAGGGCCATGGATGTCGTGCTACAAGTTTTCCATATCCGTGGAAAAATCGTTCAAGTGGCCGCATTACCTTAAAGAGACGAAATATGAATAAGGATCATCCAAGCAACATAGATGGTTGTATAAGTATAGAAGAGGCACATCATATCTCTCTCTCTCTCTCTCTCTCTCTCTCTTCCTAAGATATACAAGTTATAACATTAACATGATATAAGGTGGGTGGGGGGAGGTAGACTCTCGAGTAGATGACCGTCGTCGTCTCAACAATTGCCAGATCAAGTCATGAATACTGATTTTCAGTGACGTTTTCGCATCAAATGTCTTCAGAGACCCACCTCCTGCAACCTCTTCTCTCATCCTCCACCCCAAACTCCTAACCAATCCTCTCTCCTCTCCCTCCCCCCCCTACCTCTTCCTTCAATTGTCCTCGTCATATAACAATAATTTGGGGAATTTGATAGCATTTTTATAAACGTCGAATAAAGGTCAAAAGAGAGAATGAAACTTTGTCAGACAACGCCAAAAAACGAAAGCAAAAAGTGAGAAAGAGAGTGTAAGAGGCAAAGAAATAAAAATAAAAAAAGCCATTTTCAAGTAATTTCCGTTCAAGATCGTTGAGACTAACGAGGGAGAGCAAAGGTTACACAGATTGTAAATCCATTCTTGTAGTTTGATAAAGAAACAATTCAAACAAGAAGAGAACTTTCAATTGAACTATGACAGAGTGTATGCAAGGGTATTGGGCTGTATGTGTGCGTGTGTGTGTGTTTTCTTGAGAAGCTGCCATAAGAAGTAGCGAGGTTTAAGCTAAAAACTGGCTTTTGTCGATACAGTTGCCATCTGTCAGACATGTTCTCGATAAATGAAAGAAAAAGTATAAAATTAGCATAAAAAGTGAGTTTACAGAGTAGAGATACAACATGATGGATCAAACGTTGAAGAAAGAAATGAGAGGGAAAAGCTTCTTAAAGGTGGAACACGAGAGAGAGACAGAGAGAGAGAGAGAGAGAGCAGATGAAGTGAGATCGAACTGAGATTGTTTTGTGTTGGTGGTGGTGCAAAGGAAAAGCGAAAGTTCCTGACTTCCAGGTGTAAAAGAACAGAAAATGCATGAAGCCAACCGTTCCAACCGTTCCATAAGAAATCAAATGTGAATGACACGTGCAGCTATGAGAGATTTGCGTGAAAAATTACAAAAAAGAAAGAAAACTAATTGGATTACAAGAAATGTGCTGTCAGAGTGTAAATTTGCGGGAAAAAGAAGTATCAAGGTAAGTAGGATCAAGAAAGCGCGGGAGAGGAGATAGATGAAGAGGGAAAGATTAAGAGAGAGAGAGAGAGAGAGAGAGAGAGAGAGAGAGAGAGAGAGAGAGAGAGAGAGAGAGAGAGAGAGAGATGAAGGGAGGAGAGGTAGAAGATGACAAAAGTGAATTTGAAGCAGAAGAGCTACAGACGAGTGTTACTTCTATGTTTAATGGGTTAAATCAATGAGAGAATCCGGATAATTTTTTTGAGAAGCCATTGGCTTGTATAACACGCTTGACTGATTGTCGGCAAAGACTTTCAAATACAATTTCTCTTTCTGATCTCATTTCTCGTTTCTCAGCATTACAGTTGTTTAACTTTAATCTTGACAAAACAAAAGTTCGGATAGGGAAGAGAGAGGAAGTCGGAGGGCTAAGAGAGAGAGAGAGAGAGAGAGATAATAGGTGTATGAGGGTAGAATAATGAGAGAAAGAAGAAGGCAATCCAGTTATCAACTATGACGTATACTCTTCTTGTAATTATAAATTTCTTCTAATAAATTAATGATAAATGGTTTAAATGGAAAGTGAAGGGGTTCGAGAGAGTATGCTATATGTGAGAGAGACATATAGAGAGACAGAGAATAAGAGATACAAACTACAAAAACAATAATATTTGGATAATTCAACTGAAATTGAATGAATGATTGAGGTGCGGGAGAACGATAAGAGTGAGACGAACTTGGACAGTTTCAAACAAAAAAAAAAGGAGAAACGTCAGATCAAAGGGATTATGTTGTGATTCAGAAGCTCATAATAGCTTCAGCTTCAAAGGATAATAGCTGTAACCTTCAAAAATGTAAATAATTTTCGCGTGAGAATGATGAAAGAGAACATCCTTTTTTATGTTCTTATCGTCTTGAACGAAATAAAAATCTAAAAATTGGAGAAAAGATAGAGAGAGCAAGAGAGTTAGAGAGAGAGAAAGAGAGAATCAACCAGTTGTTTAACAGAGACAGTTCAACATAATTGATTTGGGAGGTAAAAAAGTGTTGTAAGCAAGTCATCATCTAACGGACAATGATAATGGCAGAAGGATAGAGAGAAACTATGAAAGAGGGTACGACAACAAGAGAGAGTGAGAGAGTGAGAGAGAGAGAGAGAGAGAGACAGAGTATGTGTGTAAGAGGTGATGACAGTAGAAGGATTCTGGATTGTATAGTAGAAGTTGTATGAAGAAGATAAAGAAAAGACGACGCCTCAGGCTATTCTGGCAACTTTTCACAGCTTGCTTGTCGTCTTCGCCTTCAAGACAATACCTGTTTGTGTGTGTGTATGGCTGTGGTGTGAAAATTTTGATTAATATTTTTAAAGAAAAGGAGAACAACAAGACCCATCGGTCACACTTTATGCTAATACAAAGAACCGTTAAAGGGAATTGACTTTCAAGGTAAATTGGCTAAGCTCTCAATATGTAGAGTGTATGGTAAAAAGAGAGAAAGAGAGAGAGAGAGAGAGAGACAAAAAAGGAATTGCCGTTCAATGCCCTCAGGCCATAAACAGCTTTATTGGTGTGAATGAAACATCTGAAGACACTTCTTCTATCTCCGTTTCGTCAACAAAAGACAAAATGGGTTTGTACTCGGAAAAAAAAAGGATTTTAATAGGATCAGAATGTATCAGGACATCTGCATGACGAATGCGAACTGAAAGACGTTCTGTGTGTCTTCTTAAACAGAACGATTCAGAGAAGGAAGCAGCTTTTGACCTACTTGCTTTAAGAGGGAGTCTAACTAGCGCAATATGAGGTGAAGTTTCTCTCTATACAGTAGCTACTACATCATCGAACATCTCTCTCTCTCTCTCTCTTAACCTTACCAAAAGGATGTTTTCGATTAAACTGAGAGCTCAGACAACAGATTCAACAGCACGTCCTTATCAGATGTAATTACGAAAACTTTGTAACAAATTAATTGGAAAAAAAACGTCTTCTACGACGTCAGATGGTAAAGTTCAAATCTGAGAAGAATGATGAGAAAGGATTACAAAAAATGAAATTCCAGAAGGAATAGCGGAACGATTTGCAATTGGTCGACAGACCCAGACAATCGTCATTCTGCTTAACCTTAGGCAGGCACACTTCGACAGATACACAGACAACTCTGATGAACCCAAGGTGTCTTCAGGTAGGCAGAAAGGCCAATCTTATTAGCCAAAATTCCTTGTTTCGGAGAACAAGGAGGGGTGGGGGGGATGGAATGGAGAGGTGGGAAGTAGTGCGAGTTGATGGGTGACGTAGGTGGCAAAAACAGAGATGACACAACTCTTATACAGGAAGAGACACTACGAAAAAGAAACAGCTATCGTAAAGAAGTTAACGACCGGATGATATGATGTGAGAACGACTCATTTCCGTATAGAGGCTGACTGCATTGCAAATGTAGAAATTGATAAGAGAGAGAGAAAAAAACAAGAGAAGAAGACGAGATAAAGCCGAGACGATTTGATGATGTGAACGGCATGAGCCGGTTCCATTCAAGGCTACTTCGGGGCAGAGGTGGCAACGAAGTCACTTCCAGATTGCCTCAGGGGGGGCTATAGTATGTGGATGATGCGAAGAAAGAAAAAAAAAAGAAAACGAAGATGATGGTGATGTTAGAAAAGTGAAAGGAAAAACGAAAGTGATGTGATGATCAGACAGCTCTTGAGGGGGCGCAAGTGATAGCAAAACATTCATTGACTGTCACCAAATATGCCAAATCATCCTTCAATCTTTCATTTTAAACTCCTTTTTTGGCACAAAAATTCAAAATACAAGGTTTTGTAGTTTAGTCGAAGAGGTTGTGAATGAAATGATTTGAATGGACATCATGACTTAAGAGGTTCTGGTCTGCCGACGATACAACCAAAAATCTCTTATTCCCTCTCTATCTCTCTCTTTCTCTATCTCTCTCTCTCTCTCTCTCTCTCTCGTAGAAGACATCTTTAACAGTTTCTTTTTTGTATTTCTATCTTCATCGGTTATCTCTTCTATTTACATAATATTTCCATTTGAATGAAGGGAAATATGGCAAATAGTTTCAAAGCTATCCCCCCCCCTCAACAACAGAACCAAATCCACATCGGTCGGCTCATCTTTAGTCACATACGGTCAAAAGAACCAGTTAAGCTGAACAATTGACAGAAGAATACGAAGAAGAGGGGCTGATGAGAATACCAAATGAAAGAAGATGAAGAAGATGACGAGGTGAGGTGTAGATAGAGGGATTGTACATGGAACATGATACTCATTAACGCATATCAAACTTCTTTCAATTGGCTCATTCCTCCTTCCTCTCTCCCCTTTGCCCCTTTCTTTCCTCCATCGCCCAGCTTGTGCATTGTATCATCGAGGAAGTGTATACAAAAGCATTTTCTGAAAGCTTTTTTTTTTTTGTAAAACAGACAATACAGTCGATGTTCGACGGCTTAAATGAGACAAAAAAAAAGGGGAAGGCGAGAAGATGTTCATCTTCCTATTGTAAAACAAAACACATTTACAATCAATCAATGGGTGTGTTTAGCTGCGGCTGTCTTATTGGATGATTATGCTAATTATGATGAAATGAACTGTTTGAAACAATCAAACATCTATCTGTCACATCATTTCATTTGTGCTCTTCGTTGTTGACCATTTTCTTTTTGTTGTTTATCAAAGAAAAAAAAAACAAAATTTGAATGAGATTAAGCATTGATACAGCTGAAAGAGTGTAATGACAGCATTAGCTTATACATTTGACCCATCAGGTCAAGCAGCTGGTCAGAGACAAAAAATCAATAAACCATCAAATGCGTTGTTGCCTTGCTCGTGCTATGCTTTATTCTAATTTCTATGATATGTTACTGAAAGTTTATGGAAAAGAGAGAGAGAGAGAGATAGACGTGTCAACAGACGTGTTATGTAATTCTAATACACGTGATATACATTGTCTTACTTACTTTTTGTCATTTTTTTGTCTTCGCATAGATCAGTTGAGCTGATTGCATACACTGAAGACGGTTGATGATTAAGCATTTGCAGGTTTAACTTCTGAAGAGAAACTCTTTTTTCTCATTTAAGTATGTTGGTAAGTCAATAGATAGCAATCGTATGTCAATCACTGTTCATATAAAGCTTTCTGCTTCACACGCATTCTAACAATATGAGAATGTTTCAGGTTGAACCGGACAGCAGTGTTTCTTGGCCAGATCCTCGAAAGTCGGTATGTTTGTGGAGATGCAACTGTTGGACATTTGTGTTGATTACAGAGTAAGGATTTCTGTGATTTCATACATGGAAACATCAAAGTATTCTATCCAATCAATCTTCTTATTGATACTAAGGTACCTTTTGAATAGTTAGCATAGTATTTCATCGTTACAGGAGTTTCAACGCTTAAGACGTATCAAACAGTTAGGAGTATGTTCATATGTATATCATTCGGCTAACAATGACAGATTCGGCCATTCAATGGGGTAAGCCGTCTGACTCATTTCTCGAATACTATTTCTGTTTCAGGGCTTATCATCTAGCTTACTTATTCGTTACCGCACTGCAAGTTATCTACGGAAAGACTCTTGGAATAACGAGTGCTGACGTTCTATGTGTATGCATAGCTGCCTTATACCATGATATTGGTATGTCTCGTTTGATTTTGAAACTTTCATGAATCATCCATTCTCATAGGACATGGACCATTCTCTCATCTCTTTGAAGAAGTTTTCCCAGGCAAATCTGTAAGTAAACGATTAGCTTAGATGACAACCAATTTCGTTTAAGCACGAAGATATTGGCTCTGCAATCATTGATCGTGTTTTCGCTAATTCATGCATTCGAGAAGCATTTGAAGTCTATCTGGGCACAGGAGATGAATGGAAGCGCAACATCCAGTTCATCAAAGAGCTCGTTCATCCAGGAAAACTATTTGTAAGTTAACTATGCCATTGAAAGTATAATAGAAAGAGATATCTTAGGACAAGCAAGGTAATTGGCTTCTGGAGGGACGTAGTGTCGAAAAATCATTTTTGTACGAAATTGTCTCAAATCCCTTGACAGGATTAGATGTTGACAAGTTCGATTACATATTGAGAGATTCAAAGACGTCTGGCTGTCTTACAGCCTTTGGACTGGTAAACTAATAACTTAAGATGATGCTATTGTCCTTCTATGTATTGTAGGTTGATGTTGAGCGTATACGTAACAACATTCGAATCTTCCGTTGTGATGAGCTGAACCAGAAGCACAGACGATTATGTTATAATAGAAAGGTTTTATAATCGTCTTAAAACAGACTGTCAGACACGTTGTCTTCAGATTCAAGAATCCATTAGAAACGTTGGTGAATCTCGCCAGACACTTCATAGTAAACTCTATCGACACAAAACTGTGTCCATCATTAACAAAATGTAATTAAATAAGCTAATGACAGCCAGCAGTTTCTTATCTTCATTATCATAGGATGTGTGATGTTATTACGGAGGCGAGAGAATTCAAAGTCGGCAATAGAATGCTTGAAGATGTCAAAGATGACTTAGATTGCTATATCACCTTAGATGATTCTATCATCAGTGAAGTATGAGAAGAAGGTCAAAGCAAAAGCTCATTATCGGGTGCTGTTTTTAGATTCGTCGATCGTGCAATGATAAATTCAAGAAAAGTCGCGATATATTGGATCAACTTGAAGAGAGACACTTCCCGAAGTTCATTTGTTCGCACAAAACTTCTCCAGCAGTTGTTAGTAGAGTAGGTTGATTTGAAAGTAAGATAATGATGATTCATATGCATAGATGAAGGAACTTCATTGCAATGGTGAAGATCAACCGAAAACCGTCAGGGTACTCATTCAAATCTTTGTTTTTCGTTTAATTCTAATCGCTCATTGAAGGAATGGATTGAATCGCGAATGCCATCACAAGCGATTGTTCTTGAAAGAGATATTAATCGAGGAGCGCAAGCCGAGAACCCTCTGAAGAAGGTTTACTTCTATGACCCAAGAGATGAAACGAAAAGCCCATACAAGCTTACTGATGAAGAAGTTGGAAGATGAAATGCCAATCAACTTAATCAACTCATGTTTTATCTTTCAGCTTAGCCTGAACAGTCCCATCTATGGTGCTTATCATGATTTCTGTGTCTACGCCAAGGTTGGAAGCTCTGATGACGAACAGCTGGCCATAAGAGCTGTATTTGATGAAATTGAAAAAGAATTCATTGCAGCGCAACAGTAGAATCATCATCATCGCAATAATATGTATTACTTGATTGTTAATTTAAATAAATAGGTTTGACACGAGCATCATTTCCTCATATGAGCATTGACAAACAAACTTTACAAATATTTTGGCCGCCTTTACACACATAAAATATGATTTTGTTCATGAGATGAGTACGTTGCTCAATTGAAGAAGATTGCTTGCCTGATCATGCTCATCGTATTCTTCTTTCCAACCATTTTTCCTTTCAACAATGAAATGATTTCCTTTACTCTCTCTCACTCTCTCTCTCTCTCTCTTGGTCAATCTTCCCTTTTTGAACTGAAAGTTCATTCAAACCTCTTATAATACTATAATAGATGTACGAAATGGCCAAAAAAAGCATTGACTTACATAAGAAAACGGAGCTTCAAACAGGATTTGCATAAGAGGATCGGTCATTATCTTTTTAACTTTCATATAATGACGACTATAATCAGCGATTGAACAGAATCATTATTTGACCTGATCAAAGAAATCACATTCAAATGAATGAGAGGGGTGGAGTTCATATGAGGTTAAAGCTCTCATCTGATTTCTAACCATCGTCAGACTAAGTCACTTTATCGTGTCATGCTGCTACTGATGAAATAGCGACCTTCACCTACAAAAATTTTTCAGCTAAATGCTGACTAAGCGATGTCCTGATTCGTCTTGGGTTGTCATTGAAGACGTCAATTACCTCTTCCGTTGGCGAACTCTCATATACTGTTTAGAAGCAATTCCCTCCCGCTCCCTCTCCCAATGCTTATAGCATCATTTCATTTTTTGAGAGAAGACAACAATAAAATGAAAAACACACTAACTTTGTTCATTTTTGGCTTATCCCTTTGCTGTTGCCCTCCTGCACTCCTTCTTTTGACTTCTTCTTGTCAAGGCCAAGACTCGAAACTGTCTCTTTCCTTCTTCTCATCTTATTGTCCTCTCGTTTGTGAGGAAAAAATAGTTTTCTCCCTGCTATGATCTGCCATCTATTTTTCTTCGTTTTTTTCACTTAAAAAATGAAAAAAAAAATTATTTTCATCTCCTAACAAGGTTTTGATTGTCTTACCTTTGACCTAATTTTCTTTGTAACAGCTGTTTCCATTTATCTTCTACTTCGTTCGACCTTCTCTCTCTCTCTCTCTCTCTCTATCTTATTACCAGCCACCCTCTCTCTTTCCATCTATGAACTTATCCCTTTTAGTTAAATCAAAGAAGAAGAAAAAAGAACGTTTCTTCAAAATTTCCATACAGGTCATTTTCCTGAAAAGAAAGCCACAATTGTATCAAATCGGTGATCATCTTCATTCTCTCTTACAATTTCTCTTTTTTCTTCGTCCGACATCTTCATGATATTGCCCTCAGGGCGGAGT
This sequence comes from Auanema freiburgensis, assembly GCA_030370435.1. Lineage (NCBI taxonomy): Eukaryota > Metazoa > Nematoda > Chromadorea > Rhabditida > Rhabditidae > Auanema > Auanema freiburgense. The sequence goes on from CM059366.1 coordinate 1,406,472, forward strand.
TTGTATGAAATCATTTACAGAGTTCAGTAGGTAAATATTCAGACCATAAATGAGGTATCTCGTCTTTCTTCCTCTGCTCATAGCTCTGACACAATGTGTCGAAGTAAGATTTCATTTTATATCATTCTTATCATTCTGCTTTAGTTAGAAACAGTCAAATACTGTAAAAGCTATACTGAATGCTCATCAGTAGCTTTATTGGAAGAAAGGCTCTGCTTAGGTTCGTTCATTCTATTTTCCTCATTCACCTTAAATAAAACTTTATTATTGCAGGAAATTCCCGTAAACGACCTTATTGGCTACCATTCGGACATGATCCCAAGAAATGCCATGAAAAACTCAAAAATGACTATAAACTGGTTTGTTATTGTTCTGTTCAAGTAAACACACACAACCGTTCTGAACGTCTTCATCAATACACACAATGTGTTAAATTCAAATTTTTGAACAAAAAGAAAAATGAATTTGCGTGAGCTGTCTCACGTAAATACAGCTATGTAGACCATTCAGTAGCATATTAGTCATCTTGACACTGAAAACTTGACATGGAATTTGAAAATGGAGATGCGTTACATTGATATCATACATACTCATTCATATCGATATGAACTGAAACAATAATTCATTTCAGTTAGAATCATTGGAAATTCAATTGGATAAACAATTCAACGAATGTTTAATTGCAAATGCTGAAGAGATGACGGAAGCTCAGGTAAATGACTCTCCTACAATATAGAAATGTCCAAGGTTAACATGTAATAGAGAGAGAGAAACTAACCTCTGTTTCGTATCTCTGTAGAGAAACACACACACACAATCCTTCTGTTGTTTGTAAATTAAATTTTAATTACAGAAAGCCACATGTTCATCTAAAATACTTCGATTAGTTCCACGATTTAGTTTTGAACGAACGATTACATACATTCCAACAAACTGTTTTACCGGATTAGAGAGACGTCGAGAACGCGAATGTTCAACAGTCAAATTCTGTTGTGGATCATACAATAAGTATGCTTATCGATTTTTTGGTCTACAAAATAATAATTTCGAAATATGCAGATGTGAACATCTATTGCTAAACTCAACTACTGCTAATCATTTAAAGATTAATCGTATGAATCTTCTGCAACGAGCTAGGGATTGTGAGGTTTCCGCTTGCCGACATCATTCCTTAATGATATTCTCATTTTATTCTTTTTTGTAGTTAGGAAAAGATGTGAAATCATTACTTCTTCCTTCATCTGCTGCCGAAAGTAACGACGATGAACCCAGTTGGGCTCCATCAGGAAATGTAAATGTCCGTTTTACTGATGTGGAAACACTGAAAAAACAGCAAAATAAACAACAAAATGGTTTGTAAACATTGTCATCCAATGGACATACATAGCTTCCTATATTTCAAGATGATCAAACAGGATTTGTTAATGTGCGATTCCGTCAGCCAAAGGAAAATGAAATGTAATTTTGGTTGAAAATTAAAAGTTTGTTTTCATCCAACACTTTAGATTTTCAAAGCTGCCAAAAGCGGAAACTCCAAAATTAAATTTTCCTAATGAAAAGGTTTGTTCTTCATTTCCGCTTCATATATATAACGTCAAGTTCACGTATGTGTTTACGTGAATTTCACGTGGCGTAATTTCCGCTTCAATAATCTATTTACCAATACGTTTTTGATGAAGGCGGTTGTTTTCAGCTTCCATCCAATCTTGATGATCATGATAAGAAGTATGAAGAAGCTTTGAAGAATACAAACGAATATAAGGTAATCCTTATCATCGAACAAATTCTTTGTAATGACGTTGACTTTCATAGAAAAAACTTGCTGAACTGAACAATCAGAAGACTCTAAAGGTTTCGTCAGATTTCATCAACAGTGGCTTGGATTCGTTGGTTAAAGCTGGAACAGTGCGTACATGTTCTTGAGTTCAACTGAATCCAAATGTTACAGCTATCGGCTTCAACATTCAAAGAAGGTGGTGGTGTTGCATCCGGCAAAGTCGAAAAAGTACCAATGAGTGAATTGGAAAAGGAATCAGACTTGAGTGAAAGTGTTGTTACATCAAGTCCTTTAATCCTTGTAACCAAGGGTAACAAGGTAATATGAAGAACTATATTATAAACAATATGTTGTGCAATGCTCAGACATCAAATGAAGGTTGCGCTGGACGATCGAAGATCACAATTACAAAGACAATACGTTACGAGAAGATTTTAACATTGTTAGGAGAAGAACCAGATAGTGATGGAGTTAAAGAGGTAAGAAGCTTAAGAAGCTCAACAATCGTATGTTACTATAGATACGAGATCTTATCAATTCATGGCAGAGCAATTTCCGCAAAAAGGTTGTTACAGCTAAAGACAAGGCCAAGAACAAAGAAGTTTGTCCGAACCATCAGATAATTACAAAGCTCTCTTTATTCAGATTGAAAAAGCTTTAGAAGAGCTCGTCAGCCAATTCGATGACATCAACTTGAAATTGATAAAAGATCAAGCTAATGCCAGTATGTTGTGCCGATGAGATGAGAAAGGAAATAAGAAGAAGCTTTGTTCTTCTATTTTCTTTTCTCACTTCCTATTCTTACTGAGCATTATCATTTCAGCCTTTACTTCGGAAGATTATCCACATGATGATGCCGAGATAACTGGAAATAACTGTGATGCTCTACCAGAATCTACTTCCATCACTGAGACAAAGCCAGTTGAATTGGCCGAGTTGAAGGACGAAAATGGAAATGTTGTCATTATTGATGGTAAAGCATAATAATTCATATGGTTAATGATATCATGTATTTATAGATGGAATAGCTAAGATTAAAATTGGTAATGAAGGAGAAATATCTGAAAACTTGGATGAAGCTAGTAGAACAGAGATCAAAGAAGAGCCTATTGAATGGCACAATGAAGAGTATCGTAAAGAGATTGAGAACTTCCGAAAGACTCATCATATCAATTTTAATAATGCAGTAAGCTAGTTAAAGAACTTACAATTGGATATCCTAATTAAGACGTCTACTCGAAACGACACCACATGTGATGCGTACATGAGATGCAGAGCTCAGATGCATGTGGCTGTTGATCAGTGTGCTTGGAACTTTGCGTCATCAAAAGTTATAACATCATTGGCTGAAAGTTCAGAAAGTTTATTGTTCAAAGTAATTAATATCTCACCCAACGTATAATTGCACTAATCTTCTTCAGAACGATGAAGTCTGTGACGCATCACACATTAGTCTATATGAAGAGCTCTATGAGATGGTCATCCAACGAAACACCAAATTGCGTAGCTGTCTCGATGACCATAACGCAAAAGCTGTAAGTTACATCTTTAACGCAATACGTAATTCGGAGTGTATATTATAGTTTTCCGAATCCATTTGTATACCGTACAACCGAGCTGAACAACAAGTCTATGACCATGCCTTGTTAAGGGTATTAGCCAACAAGTATACAAAAGCAATGGATTGTTATCAAGATGCCAACAGTATTCAAGAGAAATGCTCCAAATTGCGACAATGTTGTCCATATTTTGATAGGTTTTTATTAATCTACTATCGATATGCATAATTAACGAATTTAAGCTGTCGCGAACAGATGATTGATGTTAATCTTGAACAAGCCATTATCAGCATGACTGCCCGGATTAATGATGAAAAACAAAGTTGCATTAAACAAAAAGCCAGAGATTCATTCAAAAAAGCTGTCAAAGGTTCGTTCCGTTCACTCTGCCCACTCATATAAGATGATTTGAGGAATACTTGGAAGGACTGATGAAGAATCCTTACAGCTATTAAGATCCGGACAATATGGGTTAGATATTAAGAAAGGTGCTCAACTGATGAAAAGGTTAAGACGATAACTAACTTGTACAGCTTATAAAATCTGACAGAAGCCATTCCCATTTCAAATCATTCAGTCTCACAGAACGGTTGCTTCTATCTCATTTCCTTTCATAATAATTTCCTCATTTTACCTCCTCTTCGTCGTTTGCCACATCCGCGTACTCCTACTCATATTCTGAAAATCGGTACACTCTCACTTACATAGCTTTCACGTGCATTAAACGTGACAATATTCATAATTAGAGCTTTCTATATAATAATTTTTTATTTTTTAATTTCCTTGTTTATATATATATATTATATATATTAATATTAATTAATAAAGAAGAAAAGATATATGGAAGGAAAAAGTTCAAATATACAGAAAATGAGAGAAAAAAAGTTGTTTTTCGTTTGAAGTTTGTTTTTTTTGTGTTTTAAAAACGAGATCATTCAAGATATTTTCCTATTATCTAATCGATAGGTTTCTGATGACAAGCAAACAAGAAAAAGACGAAGCTGAAGGATACTGAAAAGCAAAAAGATCACTTATCTTCTATGTTTGGTCAAAACATTTAGTTAGTGTTTTAAGTTAGTATTATAGAGATGACCTGTACTAGGAAGGGAAGAAGCCAAAATGAACAGCCGAGAAAAAAATAAAAAAAAAGAGAGAGAGAGAGAGAGAGAGGGAGAGAAAGGAATATGAATTGTCATTTGTCCATGAATGGGCAAAGACCATTAAAAAGAGATCGGAAGCTTATAAACTGAAGCTTAATGAGGAGATGTTGTACGTCCATTACTTCCAAAGTTTTGTGGTAAACTCAGCTTTTTAGCAACTTGCTTGTATCCATCCGTATGTACAAAGCGGGAGAAGCAATCCTATTAAGTAATTATGTATAATCCATACATACATGTATAGGAAATACCTTTTCCATCAGACGATACACGTGTGCTTGAGCTTTATCAAAGATATTGGGAGGGAATGTACTTGGATCCATATTAACTACTCTAAAACGGGGATCAGATCAGTTTAGAAGAATCAAAGGATTTCATTTACTTGGCAAAGATATCTTCTCGAGTGTCATGATCGATGTTAATGGAGTATCCACCTTCTGTCGCTATGAAACTATCAAACATTGATAGTACCTAAAGCATAGATATTATAATCTGACGTGTGTATGGTGGTCACAAACCGTTTCTTCGAACTTTTGTCTTTCACCATTCCTATGTAAGACTTTTAGCTGTTCAGCTGCCCACCTGTAACAAACAAAGACAATAATCAGATATTCGAAAAGTACTAGCTGAAACACAAGAAAGAGCCTGATGACGACAGGAACTTACCAAAAATCTATATTCTCATCTGAATATTCTGTAGATAAAAATTTAGCGAATGCTTCACGTCCAGCTTCATCGTAAATCACATTATCAAAAGCCAATTGCCATTCGTTTTGACTGAAAAAGAATTTCAATGAATCATCTGCCGCATTTTTAACTTCATTCAAATCTTCTCGATTAGGTCAGAAAGGGGAAATCATCTTTTTCGTGTTGCGATGCCGTTTGTGAACAATGTTTTCATTTTATTTTTTTTTCTGCTTCATCCTCTTCTTCTTCTAATCTTCTTTTTTTTTGTCATTCGAACACTACGACAAACAGACAAAGTAAGTGGACGAAAGAAACGAAGGCAACTTCGTTATGGGTGAAGCCAATTTGATATTTCGTTTCACTTCACATCTCTTTCTTCTGCCTGAGGCTCTTGTCCTCTGCTTTCTGCATTTCAGCCGTTGAGAGAGAGGAAGAGAAAGGAACAAAAAAAAACATAAATCTATATAGGGACAACAGAATAAATTGTTAAAATAGATTTTTTTTTCGTTTTAACAATTACGAAAACAGTTCCGGCTTCTAACTTTTCAAATAAATTGCCGGAAGATGCGAAACAGCGACGACAGGCAGATGGCAAGAGGAAGAGAAAAGCGGTGGTCGCAAAAAGAAGCTCTAAAGAAAGAGAATCAAGCTCAACAAGTTGTAAAATGAGTGGAAGGAAGCAGATGACGTCGAAAGCCACAGCCGACGTCGTCATCAACGGACGAACCGAATTTCATTCAACACTTTTTGAATGTGTGAAAATTCATTTGACCGTTCATTCACACCGCGTCGGGAGTTCGGAATAAGTTAAAGAAATATTTTCATTTAATATTCTGACATACGAAGGTTTTTATGAAAAAAAAAATCGATTGACGGCAGTTCTTATGATAATAAAACTAATTAAAACGAAATATTATATGAAAACTTTGAAAAATGAGAAAAAATTCTGAGAATGATGTAAAGAGAAGCGGTATAGAAGGATATATGGACAGCAGGGGGGGGGGGGGGGTTTGGGGAGCATGGAGAAGAGATGAATGACGGATGAAAACGTAAAAATGCACAAACCTGCCAGAGATTGGAGCGGAACTGTTGTTGTGTCCATTTTCAGCTGAACGTCTTCTGCGCTCTCCTGAAATTACAGAGAAATTAAAAAAATAATTCAATGAGGTCAAAATAAAAAGGTCTTTTCAATCAAATTTCATTGATTTCAGCCAGATGGCGGTAATGGTCTGATGGCAAAATCATTCGACTTTTCTCCAGATGAAAAATTTTGCTCTCATGATGTCATCCGTTTATTAGAAAAGCAAAACGAGAAGATAGCGAGAACTTGAGTAAGCCTGAAGCTTTTCATATCAGACTTTGAAGCCTTGGTCAAACGAGGCTCAACCAAATAAGCATAAATGACAATATTTATGCCATTTTAAAAACATAAAGCTAATAACCATATGTATATAGTGAATTACACTTTATAATTGAGAATGAGTAGAATTTGCATAATTATACAAATACACGTTTATAGTTAAAGTTATATTACCTTTGGGTAGAGATAAGCGTTTGAAAAGCTTCCGAGGTGAACGCATATTGCTAATGGAAAAGAAGATATGGCTTGAGGGGAAAAAGATAGAGAGAGAGAGAGAAGAGAGATTCAGGGGGAAAGAGAAAAAAGCCGATGAAGGATGGCCATGAAGCTCCGCCTATTTCTCTCGCTACCTCTTCAATGCTTTTGCCTCTCATTTGTCTTTTATCAAAACCACAGCTCCACCCACCGTAGAAAGGCTTTCAGTTCAAAGAATTAAAAGAAATAACTTAAAGAATCAGAAAGCAAATGTGATCACATTCTTTTTCTTCTGTCAAAAAATTTTCCAGAGAGACAGGAAGAGAGAGAGAGAGAGAGAGAAATGTGTGTGTGTGTAGGAGGGAGACAAATGAAGAAAAAAAAAACAAAAAAATATGCAAATGAACCATACCATAGATGCGGGCATTGATTCTTTTTATTGCCCCCGGGCTTTTCGGATAGATCCGTCCCGTAAGCAACAGAGAGAAAAAAGAGAGAGAGAAATAGGAAAAAAGGAATGTTTGGCAAGTGCTGGAAATGTTTTTAGGGAGAAAATATTTTGAAAAGAGAGGTTTCTAACAGAATGACCGCAAAATATTCAAATTTCCTCTTACAATTAAAGAGGATCGAATGCGACCGCTGTACGAAATGTGAAAGAACGAAAATGAGCAAATGGGACAAACGTGACGTGTCTTCTACCTCACACGTCGAAATTTGCATAAAAAGTCTTTGATTATCATGTGCTCTCATAAATACAATTGTGATTGCGATTTGCTTGTGCATTGTGACGACACACAATTCATGATTCTTTTGAGGAAAAAAACTAACTTTGAATTACTTCTTGAATTGCTTCCGAAATTCTTTTCTAATTTCTGTCCTTTTGACTGAGCTTCAACCTGAAGCTTCATCAATGAGATCCATTGTATATATACCATATACAATGAATATGGATATTAATAAAGAGGGGGTGGACAAGAGGGAGAAAGAAAGAGAGAGAGAGAGAGAGAGAGAGAATTTTCTTAGAAAATTGATATTTTCCATTCAAGACCAGTTTCTATTTTTGCGTATGTCTCTGGATTTGAAAAGAGGCGAACATTTGGCTTTTGCCACACAAAAAATGCTCAATTATCTTTAAAAACATGCGAATGATGAATGAAGACGATTATAAGAGCATATGATTTTATGAAAAGAATCAAGTCTGCTGCAGTTTCGGCTTATTTCCGTTCTGACTATACTTCCCGTTCGGTTTCGATAACAAATGGCCCTGGATGAGAGATCAAAATCATCGCTTCAAAAGCACTTGTCTTAATATACTCAGAGGTGGTTGAGATGGCGGCGGGCCGTCGGCAGGGTGAGGGGTGAAGAATGAGTTTGAGGCTGAGTAGAACTTTCAAAGAAGAAGAAGAAGTTTTTGCATGTCAAACAGAGCAATTTTAATTCACAGCCCAGGAGACGGTCATTCATTAGAAAAAAGCTTCACAAATTTTCAAGAAGACAATTAAGAATGAGAGAAAGAGCCCCCATGATGAATGAAGGATTAAGCTGCTTTACTAACAACCCCCAGAGAGCTCAGAGCAGAACTTCACACGACCTCAAGAAAACTTGAAAAACTCGTAGATCGAAAGCTTGAAATTAATTTTCTGCATCTCTTCAATGTTTCTGAAACACCATTGTACTCAGAAAACTTACTCGCCTTACTGCTTGAGTATTTGTTTTTCCCTTCAGGCAATTATTCAAAAATCCTTCACTTTTTCAGACTAGAGATGTTCGATCTGGTTTCATAAGGCTGTCTTGATCAAACTGTTTTCTGTTTTTCATATCTCTTTCATCATTTCGCAGAAAGTTTAAGAAACTAGAGGCAGTGACGACGACGTCATCAACATGCCTTAGAGACATGGACGAAGAAAAAAAAATTTATGCCTCTGTATACTAGAGAAGGGAGGGGAAAATCTGTCAATTATTCCGAACCCCCTTGAGGCTACAGGTTAAAGAAAGAAACTTTCTTTTTGCTTTTTTCCCTTTTTTTTTCTTTTCAATCCAAAATCGAAAAAGGGAGCAATGTATAAGCATCAAGCTCATATCAACTGTCAAGTCAGACTGAGTAATTCATGGAATAAGCAACGACGTCTTCATTATCATCAGCATCATCATCATCGAGTACATCCGTACCGTCCTATTCTGTCCTCTTTCGCAGAAATTTTTTTTTTTCGCACATTGTACTACTAGAGCAGCACCTAGCCCCTCAGTTAGTCTTTTTATGGCTTTATATGTCTCCCAAAATTCCATTAATTAAACGATAATTAATTTGTTCTAATCTCTGACCGCATCCGCCATAATTCAGTTTCTGCGGACAAATGTACTCAGAGCATTTGAAATGCACGGAGTTGAGAGAGATGCAACACATAGACATACACCAACATAAAAAAAAAAGATTTTAAATGGAATCAAAGGTTAAAAGAGAGAAAAGAAGAGGAACAGATGAAGGAAAGAGATAGAGAGAGAGAGAGAGAGAGAGAGAGAGAGAGAGAGAGAGAGAGAGAGAGAGAGAGAGAGAGAGAGAGAGAGAGATAGAGAGAGAGAGAGAGAGAGAGAGAGAGAGAGAGAGAGAGAGAGAGAGAGAGATAGAGAGAGAGAGAGAGAGAGAGAGAGAGAGAGAGAGAGAGAGAGAGAGACAGAACGGCATGGCCACAGTAATTTAATGTTAATTATCTGCCTCTATATAAATATTCATAAAAATATTTTCAACAATTATTCTATGCAATAGTCGTTTTTTTTTATTCGTTTCAGGACCTTCGAAATGGGAAGATTAAGCTTTTAATCGTACATGTATTATCATGTTCATTCTGCCCTTTAAAACGTTTGCAAAGAGCTCAAATAGTCTGAGCGAAGAAGGCAGAAATCAATAAAAACACACATGGAAAGACATTTCTTTTCCTTTTTTTTTTATTTTTATCATTTCCATTCTCTTTCATCACGTCTCTCTCTCTCTTTCTCTTTCTCTATCATCCTCTTCTCTCTCCACATTATGTGATCTGTTCTTGGCAATGAGTTGAGCCAAATTACCAAAATAAACCTCAGATGTCTTGGAGAAGAGAGACGGATGGAGACAGGCAGAGAGGAGAAAATCAAAAGTTTGGCAAACGATCAAGAATCTTCGAAATTTACATACAAAGATAATCAGAAAAAAAAACGAAAGGAGAAGCTGAGGAGAAGCAGGAAAATATTTATAATTCGCTTGATGATGCTGCTGATGAAAGCTCCGTTTCGTGTTGTTACTCTTCAGATCATCATAAATCTTCAAATTCTTTCCTTCATAACCTTCTGAATCTTCATTCCCGGGGGAAAAAGCTTATCTTTGGTTCTTTCAAAGAAGAAGTTGTTTCGAATAGAGAAAAGAAATGATGAAGAAAACGGAAAATTTTCATTTTATGATTCATCGATTTGAGGAGGAAGACGACAAAGCTTGAACTCCCTGCTTCCCCCCCCCCCATCTCTTCCGACAAGCAACTACGAACGGTAGCCGGGCGTTATGAATAAACCAAACTTTTCCGAATTCATAACATATGCGAAGTTTAAATAATTAACGCCAAGGAAAATAAGAGTTTCTCTTCGGACGATTAATTATTCAAGATATTTTTACAAATTACATTTTCCTTCCTTTTTTTGGCAGTCCTCAATGACTTCCGCACCAATCTTTACAGAAACAAGAATCAAAGAGACTTGCACATAGCTGAGTCTAGCAAAGAGAGAATCGCAAAGAGAGAGAGATAGAGATAGAGAGATAGAGAGATAGAGAAACATGAAAATAGGAAAAATGACCATGTGAAGAGAGAAAAAGTATAAAAAATGGTTCCGACATCATCCATCACAAACTTCAATCCTGAAACTTTATCGTCTGCCTTCTATTCATTTGGACGACATCGTCGACGGCGTTGCAAACGATGAAGCTTTCCCCTCAGGAATTCGGACGTGATTTTTCTGTCATGCTCAGCCTTCAGTACATCTGATGTTGAACTCAGCTTTTCGATCTTATTCTTTGCCCTTCGTTTTCCTTCTGCTTCTTCCTCTCTCAACTTCGTTGGCTGTGAAAATGCAAACTTTTTATTCAAACTCAGAAGTTTTAACGTGGAACTTTTCCACGTGAAACGTGAATATTACGTGATATACGTGAGCAAAGAATAATAATTTGTGTTTTGCAGTCACTTATGAACGGTTGTGTTTTCAATTAAAATTGAGAGGAAATGTGCCTCCTCGCCTTTGCTGCTCGTGGTTACAAAGAGAAAAATGAGAAAGAGAGACTGATGATGACGATGAAAATGAAAAAAAAAAATTGGAAGGAAAAATGAAAACAAAAAGCAAATCGTAATGATCCTCATCACATAACTACACATACGGCACAAACAATGCGTATATTTAATATAGTTAAGTTAATATACATATATATATATATATAGTAATCTAATGTTAAATTTGCATAAACAGACTCACTTCGAACTACCCGATTTGATAAGGAACTAACAGCTGTGCGCATATCTTGAATTTTGAATAGAAGCAAATTCATGAGACGACGTGAATTTTTATGAAATACAGGAGCCGACAATGATCTTGGAAGTCGACGCCCCGACATTTTCTGACCATTTACGGCAGTTGATGAATTAGATATTGGACTAAAGGACTCCGTTGTTGCAATGCAATGAAGCTGACAATAAAATGCTATAAAAAGATACCGACGAATTAAAAAAAAAAGAAAAAAAAAGAAGAGTAAAAGAGAGAGAAAGATAGAGAGTATGAGCTGTGTGAAGACGAAACCATTGAGAGATTCTCGGATGATATGAGCTAAGACAATTCAGTAAACATAGGTGAATATGATGATTACGGAGATTTATGCAATAAAATGGAAATCGAAAACAAATTAAATTTGAGTCAAACATGGTCGAGCGTTTGGTTGACTTGAACGTAAAGCCCCATATGGATGGCTTGGTTTCAAGAATGAGTAAAATAATCGGTTCAAACGAGCAAAAAGCCGGCTTGTTTGATCATAGAATGGGCTCTAGAGGAGAAGAAAGAGGAGGAGGAGTAGGAGTAGGAGGAAGAGATGAACGGGTAGAGAGGGAGGTCGTCACACCACCACACCATATAAGCTATGTGGTCAATAAGCACCGCCCTCTTTTATCAGAAGAACAAGTTGCCCTTGGCATTTTGTGCAGGAAATTAAAGGATCACGATGTGAAGAGAATGAGAAAAAAATTGGAAATAAGCATTAGGAAGAGAAGAATAAAAGACTGAGACAAGTGCAAGGAGGAAGTGGTAAGAGAGGAGAGAGGAAAGCGCGAGAGTTCGAGGCAGGTTGAAGAAGCAGGAGAAGAAGAAGATGATGAAGATGAAGCTGCTGCTGCTGCTGCTTCGGCTTCTGCTTTTCATCAGAAACGAATCTAATAGAAAGCAAAATAATTGCAGTTAAACCTAGCTTAATAGATGGCATTTCGTCAGAAGAATGCTCTGTCCTTCTAGTAGTTTCCCCATTTCGGAATTGAAGAAGTTAATTTCATTTATTATATTTTGAAAATCTACTAGTAGCAACAGAAGGAAATTGATTGCAATCGCCAAATAACAAAGTTGAAGCGCCATTTTTAGGGAAAGCGGAAGAAATAGAGGAGAGAAGAGACAAGCATTCTCTCTCTCTCTCTCTCTCTCTCTCTCTCTCTCTCTCTCTCTCTCTCTCTCTTCTTCAGAGATCATAATAGATAAATCAGCAAATTTTTAATGAAACGAAAAATTAGAGAAAATAAGGTGTGAAATAAAGGTAAAAACTGTGTGAATGAGGAAATGCTTGAAATGCTTTAAGCTTTACGATATTGACAAGCATGATAAGTCTAGTCAGTTTGATTGCCCCTCGGGCATTGAAATGTGCACTTTGGGATGTATGTGCATGCGTCTCTGACTTCTTTGCACGTCAAAAAGTTGATATAATCATATGATCTCATTAGAACATTTCTTCAAACTTTCTTTACAATATGATTAATAAAATCTCTTTTTTGTCATCCAAAACGAAAATCTCCAAAAACAAAGATAAGAAGCTCAAGATGAAAGATGCTAATTCCATATTGAAAAGAGCTTTTGTCATATGCAACTTGATGTGAAGCCTTTCAAGAGGTGAATGTTGTGCTCCCTTCTCTCCAACCTCCCCCCAAACCCTTTGCTCCCAACCAACGACCCAGCATTAGAACCATTTTCGTTTCTTTCTCTTCTCTTACCTCTCCTATTCGGATATCTTCCTGAAGCAATAAGGCTTTTATCAATACATTTCATTTATGTCACGTATTTCAGCATGTCATCAAAAAACTCTCAAAAAGGCTATTAATCAGACAGCTTTAGCCAGCCTTTTTTGCTTCATCTCTCTCTCTCTCTCTCTCATATTCACTCACACACCCATACAATCAGACAGATAAATGGACGTACCGGGTGAAAATAGTTTCGATTCCGTTACAGCTACTTTTATTCGATTGAGCTTTAATCTTTCAGCCATTTTGTTCCAACGAATTCTATAATACAAAAGGTGATCGTTTGCGCCCATCATCATGAAACCATCTTCATACCTGGCTGCTTCACGTCGAGCAAGAAAATGAGGCGAACGAAAGACATTTACAATATTTTCCTGAAATAATTCGATTATAGTTGTAATATTTCTTTGATAAATACAAATAATACCTTTATAGATGATTTTTTACGTGGAATACTGCCATCAGAACTGCAATTACTCGACTGTTTTGAAGAGGAATGATGATGTTCAAGTGATGATTTTTTTTGAATATCATTAGAAGCTTCAGCCATCCTAAAGACAATACATATGAATATAGAGAGGACGGACCAACTTACATGATTATATCGTTGGACAGTTCACCGTTTGAACGTACGTATCTTCTTATTCAAAAACTGAAAATTAATGAATGTAATAGAGATTGACAGAGAAACAAATACAAATAATATTAATCAATCGTCAAGAAATTGCATTAGAAGTCCTTCAAAGAAAACAAAACACGCGCTTTACATGATTCCAAATCGGTTTCGTTGCTCTCTTAGATGTATGAGAAAGTATATTACGATAAATGATGAGAATTGTAGGTAAAGCAGATACAGAAATGAGCTGGGCAGGCGAGACGAATCTTGGCGATTGAAACAGGAAGATGTTGGTGAAAAGCATAAGGATAAGAGGGGGGGGGGGGCACTTGTCCATTCGGCGCAAGAACCATAATCCAAATAGAGCAAAATGCGATAGATATTTAATAGATGGAAAAAGGAAAAGAAAAAAAGAAGAGAAATGAGAAAAGCTGGTCGTTCTGGATATGAGCTTAACAAGACGAAAATTGAGAAAAAGAGACATTTGATGATTTTCATCAACACTATTGCTGCTCATTTGGCGGCTTGTTCAAGCTACCAAATAGAAACATTTATGAAAGCCAATATATTATTTTCTTTGATAAAAAGGAGCCAACAAAAAAAAAATTTTAAAAAACCGCCGACAAAGTTATCAGACAGAGAAGGAATAATTGCAAAAATCTCAGTTCGAGCTAGTATCAACATGATCAAGGAAAATCAGGCATATAATGATTAAATTCATTAAATGTATGCGAATTTTTCCAAAATTTTCATCAAAAACGAAAAACTATTCGAGATGGATATGAGCAGAGTGACGTTTGCACCATTTTTTTTTCCTTTGAGATGAAAAGCATTCCATGAGATTGGTTGGTTTGTTGGATCATCCACGATTTTCTTTCAAATAATTTTACATAAGAAAAACGTATCAGAGGCTTTTCTCTTTTAAAAGTATTTTTTATTGTCAAGAAGAAGAAGAGAAAAAAAACGAAAACATAGCCTGAAGACGTAAGGAATTAGAAGAGTCGGAAAGAGGAGGAGGAGGAGGAGGTGAGAAAGATGAGGGGGGGAGAGAGAGAGAACACACCAAAGAATATGAATGCAACCGTTCTGTATGAACACGTGAAGAAGCTGAAACACATAAGAGGAAGTAAATGAAATCGTTCTGTGAGAAATGAACAGGAGGGGAGACAGAAAAAGTGAAAAGATAAAGTCTGCCACGTGTAGATGCCAAGAGAGAGAGAGAGAGAGAGAGAGAGAGAGAGAGAGAGAGAGAGAGAGAGGAAGGAGCGCAACTGAAGTAACTCAGTAGAAATCATATAATGAAAAAGGAATAAACCAAATAAATTATATTAAACTTGAACGCATTTGAAGCTTGCTTCGAGAACAAAAGAAGAGGAGATATATAGAAAAACAAATAGAAATATCAAAATGTGAGAAGATCTGGTTCATAATGAAGATGAACGCACTTTTCAAAGAAAAAGAAATAAAAATCAAAGAAAATGATCAAAAAATAAATTAAAAATTTGTAAACAATAACGATGACTTTGACTACAATTATCTTATGAATGCAAAACATACTTCATTATGAAGAAGAGAAAAAGAATCTTTTTCTTTTTGCTTCGCTTTGGTCATTTGCTTCGAAACAATACAAAATGAATTTCATCTCTACTCACGCACATCCTATGGCTACCATTCCCTCGCTCTCTCTCTCT
Source organism: Auanema freiburgensis (assembly GCA_030370435.1). NCBI lineage: Eukaryota > Metazoa > Nematoda > Chromadorea > Rhabditida > Rhabditidae > Auanema > Auanema freiburgense. The sequence goes on from CM059366.1 coordinate 1,421,795, forward strand.
CTCTCTCTTCCTCTCTCTTTCTCTCTGTCTCTCTATCTCATTATCACTATATCTCTCTCTTTATTTTTTTTGTTCTTCAAAAAAGCAAAAAAGTTGATGAAAATGCAGCATTTGGCCAGAGCTTCTACTGAATATGGAAAAATCTTAGGAAATGTATATCACTAATCCCAAAAAGGTTATTTGTTTATATTAAATATTATACACGAAGGGCTGAGGAAGAAGGAAAAAAAAGAAGAAGAGAAACAAAGATTTTTCCTTTTTTTTTTCTTGAAAAGTCCAATGCCAGTGTATTGACGTCATCATCATTCATCACAAACTTAGAGGTTGTTGTTCATAAAGAGTGAGGTCAGAATGAAATGTTATTAATTCATTTATGTAAATGAGAGTATTTAGCTAATTTATGATAACATATTGGAAAAAAATGGTTTGGAATCTTTGGAAGTGGAAAAAAAAGATGGAAAAATGCTTTAAAGGAGACCAAGAAAAACTGTGAGAGATATGAAGAGAGGTGAGAGAAGAAAGAAGGGTGGAGCAGGCTATTTAGAAGAGTTGAAAGAAAAGAGTCTGGCGGGTGGGCAGCAGTTGGCAAGGATGGACCGCATAGAACACCCCAATTTACAGAGAGAGAGAAAAAAAGTCATAGAAAGATATATATAAAGAGTGAGAGAGAAACAAAAAAAAGAGGAAATGAAGAGGGAGGGAGAAGATACAGCAAGAAAAACGATGATATGAGAAATAAAGCAAAAGAAAATATATATTTAGAGGTAAACGAGAGAAGGTGGAGAAGATTTTGAAGAACGACATGTTTTGGGGTCTATTGAAGCTTCAGTTGTGTGCAGGAATTTTTCGTATAGTTTCAGAAAAACAGCACATGATCTATGTAGTATTTGGAACCATTAGATAAATCAGGAGATATCAGGGAATAATGAAGTTGATAAATCAGAAATTTGAGAAGAAAATACATATTTCAACGAGCAGCAGCAGAACAAAAAATGAACGATGAAAATTAAAATAAAAGAATGGCGTGGTGGTAAGGAGGGGGGGGGGAGATACTAATGCAAAGTCTTACAGTAGATGAGGACTGCACAGAGAAGATGCGCGAGAGAGAAATAGAGAGAGAGGAAACTATGATAAGGAGATGACAAGGATTATGAGGAAGTAATGAAAAGAGATTTCAGAAAAGAGAATCAGAAATGAAATGAGGAGGAAGAAAGAGAGAGACATAGAGAGAGAGAGAGAGAAGGGGGGAAAGATTTAGTGTGGATGATGGATAATGAGAGAGAAAGATCAGAAATGGAAAGGAAATCTAATGTTAGCAAAGGTTTCAAATATGATTATAAATATCCTTCCTATTAAGGCTAAAGATAGGCTCTCAGCCCTTTTTGCGGATGAAAATGGGGGAAAGTGGATGTGCATATTTACCAATTTTATTACAAGTCAGCGAATTGTTCAAAAATATTGTTGATGATCTTCATAAAAGGGCAATTCATGAGTTCATAAGAAGATAAAATAGAAAAACATGGAGGGAGGAGATGAAAGAAAGAATAAGTTGAATATGGATATGGAGAGAATGAGTGAGAGAGAGAGAGAGAGAGAGAGAGAGAGAGAGAGAGAGAGAAGAAGATAAAGGGAGTACAACCATTTAGAGTGTTAGCTCAAAAAAGGGTGAGAATGAGGAAAAGCTGGAAGCGACCAGAAGATATTTCACTCTCAAAAAAGATTTCAGAGTGTTAACATGATGGTCTTTCCATCAAAACCCTTAAACATCGTACTTCAGTTCAATATTCTCTGCCAATAGTGGAAGTATAAGAAAATAGAAAAAAAAGTTAAAAAGTGAACAGAAAAATGGCGGAAAAGCTGGATGTGGTGTGTGGGGCTTGGGGCCAAAAGCTTTTCCTTACAAACTTCACAATGAATAGATAAAATCATTTCGGAAATCGCACACAACTCTTCAATCCAATAGTGTACAATTCTTGTTTTTAACCAAAATAGCAAAGCACCGACTAGTTGATCTGCACTTTTTGGGACATTCAAATTGACAATGACAATAAGTGGACGAAATGAGAAGGGAAAGATTAAGGAACTTTCAAGATAGAGTAGTCTTCTGCTCTTTATTTACTCTTATACAACCCAATTATCTTTTTCATTTTAAAGTCTCCTGTAGCAGTAGTCAGTCGCCTTCGTAACCATTTACTTTTTGAAAACATTAAGTTCATCAAGCATAGTTATGGAAATTCAACTGCTTTTCATGTTTGCTATATGCTATGATGTGTCATCACACAAGAAAAGGAAGGCGGCAATACTTTTCTTTTGACAACATATACAAAGTAGAGTATCTAATTGAATTTATCAAATTTTTAGAATCTTTTTTCAAAATAACAAAATGAGATTATTTAACAAATTTACGTAAAAATGAAAAACATGTAAAACGTTCTGATAAGTGATTATGCAAAAGTTGACAAAAAGAATGCCGAATTGGTACTGAGAGAGAGAGTGATAGAGAGAAAGACGAATGGAGGGAGAAAAGAAGAGAGAGTGAGAGGGTGAATGGATAAGAGAGCAAGGAATGCAACCGCTTTGTGTCATCACTTTCCATCAAAAATGAATAATTCTATTATTCAAATGTTCACGTGGCATTTCGCACGTGAATTGGAAAACAGAGATTATATCACGCTTAATCTACTACAGCCTCATATCATGAAATCATATTAAATAGTTGTAAGAAGAGTAAATCTAAGGAATATAACGTAAAATACAGCAAATTACATTTTTTTGATACCTTGATGACGTCAAATGTCAATGCGATCAGTAAGCTTAATGAGCGGCATCAGCAGCTTTCACAGCTTTGCTTTATCTCTATCTCTTTCTTCTTCCTCTTGCTTTTTGAAAATAAGAGAGAATGAGTAGGAGAACTGACAGATTGAGAATGACAATTCAACATAAGAGATCAAACTTGCAATGTTAAACAAACTATATTTAGACAAAAGTCATCACTAACTAGGAATAATTTGATTTATCAAACGTCAGGATTACTATGTGCTCTTCTCATCATTACGAAGTTTTTTGCTTCTTCATCACATATATGGATATATGAATGAATGTGAACAAAAAAATATGAGCTATCCTCAGATATGTGAGTAGTAGATGATACGAAAAGTGTCTACTTTCCTTTTTCCCTCTCTGTTATTGTGAGAGATTCTTCCAGAAAAGAGAAAATGGAAAAAAAAAAAAGATTTGCCCAACATATAGCCAAACTCATTATGTATAAGAATAACCGGATTATGGTATTAATATGATATTCGCTATCATTTTCAAAACTCTCATTCTAAGCATGTACTCATTGAGATATGATGGAAGAGGAAAAATCAATAGATGACATAGAATTACAAGAATCTTATGAGCTCAAAGTCCAAAGACAGCTGAAAGGTACTATCGGTCGCAATAATGTAAAATCCATCCAAGATTAGCAGCACATCAGAGCAGACTACAAAACGGCTCTAACACTACTGTCTATGTGTGTGTCTCTTTCAGTGAATTCGGTGAGTGAGTGAGAGAACATACAAAATACCTATATGAGCATAGTAGCTTTAAACAATGTCCATTTTTTTTGTTGAGCTAAAGAAGAATAAGAAGAAGAAGAAGAATAAGAGGAAGAAGAAGAATCATTTCTCATACATATTGTATATTGACAACGTGTGAAGTAGGTTTCACCAATTATGAAACACAGCCATACACAATATGCTGACAGTGAAGTTCATGAAAAATGAATTAATTGGAGGAAGTAGTCAAAGAAAACAGAAAGCAGATGCGGACAGCAACAAGGAACAAGAAGAGAGAAAGAGAGATTCATGTGTGTCCGTCCGTGTGGTATTCAAAATAATTCTTTCAAAACTTCATAAATTGTTTTAATTTTTATAATTATAAATAGACGACCAAAGCTTAGATTTTATGGGAAAATAGAAAAAATGTTAATGAATTTCTAAACAATTAAAAAGGGTATTTTGCATGAAAAACCTTTCAACAAACTATTTTGTTGTTATTTGGCGGTTTTTCATTTTTTCTTCTTCTTCTTCTTCTTCTTCTATCTACTTCTTTGTTCAGACAGAACCCCCTCCCCGTCCCATACATCTATCTATGCAAGAATTGAATGGTTTGAAAATTAAAAACCGAAAAAAGAAAAATTGGACAGCAGTGATTTCCGTTTCTTAGATGATTGACTGAAGGTATGTCAAACAAAGTCAGAAATGAGAGGAAAACATCTAACAAAGCCATCAGAAGTTAACAAAGCCGAAGTAAGCTGTCACATGCACGGACATCATCAAGATAGATTAGCTACGTTTGGAAATTAGAGCTTAACATACCTCAATATTCAGAGAACAATAAGTATAATGAAGTAATGTGCAAGTGAGCAGGTCAAATACATTGCAAATAGTTCAAGAAACGCCCGAGATAAGAAGTAAACAGCACATTCATAAATTATAAGTTAAACGAAAGCAAAACAATTGTGTGCTGTTTCAATCATTAGACTTAGGAATGTGGATGAGACGTTGTCGAATGAAAATGAAAGAATACAAGCAAAGAAATTAAAGAAAAAGATAAACAGCATCATCAATAACTCCATTTACACCGCTTCTCCGATTGATGAACATCACGAAATACTCAAAGGTTGGAAAGGAGGGAGGGATGAAGGTCTACAACGATACTTTGATGTGCGTAATACGGAGAAGGTTGCAACTACAGCCAACTTATATGCAAAATAGACCAGATATGAAATTAGTGAAAAATTGGAGACGGGCCATGCGAAAAAAAAAAATATTTCAAAGATTCTTCACTCAATTGAGGGTATTGAGTGGGTGAGATGAAGGAGAAGAACACGAAGAAAAAGAAAGAAAAAAGAATATGAAGAATACGAAGAACTTAACTTAATAACGAAAACGAAAAAATATCTTTTCATCCGAAAAAATTGAAACCATGGACTTGAAGATAAGGTGGCCTAGAGAGAAACAGGAAGACCAATATTAATTCTTTCGATGAATGATGAACTCGTGCTCGCTCCATTTTTCTTCAGCTTCCAGACTTCTAGAGTCTGTCATATTCTTTCTCTCTCTCTCTCTCTCTCTCTATGTTCGAAGAAAAAACCCAAGGGGGACTATGCGGATGCAACAGAAGATGAATAGCAAAGGTTAACAGAGACAATAGCTAGAGAGACACGGAGGGCTGAGAAAAATAATTTATTTTTCAACTTTTTTTTATTTTTCTCTTTGAAAAATCAAAAATTATTCGATTTTATGTACATATGTGAATAAAAGGAAACTAATATGGTGTAGAAAGTGTGTACTATTCTGCATTACAATCACTTTTCCAAGTTAACCATTCGTTTGTAACGCGCATGCCAAGCATCCTCACGTATATGTACGTAATCGTTTTTCTCTTTCTTTTTCATTTTTCTTATGAATTTTTTTCAAGAAAATAAGGAAGAAATTCAAAAAGAAAATGTTAAAAGTCTGTTTCTGCTAAGAGAAGAATGCACTATGACAGCAGCAGGGGCTGTGTGTATGTGCCCTTTGAAGAAAATGAGAAATTACGTGAAAAAAACATCTAAATTCATGAAGCGACAGTAAACTGATTCGTCAAGTAGTATCGAGACAAATTCTCATTTTTATTATGAAAATAAAAAGTGTTAGAGAGAGAGAGAGAGATGACCAGAACGATTGCCTTGCTCATCTCTGTCCATTTCAAAGTGGATTGAATGGAAAGTGAGATGTGTTCACGAAAGGAGCACAAGCACAGAAAGAGAAGTCATGAAGTATGAAGTAACTTATAGAGACATTCCAATCATTTTTAAATTAATAAAGCGATATTGGATCATGTAGAAGATGAAATTGCAACTATCATTTTGCCAATTTAATAAAAATAAATTCTTCATAGAGATTGTAAACTCTCTGAACGTGGAAATGCAATAAGCCACATTAGTTGGAGAGGATTAACATCAGAACTGAACTGAATATCCCCACCCCAAAACCAATTTTCAATACTATTAATTCATCAAAATTTTTTTAAGAAGAATGAACTTGCTGTACAAAGCCTGATCTTTGGAACGTATAGCTGCTCTTACTTCCATAAGCTAACTTCGAGCGGGTGTCGAAATCTTGAAAAACAATTTTACTTTTTTTTCATCTCATCTATGCCACCTTCAACTCCTCTTTCGTGTAAATGCTTTTCTTTCGGCAAAAAAAAAGAAATTTTTTTCATTCAAACAGCTTTTTGAAATTTTCTTAACAGGCAAGCAAGCGAAAGCAAGGAAAGCAAGAAGTTTCGAAGCAATAAAAATGAAATAATCTAGGGAGAGCGCTTTCTAAACCTCTGCCAGTCATTTCTGGGAAGGCTTAAAAGCAATGAAAGTAGCAAAGCTGTCATCCCTATGAAATCACTAAGAGCAACATGGAAACAAGTACTAGAATGATCTTTGACAACATCATTCCATGCGCTCTTGTCTCTCATTGGAAGCTATCTACTCCAAAATTCTAATTTGTTTTGCTCAAATAAAGACAACTTTTTAAGATTTTGTGTATGGGCAAGAGGAGCAGTTTCAGATAAAAACACATCCTAAATAGTCTAAATACATGCAGACTTGAAAAATCTAATGATTAAAACGATTGCCAGTCAAGAAATTGAAGGCCCCAATGGATATGGAAAAAAAAAGCTCAAAATGCTTCAAATGGAAGCTTCCGAGATAAAATAAGAGCATTAATGATCTATATACCAGATATGAATACTCTACTTTAATTAGATGGATTATTCAGCGCAAAAGATTTGCAACTATCAAATATCTCACGGAAGACCAAGGATAAATGTAAAGCCTTAATAAGCTGCAAGAAAACGAATTATAAAAGATAGAATGCTCAACTAAGCAAGAAAATTCGGGTATTTCTAAGGAAATAACATCTTTGCTTTCCCGCATTCTTTTACCAAATCTTTCGGTAATTGTAGAAAGGAATCAAAGGAAAAAGCTGTTGCTGCTGAAGCTCCAACAGAACGGCATTTCGTTATCCACTATAACTCATCACCAAGTGACGAACAAAAGAGTCCAACAAAAATCATTCTACGCAGTCAAAACAAAAGCTCATGAAGTCCAGACGAAAACTACGAAACTGAGAAAGATGACGCACCTTCAGCTATTCAATTAAATCAGTAGGTTGGGCATTAGCTGGTAGTTAATCTGAAATATCTTCTATCAATCAGCTGAAGTCGAAAACCAACTGACTCAAGTCAAAACTCACAATTTCTACCACACGATTTGACGCCATTAAACAATTGGCATTTTTATGTTTCTCGACGGAGGATGAGTTTCAATCAGCTAAAGTTTCTTCCATGTCGTGAGTTACTTCTGAAATATCATATCATATTAGAGGATAATTGAAGAATCTGCTGTAACCAGTTCCAAGCATTCACACATTTTTATAATTTAAAAACCATTTTCTTCTTCACTTCAACATATCCCCCCTTCTTCCCATTGAAACAAAATTGCGCTCAATCGTTTTAGTATTTCAAGAATGAAAACAAGTCTTTCATTCCGAAAACATTTTAAAGCTTTGTATTCTTCTTTGAAATTCAACTGATTTATATATCAACCTCTTCTGTTTTGACATATGAGTGGCGTCAATAGCCGTCTGTAATCTAATGTAATTTTCATTAGTTTATTACCTTTTATCGTTCAACCGTATTGTATTATCTCTTTTCCAAAAACGTTACAATTGTCCTTCATGAATACACGAGAATTCATGATTACCATAACGAGAAGATTTAACAATTAGGAAGGTCGTCAAGTCCGAAATACATTCACACTCCCATCCAATCGCAATTCATCCTTCAGAATTTAACAAAACTCTTTCAAACTCCCTTGGATACAATCAATATTTGCTCTCTCTGTTAAAAAATAGTCGACATTATCTCATTACCGATGCAAAAACTTCTGCAGGTCGTCTCATTGCGCAACTGACCACAATTGGCATTGTTGCTAACCCCAGGAGATATAAACATAAAAGGACCGCTTTAAGAAAACTCCAATATTGTGTCATTGACCATTCATCGAATTTAAACACAATTATTTTGTCTATTTGACAATATGCTGCGAATCTGTGAAGCTTTCGGACCATTCAAGATCTGCCCTCTCAACATCCCTCAGCAGCATAACCTCACACACCTAACAGAAATGTTTTTATAGTAAAACCTATTAAATCATGATATCACCCCTGTCACCCGAAAACATATGATTAATAAAAGATGATATGGAAAACGGATAATCTTAATCATCGGAGGAAACAGAAGAATGGACAAATCGTCTACAGCGTCACTCAAAATTATTGTTATGTTCTTGTCCTCAAGGTCTTGTCATCATCATTATGTGCCCCGTCTCAGAATGAATCATTTGTCATCAAAAACAAATGTGATTTGATGGATACTGTTCTAAATTCTGATCAACATACAAAATCCCTGATTTTATTACTAGCGCGATTATTTTATTGCAAACCCATCTCGTCACACACAAATTACACAAAAACTTAAATGAGATACCTGAACAATACTTATTGCCAGCAGACATTGGAGTACGACCGATCATAACGCTTGCACAGTTTTAAATGAAGCGTCTTAGCCGTTTCGAACGTCTATCGAATGAATTGGCGCGCAACATTGCCACGGGCTAATTTGCATAATTAGGCAGATGACGTGAGGAGGAGGATATAAAGCTGGCTAATGAACCGTGAACCAAAATACACCTTATCATGAAGGAAATCAGAATAAATATATATTTATGAGTAGTACTCGCACAATTCGACATGATATATAAGTATCTGAGAGCTTATCGGATTCTAAGAAGCAAAAGAATACTCAGAGAACTCAAAAAGACAATCTGCAAACGTAACCAATGTGAAAACAAAATTGAGAAATAATATCACAGTACTTTTGACAGGGCTCAGTGGAATAAAATCATAACCAAAGACAGTCAAATACAAAAGGAAAGAAGACGTTAGATGTCTTACAAAACAGAAGGTGGAATTACAAGAGCTTCTGAAGCTTCAACATATAGAATTCGGTTCAAATCACCTATTAAATACAATATTTACAAGGCACTGTATGAGTGAAATTGGGAAGAGCCCTGTGAGAAAAATTCTAACAAAGTAGGGTAAGAAGAAAGAACAAAACCGAAGACCAGTAATGAGAAACAGGAAGTTAGTAAAAAGAAAACAAAAAGCATGCAAATTGATATAAGAACTCATGAGTGCATCTGAGAAAAATAGAGGAAACTCTGTAATTTGATAAATGGACAGAAAATGAAATCTATTAAAATGTCTAAGGACAAACTTCTCTTAAAATCTACAGTTTTTTTTCAAATTTTAAATGACAAGAGGGATACACATGAAATCATCGGATTGATATACCTGCACATAAACGGACTGGGTGTTGCTAACTATACACTTGGAAGATTCAAACAAAGAATCCTTCCTCTTTACGAGGTAATGTTCTAGCACGATGTGGCATTGTTGCTTGTTGGGCTTCCGGCCTTGAAAGACCTCTGGCTAATTGTAACTGGTGGAGAGCGTCACGTATCCTTTGATATTCTTCGGATATCAAACCTGAAACAGGATAATGCTGATGATTCCAATTACTGAATTCACTTACCCATAGCTAAGAGATCTAGGTGTCCTCGCCGGGATAGATCACTAACGGTGTAAACACCTCCTTTGTTCAATTTATCCGAAGTATGACCCATTCCGAGGGAACGGAGGAAGTCATCCAGCTGAGGATAAGTTGGTGGTGATCCTGATGGTGGTGGCGGGCACTGAGAAATTCCAGCGGGTCTAACGGCACCATAAGCATTTTCCAAGCTAAATAATCAGATTAAAAAAAGTCTCCGAAGGAAATGACTTACTGATTAGTAGAGTAGGCATACTTTGACACCAAACTGGAGTCAGTATAGATATACTCTGGATTACGTGCATATTTCTCCAAAATAGCTAAAAGCTGAGCGAAAGATGGACGATCATGTCTCTCTAACTTCCAACACCACAACATAATTCTATGCAGTGATGCTGGACAATCCATAGGAGCAGGGAGACGATAACCAGCCATTATTTCGCTGATCACTTTCTGGTTTGTCCAGTCCCAATATGGCCTCTCTCCAAACGAGCATACTTCCCACGTCAAAACACCAAAGCTCCAAACATCGGATGCAGCAGTGAACTTTCGATGAGTTATAGCCTCAGGAGCAGTCCATCGTACTGGGATTTTGCCACCATTTGTCGTGTATTCTCCTGCAGCGGTGTCATCGACACCACGGGAGAGTCCGAAATCAGCTATTTTACAGTTGAATGCACTATCTACTAGAACATTTCTTGCAGCCAAGTCCTTGAAATAGAATATTAATAAATTTCATTTACACATGCTACATACTCTGTGAACATATCCCTTATCAGTCAGATATTTCATTCCGGAAGCTATGCCTCGAAGCATACTAACAACATGAGGCCATCCAATTTCAAATCCTTGAGCATCTTTGCCTCGAAGGAAGTTGTCTAAAGATCCGTTTTCCATATATTCGGTTACTAGAAAAGATGAAAATAATGAGTTTCGACCAATGAAAGATATACCGATCATTGCAGGTTCAGCGCGAGTTACTACTCCAATTAAACGGACAACATTAGGATGACAGAATTGACCCATGATTGAAGCTTCCAGAAGGAAATCAGCTTTTGCTTTAGCACTACTACCAGGCTTCAAAGTTTTGATAGCTACTGTTTCAGTCTGAAAATAGTCATACATAAGATCATCAGGATCGGAATTACTTACTCCTTCGCCATTTTGTTCTCCAAGGATATTTCTTTTGAGTCCTCCCATACAAACGTCTCCAAACTCTCCACCACCTATTACATGGGTAATGAAAACTGCGGAAGGATCGATGTCATATGTGAATTCGGTGAGAGCTTGATTAGGATCTTCATAAGCTGTTGGATCCACATATGGCTTGAACTTGCAAGCGCTGTTCCCATAGTAAGGAGGAGGCTGAGAAACTGATGTTCCATAAGATGGAATAAGGGGGGCATTGACTGAAATATACTCATAAGGAAAGGAAATCTAACTTCTAATATAGGAAACTATAATCATGCAGCAAAAAGCACTTACTCTTTGCAGAACGGAAAATGTCATTGAACTGACGATGGCCAGAGCTGTAGTCTGGTGTCATCGTGTCTGAAAAAGCACAGATCACAACACTGTCACGAAAAGCAAGAAGCTAAGCAGGAAATTAGAGGGTAACTCCGAATAACTTCGATGCTTTATGATCAACACATACCTTGTTTGTAAGTGTCCAATACATCCAGATCGCTCATTTGCTTTCTATTACGGGTATTTCTACGACAAATCAGGAGCATAAAGGCAAGAAGAATCATGAGGAGCAATGTGCTCAACCCGAGTACCCATGGAGGAATTGCTTGGAGAGCAGTGGTTTCGGGTTGTAAAATGCCTGGAGAACCTCCAGTTTGATCACGAGCTATGTAGTCGTACTGGAGTGCTTCACTCCATTGACCCCATCCATCTTGATCGGCTCGAACCTAAAGAGATGTATAAGTTATATTTTTTAAAGCAACACTATTCACCTTGAAGGTATAGTGACCAGGACGAAGATTGCTGACAGTAAGAGAAGGAGAATCCGAGGTAAGAGTTTTCTTGCCAGTGGGAGAAGTAATGTCAATCTCATATTGTCTAACAGTTCCGTCGGACTCAGGTGGGTGCCAACTGATTACTACACCTCCACTCAACTCAGCATCAACTCTGACAGCAGTGACTGGTGTTTTCGTTGATCTTGGAGTAGAAAACGAAACAGATGCTTGTGATCTGGATCTACTGTTCTTGGCCACAGATGAAACTTTGTTCTTGGCAATAACATGGAACGTGTAACTTGACTCCGGCTCCAGATTCCTCACAACAACAAAACGTGAATTGATATGAGTCATGGAGGGATAAACACTGATTCCTGTGCAGGCGCCTCGATGACACTCGATTTCATACCAAATTTCCTAGAAAAAAAATATGATGTGAAAAAAATATGAGAAATAGTATACCGAGCGGAAACCGAGATTATGAGGTTCATCCCACAACAACTCTACAGATGTATCATTTTTCACCTTTGCGACGACAGCAATAGGCTCACTAGGTGGTTCTGCAAGGATAATATGTGATATGTGGAAAAAGATAATTTGAAACATACGGGAACAAGCTGTCGAAACCGATTCCTCAGGAGCACGATAGTAGCCGTCGTAACAAGAACACTTTGTGCCACCTTGAAGCATTTGTGAGGAGTTGGCAGGACATCGTTCACATCTCTTATCCCCCTTTTCCGATTTGTATGTATCCGATGGACAGGCTGAAATTAATATTGTAAAATATTTCCAGGTTATTATAGATTTTCAAACATTAACGAAGGTCATAACTCATTATTCGGATGAGACAACCTTCCTTTTATGGCTAACACGTTTCCATTCTCAGGTCGTGATAGTTGTCGGTAATCAAATATTTATTACGCGAACATTAATTCGAACCCCTCTTTATTACCCCCAAGTAAGAAACAATGTAGACAGATGTTCTTATTTAAACATTGTTTTATAGATCCACGTCGTGCGTATCCATTAGGAGAATTAGAAAAGCTTTGTGTACAATATTCTTTTAGCGTACAGAACAAACTCCCTTTTTCTTTGATTGTTTTATAAAATAACATATAAAGAAGATGAACGAAGCTGAAAAGAATGGCCGTTCAGTGACCTTTCGCCCTTCCTTCTCATCACCCTCTAAATAAACATATCAGCTACAGCCTCTAGGGTGCGGCAAAGTGTCGGCTCATCTGCCGCTAAGCCGTTCAAGCGGGCAACTAGGTGCTAAAAGAAACACAATCCCACATGAAACATATGCCGCTTCGGTGGTGGTCCAGAGGCTTCCTGAGGATCCCTTACCAAAGTACTCAGCTGGTTCATCTCACGAATTCGGTGAACGACATGCAGGCTATGAACAGCTGATTCATAGTCTTGAAGACGAACTTCCCACGCAAGGATATGGGAACGGATCTTGATACATTACAAACTCAAGAAACAACCATTACGCATCATCCCTTTTATGTTGGAGCAGTCGATTGCAATGAGCTCATTCATATTCTTGAATTCTCAATAGATTTATGTCCTGACCTTGTTGCTATTGTTATACTTCTTAAGAATATAACGGCTTACAATTTTGAAGAAACATTCCCTTATTCAACGCATGTCAATTTACATCGACTAAGCAAGCAAAAAATCGCAAAAGGCCATAAACCTTGTAACCCCATACCGCATATCAAACACACCTGGATCGGCAAGCTCTTTGAAATAAACAGGCTTATAAATTCATTATTGTAATGAGCGAGTGATAATGCCCATAAAGAACTTGTGACCACTAACATGAGAAAAAGATCCCATTTATGGTGTTGACGGTATATTCTGCCCTTTCTCTCCATAAGTCGCCAATTTACAGGCCGACGAAACAATTACATTAACAAGATTAGACTGCGCCCTAGTTGGTTAGTTGTCAAAGCAGCAAACAATATGATCAAGAACATGTGCTAGTCTCATATATTCATCTAGGAACCCTTTGCTAATCAGTTTAGTCCAATCGTAAGCTTCTGAGGAAGAGAGAACAATGAACTACGAAAAGGAATGTAATGAACCCTCTCACCATCCCATTCAATAATGTAGACATAACAGCTATGGTAGTGTTGGTATGCCAGGCGCCAAGCATGAGGACCACCTGTTGTCACCATTATCTCTTTTTCTATTTTAATTACCTTATAACATAGACATACTGTCATAAGGACCCGACTTCTTTTTATTTGAAGACAGACAGGAAGCCTTGAAGTGGAAACCAGGACTCCCCGAAGAAGGTATCAAAGACATCCGCCTATCATAAACGTCCGTTCAATTTCATTCGCGTGGATTAACAAGATAGCAAAAATGCAGGCGGCATTTCCGACCCCGGTATAGAGCCAATGAACAGAAGTTTGGCCTCTATCTTTGACTTTACAGTCTTCCTTCTGAGAAAGAAAATCGAGAAAGTTTATCGATGGAAAAGTAATTACGCAATGTGATCTCATTTGTCTTATGTCTAGAAACAAAGGAACCGCAAGATATGTATCAAGACATGGCAAACGGCGGAAGACTTATCAGACGACAATCAGTCCTGCTGTTCATAATAGTGGAAGATCACTCAATATCTTGCAAAACTCTACAAGCGATTACCAGATGAATTTCCGAAAATATTGACTGATTATAATCAGGTTCTCGCAGATAATTGAATTTTTGCGATGTGTTATACTCAAATATAAACCTAATGTTTCTATTGAGTTTTAGCTAACGAGATTAGACTTGAATCTCAATTATGGGATGATTGAGGTCGTTTCGCACCTGCTCTTCCATAACCTCTTTAGGCGCCACACGTCTTAGCGACTGATTCGAAAAAAAACAACTAAAAATTGCAAATCATTCCAAATTCAAAAAATACCACTCAGGAACACGCGTGTCGCTCTCTTATGAAGAAACAAAAGCTAACACTCAAGTCTAATTGACCGCCGCCATCTCATTATGTTTTCCCAAGAGAAAGTCTTCAGAAATATAGAAGAGGTTCATAGTGGTCATCTTATGACTACTGCCATAATTAGAGCTGCTTTATGATGCTACCCGTATGTTACGAGATGGTTGTACGGTTACTCTCCTTTAATGAAGCCGCAAAGAGTAGTCGTATCTGACCTTTCGACTCCATTACTGCATGGACTCAACTGGTAATTTACAGCTCGTCATTATCACATTTCATAGTTTTGAGAAAAAGAAAAAATTTTACCCATTCAACTTATAGAACTACACCCATATAATTAGTAATTTGAGAAGTTTGATAGAAGAATGCTAATAGAAAATCGTACCTCTGCATATATCTTCTCCGTCATTGTTTTGCCCAGCGGTATATCCTGGATCACATTCACAATTCCCAATAATATGTTGCCCCCACTCTCCACTAGATTTACAGAAGGCAACAGGAGCCACTAAAGGTTGAAACAATTATAAAAATATACAAAGAGATACTAACTGTTGACGGCTGATGAGTTTGGTACACAAGTTCCATGAACCATAACATTATCGCCGGCTTCGGCAGTGTTAGCGATAGTAGACTCGAATAAAGTGAAGTTGTGATAAGCTCGTTCACATTGGGTATAGAAAACCTAAAAAAAAAAATTTGAGTCCCTCGGTTACTTTCTTTGTCGTCTCAAGTTCCAGTAATGAAAAATTCTAGCAATACAAAGTATCTTCGGGACTGCACCTTTACTCAAACGTGAAATTTGCATTCATTACGTTAGAGTACAATGAGAGATGCTCCTTAAATTTATAATGAGGAGAAACTTAAAATAGACATTTCTCAAATAGTACATCTAGTATGAAGAGCCCCTCAAGCCAATGCACATTAATAAAGGTACAGCAGGAAACTCCTTTCAAAATAATCATCATTGTCCACAGGTTTTTCTCTACTAATCCTACTACTCAGCCGTGACAACAGGCACATAGCAAACATGCCAGAAACCCCTCGGATAATGCCAAGTCGAGGTCAAGTCATGGCAGGCCTTATAAAATCTTTACTTTCTTCCCGACCTAAATGTCTAGCGAATGTCATACAACGCAACAATTAGAATCATGTACTTGTCAATCTTAGAAGTTATAAGGTGGTGTATACAATGATGTATTTTGCTGACCGGAAACTAATAATTTAGCTAATAATAACACAACCGGTCTGTGAGTCTATCTCTAAACATGCTAGCCTTTCTTTTTTCATTCAGGTATTCAACTAATAAATGCCGTCATCTAGATATATATTTCCATAAAAAGGAAATTATCTGCTAGCGTAACGTTCATGATCACCTGTTCACCTTACGCAACTATTTGACTTGATGAGGCAATGTTATAAAAACAGTCGAATTGACTGACACCATTTACAAAAGTTAGCACATATTGAAAGATGTGCCAGACAGATCTGACCTCTCAGAAGAGCTCAAGACAAACATCCGGGAGATCTGAGCTTTCTCTCACTAGGAGGTGTTAAATGACCTTATAAATGGGAAGCAGGCCACTCGATGGCTTGATCAATAAGAGTGGAACAAACATGTGAGATCAAACTAAAACATCTGCCTAAAACTAGGAGGCGCAATCTGACTAAATGTTTGGAATTTAATTGAACTATACTAGAATGCTTTGCTACTAAGCCTCCTTCATTTGAATTGAAATTAATGAAGATTCTCACACAAGACGAAATGAAACCCTGTCATGACATTGCGCATACAACACGTTAGTTTTTATTGCACTGCTAACATGTGTAGTTGATCTGAGCCAGACGAGCATTAGCTATTAATTGAAGTAACTCTGACATACAAGCTGAGAAGATCAAAAACATGACATTTGGTGAACTGCTTAGCCATGTCATCATCCATCATCTAGGTCCCTTCGTTCGCGTACTAATTGATATTCATACACGCGTAAAATGACAGTATATGGACCAGATTATGAGATGGCGCATGAGATATGTTCTAGTTATTGTTTAATTTCACTTGTCTGATTAAGACACCTAATCCCCTAATAACTCTGTAGACCGGAAATAATTGTATAGATGCAAATCCTCACCTTCGTTACTAAAACTGATGCACATGCACCATTGTCATCAAAAGCTAGTTGAATGTGTTCGGTATCAGATTTTAAGCTGACCATGAATGTGACTTGATCATACCGTTGCTGAGACATGGTTAGCACATGGCGTTTCGCCCTAAAATACGGAGTAAGATATCTAATCATGAGAATAACTGGAATACCATTGTCGAGCGAATTCAGGCTGGGTAACATTATAATCTTGAGCTCGATTTTTGAATCGGCGATATTGTTCTCTATTGAATTCGCGAACATGAACGTTCACAGTTTCTTTACATGGTAAAGCCGGACCTCCGCTTCCACAACTTCGGATGGTATATAAGAGGTCAACAAAAACGCTGAAAAAAGCAATAGGATTAGAAGAACAATTCAAAAAACAAACATACCCCTTAGCTTTTCTTACAGAAAAAGGAGGAACAAAAACCCAATGACTATGATTACTAAGCGAGTCCAAACTACATGAACCGTAAATTCTCACTGAGCTTTTCTCATCTATGCCTGCCCATGTTTCCTCCATCCACTGAAAAAAATTAAATGCATTACTTGTTTCCTTGTGTGAACGAATACAGTTAGATTTTTTAGGTAGATTTCTCATGCCCACCTACTTAATAGGTCTTTATCTCTTATTTCATCAAGACTTATAACCAATCCTACAAACTATTTCTGTTCAAACCAATGCCAATCAGGGGCATGATCAATTAACGACCCGTTCCATTAAGCATTGTGGGAAATATGTTTTAGTGTTCCTCTCCAACTAATATTCATGAATTTGAAGAAATCTCTGGAGGAACTTATAGATATTAGAAATCGGAACAATTCACTGAACGACTTGCTATCACGCGAAGAGATTTCTACCCCATTCTATATAACAATAATCTTTTGAAAACTGTGAAGCATTCCCCTTGTGAATTTTGAAATAACAAACGAAAGCTCTCCTATTTTTGAATTTCTCCCGTTTTTCGAAAAACCAAAAACTTCTCTGGCACTAAAGAAGAGAGCAAAGCCTTGATCAGCGAAACACCGTTGTGGACCAGTCAGCTTAGGGAACTAAGACAATAGACCATGATGATGGCCACAATACACACAAAAGTGGACTGTGCAAATTTATTGGAAGAATGGGAAAGCCCTACAGATTAGTTCCTTGAGCCTAATTAAAACAAACTTATAAATCACAGCTGATCTATGCATGTGAACGCCTGTCCCCTTCCAGGCCTTGAGGCATAAAACTCCTTTTCAAGGCTGTTCTGGTAATTTATTCTTCAAAAACTAACAAATGAAGTGAGAAAAGTTAACGGAATCAATAGACCATGAAATAATCAACTTGAAAGACAAGGTTATAGACTATTGAAACGTTCAGGTCGTTAAGACTTATAAAGTTCTAAACCCCTGTTCAAACACTGGAAGTATTAAAATTCAGAATCGTTTAAATCACGAACTCAATGCCAGTTTGTGACAAGTCAGCATCAGAAAACACAGATGCTAAAACAAGCGAAGACGCCATTGAAAATGAAAACAGAACACACACGTGCCAGATTTACTATTCCTTTTATAGTCAGGTTTATGGCAACTGTTCTTATTCTCATAAATGATAGGCAACAGCAGGCAACAGGAGAACTAAAGGATGAAGACCTTTGTTTTCAGAATAACACCCTGTAATTTCAGTTTGCCAGAACAATTTGACCCATCACGGGGAGTCGCACTTCAACATCTCTAATATGGCAGCAAGAACTCAAATCATAACCATCATCTCATACATTTGCACTCAAAAGGCTAACGGCATCAATGGATTGTATGATGTTCATTAACGATGGTCACTAGATATATAGGTTGGGAGATTGAGCTCATCCGCAGTCCAATTCGGACATAATTGGATTACTCTGACTCTTGCATACGTAATCGATAGAAGACTGAACCGCTCATCATTTCGCATGAAACCAACTAACATCTTACGGCGATCAGAAGGTATTTCGCCTCTTTCTCGAATATTCAATTCTATTCGGAGAAGAAGGCGGAAGATTTTAAATTCCGTAAGATATAGCCGAAAAGAACATAATCATTGCAATTTGGTTGTAGAACTCTCAAGGGAACAACTCTTTCACTCTCTCCACACAGAATTTGTTGGGGGACTACCAACTAAAAATAAGAAAACCAACTTACGCCGCTTCTTTCTGATTCAGATGTACTGGGAGGCCATGTTATCCAATTTAAATCTTTTTCTTCTGTTGAAGAGTCAAAGAGCATTACTGAAATTGATACAAAAATTAAGTTGTCCTGACTGTGTTGGTAGGTTGTTTCTGTTTGTAATACTGTGAAAACAATTGTATTATCCACTTCACACTCTTGGTAAAAGACCAGCATGATGCCAAAAAGGCAAATGCCCTGCCGGCACTTGACATGAGACCTTTGCCGGAATAGTTAGTGTATAATCGTTGAGTTCTAATATACTTAAGAAATCTCTGCAGGATTTTACCACATACCGCCTTATATAGAGAACAATGAATGGAAAAAGTGGCTGTGTCTTCTTATCTACGCCCAAACACACTCAATTCTCGACTGAATCCACTCAAAAATGTGTGAAATGGAATGCAAAACTTGACAAAGCAGTGAATAGATCAGATATCTCGTTTGGCTGTCCGCAAACAGCACAAAAATTCAATACTTAACGGTACAGTTACATAGATATGAACTATTGTAAGTTTACTTAAATATATCTCTTTGCTCTCTCTATAAGGTAACCCAATCCATGCAGAGGTGCGACAAGACGTCTCTACGCTGTTTATATAAAAAGAAGAAAATGAGGGCAGCTCATCACATCATCTTCATATCATCCCATCGTCTATGTGGCTTCTCGTAAGTGAACGAAACGTTTAGATGCGATTGACCCATGATGGAGTGACTTTGAGTGACCCTCTCTTGATTTGAGAGCATCCATGTGTTCTAATACATGAAACTGGCCACAGACACATAAAACTGAGGACTCGTTCACTGAATCCTTGTCCTTTGTCATGATAAAAGGCTAACGAATGTGTGAAAAAGGAAGATGGTGTGTTGAACCACATTCTCATCTTTAAATTGGAACTAAGTAGAGGAAATGGCGTTTCAATCTATGTGTGAACATGCGAAGAGATCGGTATGCCTTGTCTGATCGGGTGATTAGGGAAATTTTAGAAAGGTTTACAGAAATTGAAGTGACAGCTATGAAACTTCTAAACAATCGTCCTATCATCTTATTGCAAGTTCTAATTAATCTTCCGATTCCCCAAAACTCCATCGGAAGCTGGATAGATATCTTAGAAACATTTGAGAAGGAAAATATAACTATATATAAATAGTTCAACTTTGAGGAAAGGTCAGAAAGAAGCTGCAAATTATGTTATTCTCAAGGGCATAGTTACACCTCATACATATGCAAGCTCTAGTGCCCAATCTATCATTCGCAACAGACTGCTATATGTGACGTTTTCATGAAATGTCAACGAAATATCAGCGGACAGACTCTCGATTGTATAACCGATTGACTGTTGGTAACAATGAAATCTCTTAGTTCAATCCTCAATTCTCAACAATTTAAAATCGCGAAACTGACAGGATAGCCTAGGATTGGAATTGATGTTCGCCAGATCGAGCACCCGTAGTGCCAGCTCTATCAATCGTCATTTACACCTTTCTTCCTAGGTGCTAGCAGTTGCGAGCTATCAAATATCTCTTACCCATCATAGAAAGATCACAGCTGACAGTCACACTTTTCATATCAACATAGCTAATGTTTCCCCCACGCATAAATTATCTCGAAATTAGTATTGATTCGTTAAGAATAGTCTCAAGCGCAAACTGTGGGCAATAAGGCAGTTATTTGTGAGCCAAACGGTATTGAAAAGAGTGGACAATAGTTAGAATGACACCAATTACTATGCGCATATAGAAGATTGCCAGCAGCAAATAAGAGAAACGAATGGCAACAATACACGACAAACTGACGCGAGAAAGATTTCTCTAGCAACTTAGGCTCATAATGACAAGGGTCAAAAAAGTAATAGATACTTGAGAGAAAAAAAGAAATAGGAACATACCTTGTGAGCCGGAAGCTCGAGATAATAATATGAATAATAGCAATAATACTTCGTACATTTTGCTTTTGATTAGTACAAAGATTTGTTTTAGAAATTTTTCAATTCGTCATGTCCTGATAGAAATAATCCGAATAAATAGCAGAATGCAGAGATTCTGAAAAAATAGATGAATCAATGATGCAAGACTATGAAAAAGTACACCATAGAAAGTTGAAGAAAACGAAAAAAATTGAGAAAAAAATAACAAAGCATTGAATTAAAATCGTCTTCGAACATTCACTATAACAGAAAAAGGAAGGGGGGTCGCGACCATACGGACATCTTGGATTAGGAGAACGAGGGAGGGCGGGCCCGTGCACGCCGTAGCCCCGCCCATCGTAGAGGGTGGACCGGCGGTAAGACGAAAAGGGGTTGGGGTTACATAGAAAAAAACTATTAGAAGATATAATAAGTGAGAAGAATCAAGCGGATAAACAACGGAATGCAGCTTACAGCTGAAAGGGTGAAGAAGGGTTGCTAAAAGCAGACCATTTTTATGAAAAGGTGTGAAACAGCAGTTCAACGTTAATAAGTTGCGCACATGTTAGGCAGACTTTTCAGTATGCAACTCGCAACAAGCTAAAGAAGGCATAAGAACAAAATGAATGACGTAAATTGAATTTCGAAAAAAAAGAAAATTAATTATGATATCTGAGCTAATTAAGACCTCCATTATCGAAATTATTTAAACTACGGTATATCGTGGAGCAGACTTAATTAAACGACCTTTAATTACCTAGTTTGAAATATGAAAATAGAAAAGTAGTAAGGAAATGCATTTTAGTTGCAATCTCGAATTCGTAAATAATATAAAAACGGAACAAAGAGATGAGAAAATATGGAGAAAAAAAAAATTCGTGAACAAAAAATCTTGAGAAATCTTTGTTTCACAGCTAGTGGAGAAGAGCCAGACCATAACTTATGCTTATTATGTTTTTTATTTCAATAAACTATGATGATAACTATCGCTATTACGTATTATTTGACACAAAAGGTCATGATAATGTTGGTAGTGAGGATTACTGGCTTCTTTTATCAGCTGTATTTTATGATCATGAACAACTTGACCATATAATTATGTAAAGTGGTAGATTTAATGGCTGCACGGTATGACAACCTGACTTCATGATCAAGATTATGTTATTTACCGCATTGAAGAGGGCAACGAGTCCATAATTCATTATGATTTTTATGTCCTCATGGATTCGAGATATTTTTAATACATATTAGGCAAAACTAGATGGCAACAAACAAGGCTTTTGCACGCGACTACCAATTTCTTCATCTGACACGTACTTCACATTCAGACAAGCACACGAGTGGAATTGCAGAAGCGAAACATATACAAAGAGCATTTTCGAAATCTGAGGAATTGTCATTGAAAATAATGACGCGCAAGAAAATACTAAAATTTAATGTTAAAGTTAACAAGAATGTATATCTTCTTCTTAGAATTAGCAGCACTAGCATAATATAAAACACGAATATTAGCAATAAAAGCGCGGCTGTCATACAAACTAACCAAAGAAAGAGAATAGAGAATTGAGTAAAGGGAATAACTGATAGACCCCGCCAGTTGTCTAACTCCTGACAATAACTCGTCAAAAACCAAGAAATGCATAGATGATCAGAAGACTCACATAAGGAAAACTGAGCAAAGAAAGATATCAATCTCAAAATAGAAGAAAAACAGAGAGAGAGGGAGGAAATACGCGCAAAGGTTTAGCCTCTTCAAAGAAACAAGAATTCGAAGATCTAATCAAACAATTTTTCATATCCTAAGGTATGGGTGCCAAAAAAAGCTATGGCGCTCTCTTCCATTAGGCCCAATAAGATAACGAAACCTAACGAGTGTGATTCGCAAGCGGTACATCTGAGGAAAGATGCCTTCCTTTTTTTTGAAGACGACTCCCAATTAGATTATAGACTCACATCAAAAGACGATTCCATAATGTTATTCACATCTGGGCTGTCAAAATGACCGGATGGATAAAGATAATGAATACTGTAAATGATAGAAAACAATACAAGCGGCCAAAAATAATGACAATGGCAGTTGGTAACTGCCATACAAGGCGACAGATTTTTGAGAATTGAAAAAGTACAATACGACAACTACGGAATGTTCTACTGATGGCCGAGATAACAAAAGAAATAACGCACCTTCATACATATATTGCGAGCCATATTGAAGCGACCACTCTCGGCTACGACACAAGTCGAAATGAATGGCGCGCCAATGCGCTCTATTCACGTGAAACTTGCGTCACGTGAAAAACGTGAAAATTATTCAAATTTCACAAAAGTGCATTTTTGATTCATTGATGAAATATGAAGAAAAAGAAATTTTTGTGGTGGTGTGGAATGAAGATTCATGGACAGCTTCTTACCGGCTGTCCACTCAGCTCATCCCTGCTGCTATTCAATATAAACAAAAACTGTTCTTTTGTTGACCCAATCACTGTTCTTCTGGCGCTGGTCGTCGAGCAGGTCTCATAACTTTTCTCCTGTATTTTCGATACAGCAAGCAGCAGCAGCAGAAGAAGAAGAAGAAGAAGGATTGAATGAGGAAGACAGCAGGAGGTTTGTGAGTGCTGAGAAAGATGAACAAACTATGAAATAAATGATCAAATAACTTTGAAATAAAATGTGATTTGAGGATTATCACACATAACTGGTTAGATGCGAGAAGAGGTTGATTGAACGAAGGGAACTCTTATTTTTTTCCCAAGGTAAACTCACAAAATCATGTTGTTTGTGCAAAGGATAAAAACAGGAAGATGTCTCTTTGAATGTCATACAGTTGACAATATGAATTGTAGTTTGAGCCTATTGGCGTAAACCTCTTGAACCAATCTGTCATTCAGAACTTATCTGATATTCTATGTTTTTGAAATTAATAAGAAAAAACTTAAATGTGTTTACGATTGGATGATATTGGCTGCAAAATACTTTCAGGCCCCTGATGAATCATTAATTTTCAAAATGGACACACAGGAGGGTAAAAAAAAAGTTGAAAAAAAAAAGGGATTTCAAGATAAATCGCCGTAGTTAAAAGAGATTCGATTGAGCTTTTTGCGTTCATGTGGTATGTGGAGGTGTCGACGAACGAATATTATCAGAGCCGACGCCTGTAGTAATTATTTCTAATGATAATATGGGTTATATAAACCTTAACAGATAAGAAAGAGAAGAAAAGCAGGCGGGCACATAAAAGAAGCTCATCTCATGCTATTTGACGATGAGAAAAGGCGGAATGCTAAGGTGATTATTGGCTTAAGGTGGTGAGGGAGAAGCACTTCAGCTAAGGGACTACAAAACCCTTCTTCACACCCGCTTAAGTCACCTCTTTATCACAGTTTTTTCGTTATTGTTGTGCACATGAAAGGATTAAGCGAAATCATCGATAGAGACAAGAACGAACTTTGGCAAAAAGGAATATTTGGGCGGAAAAGAATTTGTGAAAAGACAGAGAAGGAATGAAAAAGACAGATTGCGTAGATAGAGGTCGATGATAGGAGCGTCTGGCAAGTTGTTTTCAAAAAATTGCGAAATGAAAATCCGGGAGCAACTTCATAAAACGTTTTAAGATTGCATTTGTGGAATGGAATCAGAAAACATGCTTTACTAATGGCCATAAATGGAGTGGAGGTTAGGAGGGTGGGAATGAATGAGATAAGGGAACCCTCTCGGACTAATTAGACAAAAAAACATTATCGGACAGTAGAATCTTGACTGGAAGGAAGAAGAAGACAGCAACAAAAAGTTGAACAAAAAGGTTTCTTATTATTAGTTGGATGAGAAGAAAGCAAATTTAACATCTGGATAGGTGTGATAATTTGGGATGTAAAGGTTACACAACCAGAAGCATAAGTTGGCTGGGAGGTATATAATCAGATCAATAGAGGAAAAGCGGCACTATAGCTCAAAAAGCATATTTTACAGATTTATGACTTGATTGAAGACAAGTGTGTAGATGGAGATACATCAATTTACAATCAACAGCTGGGATAAGATGCTATGGAATTTCTAAATCGAGTATTGGCGGCTTTCTGTGAAAGCTCAACTCCAGCTATATACTGGCAACAGATGACAAATTCGTTGACATCCGGAAGACAGTTTGAACCGGATTGTGAACAAATCTAAGGCAGGAAAGAACTAAAGCTATTACATAGACGTATGGAAGTTAATCGGATACATAACATTATTCAGATGGCTTTTTGGCGAAGGAAAAAAAAGGTAAAAGTTGGATGAATGTACAAAAATACATTTTATGACTCATTTGCTTTTACTTGATCGTCAATTCTCAGAGGATATATATTCGAAGCAATAATTTTATATTGGCGGTATAATCAGATGCTTTTAATGAATTCTCTCTCTCTCTCTCTCTCTGTGTGTGTGTATCGCACGGACACCCTTTTCTCACTCGAATGTTCTTCCTTTTAGCTTTATGGCTCA
This sequence comes from Auanema freiburgensis, assembly GCA_030370435.1. Classification (NCBI taxonomy): domain Eukaryota; kingdom Metazoa; phylum Nematoda; class Chromadorea; order Rhabditida; family Rhabditidae; genus Auanema; species Auanema freiburgense. Next base: position 1,447,119 of record CM059366.1, read on the forward strand.
TCTGTCTCATCTGTTGGCACCTGCAACCGTAAAAGGCTCTCCCCCTCCCTTAACTACTGTTTAAAAATTAATGAAAAGATGCAAGAGCAAACTATGTTAATCCGATTGAAATAACAAAAATGTCTACGTGAAAGGTCAAAATTAATAAAAATGCCATCTGTGGGCCGTTACTCATGTTCAACAGACATCAACGATTTTGAAACTTTGTCACGCTTCGTTAGGTTATGTATAAGACAGGTCTGCTTCCTCAAAAACTCCTAATTTCATGCTGTTTGTCCTCAATGATAGGTGAAAACACATGTTTCTGACCATAAAAGGTCGTTTGAGACTTTTTTCATGCACAGAATTACTTGTTAAAGAGGCTAATCCTACTACCACTAATTAGCACCTTAGTCCATAGCTTTCACATATATAAGAAAGGAGAAGGATTTGAGCAAAAGACATAGACAGCAGAGAAAAGAGAATAAGATGAGGCAAAGAGATTTGAGAAGGTCATATTATGAAAATGAAGAGAAAGAGAGAGAGAGAGAGAGAGAGAGAGAGAGAGAGAGAGAAAGATATAATTTGAGGATAAGAAAGCAAATGAAGTAATACTATCTATTTCGGAAATTATGACCTTTCCTCAGTGTGTTGTTTTTTTTTTCGGAAAGTCGAATGGGTGATTAGCCCAGTTGTGAATGTGTGGATGTACATGATTATGAGAGGTTAATGGGCCTGCGGGGCTCATACGGCCCCCTGTCAAATTAGACATTTCAATGGAGCTTTTTTTGGTTCCTTTTTCAATACTTCAGACTTAGTCATATAGTTCGTTTCACAGGCCATTGCACTTTAACTGAACTAACTGCAAACTAAAAGAATATGAAAAGAATGAGGATTAGCCAAGGGTACAAGTTGGCCATATTTTCTATTTGAAGGTATAAATAGAAAATCAACGAGTTCAAAGCTGAAGACGATCGAGAGTTAGACTCAGCGTGAGGTCTGAAGAAGAACAAGCACATTCTGTTTCGACGATCACACAACAATACCGAAGAACGAGGTCGTGTGATCATCATGTTGCTGTGCAATGAATAGAAAATGGCCAAATAAGGAATAAGTTAAAGCAATAGAATACATTAACTTTGAACTGATCCTCCCGAATAACGGTGATGAATCATTAGAGAAAGAGAAGTGAGAAAAAGGAAACACAAACGATATTTGCATAAAAATGTCATCCAAACAAGACGTTTTCAAGGATTTTCACATTTCCAAATGAAGGGAGTGGGAAGTGATTTTGGTGACGAAACAGACGAAGAAGAAGACAAAAAAACTGAGACAAGAGATTGGTGGAGAAGCTCTTCAGAGGTTATCTCAAGTCTCTTCATGCATAATAAGTGATATGGATAGCTTATGGCTGCGAAAAAAAGCTTCAAGCTCTTCTACTCTCAGGTCATCAGCTGGCATACTCTTCAAATGTTCGAAAATTGAATATATGACCTTCTAAACGAATTGTTTGATTAGCGAACTATATATGGATAGATTTCTGCTTCAATTCGGATGTTGAGATGTCAAAATGGCTTGTTGCTCACTCATTACGCGTATTGAAAAGTCTGTTCCATGTGCTGTTTTTCGTTCATTATAGTTTGTCCTATCTCTCTCTCTTTCTTTCTTTCCCTCCCTCTCTCTCTTTCCCTTTCTAACTCTCTCTCTCTCTTCTTCACTCTCTATCTTATTCTCTTTTTACTAAATTGGTTGTTTTGATGTCCGAAAAGCCAATGACCCTACAACATATGGATCTCATACATATTCCACACCTTACTATTGGCAACATAGGAAATACGCCTAATTATGATTGACAGACATGACCACATATGACAAAAAGCATGAAGAGTATTGCGTGTTGTCGGCAAACTTAGGAAAGTTATCGTTCTTATGGGATTAAGATGATGTTTCCGGATAAGATTGACTAATTATCTTTGATGTTCTAAGGACAAGGTAATTCTTCAAGCAAAATATGAAAAAGATGATCATTGGCCATGATAGACCTGAAAGTGTACTCTTGAGACTTGGTCACTTCATTCAAATCATCCAACAACCATAATCAGGCATTGATCATACTGTAACAAGGCACTAGTTTTAACGTCATATTACGTAGCAAATGAATGAATAATTATGAAATTTGTGTATACGGATATGAGGATTGAATACATCTGTAGAATGGATGGATGACCCTTTAAAAGGAATTGTCTGTTGCAAAGTTTTAGAGAGACTCTTTCTTAACATTACGTAACACATGTTCACACCTAGTTTTCATAATAAGCATGTTAGCAGATGCACTAATCTCAGAATAACATAGAGAGAGGACAACATCATCATCAGATGAGCTCAAAGTGTCAAAAAAAGCGTATAAGAATGAGCGGTGGTGGTAGATGAAGCTGTGAAGAGAGAGAAATTCTTGGAAATAGGTCAGGTATCTGCTCTTCAAATACGGACAATCAGAAGACAAGTGTTTTCTCTACGTGGTGCTAAACGGCACGATGAACGAGTAAATAGGCAGCTAAGGCGAACTAATAGCGAATATAAAATGCTCAAATAAACTTTTTATTTTCAAATGTGCTTATAAAGCTCATACTCATATGACTATACACGAACACAACTGTGAACCTAAGATATATTTCAAGCTCATGTTTATTTAACAAGAGCCACTTGAAGCTATGAAGAACTTCTAATAATAATCACAAAATCCGGATTGTATACCATTTGTATTAAAATACAAAAGTATACCGATGAGGGCACACATGCCATTACGTACACGTGTGCGCCGTGCATTTTTCATTTTTGAACATTAGAGCTCATTAGTGAGCGGTCGCTTACGAACATTTTCAAAAAAATACAACAAAACAAGTTTATTGCAATCTGTTCACAATAAATCTTTTCACGTTCATTCAACTTCAAATGTCAAGTAAATGTTTTTAATATTAAAGTCATTGTCTGTCAACTGAGTGATGGCTCCATATGAGCTGTCCTACGGATATATATGTGCCAAAGGCCATAGAGCTCGTGAGGTATCCAAGTAGATGCGACAGGTGACGGTTTTAGTGATTGATTGCAAAATAATTTTATATTTCTATTGTTTTTGGTCAACGAATATAAACAACAGATTCATCAGGCTAATAAGGAAGAAACAGGAAGTCGGCTGACGTCTAAATTATCTTAATTCGCCTTAGTTTTAGCAGGAGGACAAGAGACGCCATTATAACAAGGACCGGACGACAAAGGTGTCGGAAGAGAGGAAGGACTGTCAGCTGTCCGACATATAATGAATGGGAAAAAATATCAAAAATGCTACAAATAATATAGTTAAAGGCAATTCTAAATGAATTAGTTTGAGAAAGTGAGTTCAAAGCAAACATAGGTTGCTACATGATGATATGGCTATTGAACCTTAGACAACTGCACAAGAGGCTTGAAAACGTTCGCATTCTCTTTGTCCTTCTCTCTCTCTCTCTCTCTCTCATTCTCTCCAAAACTCAACATACCAAGAAAGTATGTGAAGAGAGAAACATTGAAAATGTATGGAAAAAACGAATATCTCTTCTCTTAATGAATGACAGATGTCAGCTGCTGATTTACTTTAAGAATTCTGATTACTCGAAAGACTGTATAAGGTCAAAGCAACATGTTATTGTTATATTACAGACCATATAAGGCTAATGTGAACGGCTGACAAGCTTGAAAACGCTTGATTTACAGCTTAAAGCTATAACGACAACGTGACTTGTGGCGTGCAGCTGTAGTTATATATGGAAGAACAACAAAAGTGATTTGAGGAGTACATTTTCTCGTTATGGCGTAAATGGGCTTAGGAGTTAGGAGGAAGATGAAAAAGATGTTTAAGAACAACTTTTTTTCCTTTTTATGACAAGCTTATAAAGGCTTAATAAGCAATACTTTAGACAAAAACGGGCACGTCGATAACATGAAGTGATAGTTAAGCTGGATTATCAACTAGTATTCCATGCTGAAGAAATGTATTCATCTAGTTTTTTCAAGAAAAAGCACCTTCTGCCCTCATATATGAACATTGTATATTCAGCTGCTATGTTGAAAATTGTTCAAAACAGTATGAATGAATGTGTATATAAGCAGGCAGCTTCAAAAGGACAAACCATTGGTTACATCTCATTTGCATATAACAACAATTGTCTCAATGTGATGCCAGCTGATGATGTTGGACATCCATATGAGGCATTTTGAAAAGAAGAACACACACACACATATACCAATTTCAAATGACCGATGAGGAATTTGAGATGAGGAAAATATGGGGTGGATTAAAAAACTTTTTTTTTTGTTCATCTCTCTTCTACTCCCTTCTCTCTCTATGTCTTCTTGTGAAGAAGGAATTATTGTACAAAAGAAGATTGATGCGCACGCAGGTCAGAGTAAAACCTCTTAAAAATCAAAAGTTATAGAATGAGGAAAATTCGATAAACTACAAAAAAGCGAATGGAAACATGCGGTTTCTCTTGGAATCGTTAAACATAAAACATCCAAAGGTCAAGATTGTGTGAAGAGTGAAAACAACGGAACGCATAACGAACGAAACCATTGATAGGTTGGCATCATTCCCAAAAATGGATATACGTCTGAATATTAACATAAAGACAATCTATTCAGTTGTTTTAGTGAGTATTAGCAACTATATATGTGAATAAGAAAAAGAGAAAAGAACATCTTTAGCATCTGCCTTTTAAGACTTGGCGTCAAGCTTCTCGACAATATTGGGCGTAAAATGGAAAAGTGGATAGACAAGAAGGATAAACTAGAAAAAATGATAAGCGACAGTGCGATATGAAGCAAAAACTTCCAACACATGATAATCCATTAGAAAATATGAAACAAAACATGGATGAGCGCATTCGAATGAACTTAGACGTATGCGCAGACGACGGTTCACGTGACTCACGTGGATCTTCATTCATTTTCAAAACTCACTCAGAGCAAGGCGGTTGCATTGCGATCAACAAAATGAAAATACTTCATTCTTACAATTCAGATCCGTCTCATTGAAACGATAACATGGAATGACAAGATGGCAAATAGAAATGAAAATGAACAAAGTTTCTCGTTAGACCCAGCAGGTAGTTAAAGAAGTTTTTTTTATGCAAAAATGCTTAATTTCAAGGACACAAAATTTCTTTTAAAAGTATCCGAAACGATATTGAGCTGAGGTGCAAAAGTGAGAATTCGTAATGAACCGGAATGCCTTTGAAGGAAAGCAAATGAGCAGAGAGAGAGGTAAGACATTCCCATCAACTATAGTTGAGCGAATGAGAAAATACCGAAGATTAAGAAATAGGTTGGATTGTGAGGATGAATTGGAAACATTATGTTCGTTGGTCGTAGCTACTATTCGTCATCATTCCATCCTATCAAAGCCCTTTTTTCTTTTCTAATTCTTCTTCCAACTTGTTCATTTTTTCTTTCTCCTTACAGACAGTTGTATTGTTATTGGTGACAGAAGAATGAGTTCTAAAAAAGGGCACACAGTAGTTGGCAAGGACCAACAAAAAAAAAGGTTCAGGATAAGGAAGAACTTGATGGGAATAACGGTTCTATCAATTGCAAACACAATGACCTATTGAATGGAGAAGACAAACTTCAGCCATATTGAACAAGAAGTAAATGAGAGAATGGAAAAGAAGAAGCTTTCGAGACTAAGTAAAGCCATGAAGAAGTGAATAGTTTTTGGGGGTTTGGTGTGGAACACATCGCAAACGGCACCATTAACGTCTCTTTCAATAGGAAATAGCCATAAGATGGCAGGATGGGGGAAGGGTGGGGGGGGGGATAGAAGAGACAAGTCCTCAAAAATAGTTGTTATGGTTTTCAAGGCATCATCATGCAGACATGTATCCATATAAAGAATACAAGAGATACTCTATATGAAGCAAGCGATAACATCCTCACAGTAGACGTAAAATGAAAATAAAATAAATTAAATGAAGCTTTTGATGCAATTGTGATGAGACAGACAGCAATGAACAGACGAGCTTAAGCAATATAAATGGCCTCTGTCCACTTCTAATTTAAAATATTTCAGGCTGAAGACTCTAACATACAAATTACTTTCTTCTCTTTTCAACCAAAAAAAAACAAAATACGACCGGATGTGTTACAGAACAAACGAATGCCCTCATGATATATAGGCTTAGACAGTCAAAAAGGAGAGATATGACAAGTGTAGTTTGTAAGACAATCAACTTGATGGACTCTATTCAAAGATCCGTTATTTTCCCCTTAGGACCATATTTGGTTATATGTGAAATGGGCAATTAAAATAAAATGTGATTTGAATGATAAATTCGATAAGTTACTACATTAAATAATGAAATATTAGTTTAGTAGAGACGTCATGCATACAACTAATTGAAAAGTAGCTCCTTTCACGGGAAACAGCCTTTTAAGGCTATTGACTAATGCTCTCTTACTATATTATAGTATTTCTTATAATGCTCAATCCGATTGAACCAAAAAGAGGTAGTCAATAGAAAAAGCTTTGACAAAGCTTGAAGAGGCGCCTGAGGGGGGATTCATATAAGTACTGGAAAATTATGAATAATTACAATCACAAAAGGATTTACTCACTTTTAAACATTTTCAAAAACATTTTTAATTTGAGAAAATATGAAAAATGAAAGATGTTGTTATCAACAAGATATTGAAGGAGGATGAACATCATAGCACCTGGCTATGACCCACATATTCAAGAATCAAACTATATGAGTGATTCTCATATAAAAGCTTTGTTTAAGCCAACCATGAATAGAGTTATTGTCATTTGAAATATACAGTCAAGTGAATGTAAATAAAGGTTGCAAATGATCACGAAGATACATTGATGTCTGCCGGAACTCAAAGACAATTTCAATAAGGTCACACACACACACACATAGTCACTTTTTGACCTAATAAAGCAAGACTTTCGCCGAAATCTACTAAACATTCAGCTTACATTTTACAACTTTTTTTTTGAGGTCATTCATTCAAACAATATTCTAAATGTCCATAAACATAATTCGATTGTAGTACTTTCTCTTTCACCTCTCTCTCTCTCTCAAAGATTCATTGAACGATGCCAATTATGAGATTAACTTCCTTCTTTCTAATATCAATCAAGGACTTCAATAAGACATCTCTTTTTTCTGTAACATTTTGGATATATGGATCCCTAGAGCCCTTGTAGATACTACACAAAACGTCCACAAAATGTTAATTTAACAATCAGCAACTATGAGAGTTTGCTCTTTAAGAGTGGTGAAGCTTCTGACTGTCGCTCGATATTGAAACTAAAGATGTTTCTTTCTGTAAAACTGAAAAGGAAACATTGGATACAATACTTTGAAAGTTTGTATGTCGGACCGTGGTAAGGGCAAGAGTTTAGCTCGTTTCCAGTTTTCATTTTATACATATGCTCACATTCAGACTAAGATGGAGTGAGTGACCAGAATCCAATCAGGACAATTAACATGAAAACATCTGCAAATAGGTTAGTTAGTGATGTACTAAACAATAACTTTCAGAGATTTAAGAAAGGGGTAGACAGCCAAGGATCATTCCAATTTCAAAAACTACAACTGTAAAGGAGCTCTGACATCATTATACAGTTCATCTGTTGTTCTCATTTCTTATACAAAAGATTGATCACTTCAGTTCTATGTATCTATCAGCTTATATGGTATATAACATATAATAAAACAGATATATTCATAAAACTGGAGTTGATGCTCACCGTTACCTCTTCCCAGTTCCGGTCACTCACTCCATCTACTTGCTTGATGACACAGCTATGATACCTGACAAACCTTCCAGCGAACACTGTTGCGAGATGAATAGCCATATTTGAAAGAATAAGCTTACAATGAATGAATCCTTGACCACATATATATGTATATCTACAAGTATACAACAAACAAAACAAAAATGTGTTTCAAGACTCTAGTAGACTTCATTGAACAAACTCATATAAGTTTGTTTGTTTCTTTTGTTTTAAATCTATTATATCATCAGATAAACTTGTTTACAACTTTATGATTCAGTTTCTTTATTCGTAGACGAGATCTGTCCAGCTTCAGCTGTGATAATATAAAAATCTGAATGTTGATATCAACATTCAGTCAGCTATAGTTTGCATAGTCTGCAGGGTGGCCTTGGCCTATCTATGACTTTCCACATCTTCATTGGTTTGTTCCTTTCATATCACTCCAAGTTCAACTTATTATTTCGTGTTTCAAACGTCTGAGATGGTCAAACGTAATTTGCATATAGAAGGAAGCTGCAATGCTGGTTTCGATGAAGTGGAGAAGTCATTCAGGTTGTTTTAAGTTTTGTCTTTACTTACCTACATTATTTGTTTTAAGAAACAACTTTGTAGAAGGATGGGAGCGTGGAGGAGCTTGTTTCACTGTTTTCCACAAAGGGATCAAGGTAGTCGATATATGGGGTGGTTATGCCGATCGTGAATGCAATCGATTATGGAGAGAAGACACTCTAACTACTATATTCAGTTGTACTAAAGTACGCTTCTAGAGTACTACCTACCTTCAAACCCGTTTTTCTTAGAGCATTGCTGCCATTTGTGTTGCTCGTCTGATTGATCATGGCTTATGTGACTATAATGACAAAGTTATCAAATATTGGCCTGAGTTCGCTCAACATGGCAAAGAAAACGTTACATTACAAATGATTTTATCTCATAAGGTAGTACACCGTCTTCTTCACGTATTTTTCTTCCTTTTACAGGCCGGTTTACCATTCTTCAATAATAAGACCCTCTCCTTACCAGAGCTAATCGATGACAATTTGATGTCGAAGATCATTGAGGAGTGTGAACTTGTTTTTGAACCTAATTCCAAAACAGCTTACCATCCTTTAACTTTTGGATGGCTTATTGATCAGGTTATTTTTAAAGAATCACACATTGTTACTGGTTGAATCAAGGTTTTTCGACGAATCGATCCAAGTAAGAGAACGATTGGTGTATTCTTCAAAGAAGAAATAGCTGATAAGTATCATTTGGATGTTCACATAGGTAACTGTGCTGCAGAAGAAGCTCGTACAGCTCGTTTGACAGACATATACACCCCTCTCACTTTAAGGTTCCATCTTAATAGTTCTTGTTATATGATGAGTTTTGCAGAGAAGTTGCTTATGATAAGGCCATCGCAAAAATAGGAAAATATTACTACAATCCAAGAGGATATTTTAGCAAAGCTATACAAAACATGCGTACCTTTGGAAAGGTAATATAGATGGACATTGTAAATGATCTATTTTTCTAAGAACTTTGTACTTTACAATAATCCTGAACTTCGTATTGCTGGACAAGCAGCTGTTAATGGTATAGCAACAGCAAGAGGACTGGCAGAGTTGCATCAGTTGTTCATGGATCACACAATAATTTCTCCTCAAACTTTTCAAGTATAAAACGAACTAAGATGCTAACTAATATATTTTTTAAAAAATATTTTAAGAAAGTAGCCGAGCCTTTGTTTGTGAAAGAGTTTGATCATACGATAGGAGAAGTTCAGAGTAAAGGATATGGCTTTATGTATACTCAAAGCCCAGAGGTAAAAAACCAGCCGGAGAAACGTCATTCACTCAACGTTTACAGAAAACATGGCAGATAGGTCATAGTGGGGTGGGTGGCCAAATAGTTAAAATGGATCCATCCAATCAAATAGTTATTGCATATTTAACAAATGCCATGAAGGCTGGCTCCGGTGAGCATGTATTCACATGTAACCGGCTGACCAAAAAAGTATATGAATGTCTCAAAAAGCTTCCGCCAACATAAATGAAAGGCTCATACGATATTTTTTGATCAACAATAGAGAGTTAGAAGGAAAAGAAGACTTTATGCATATTTCTATGAAAAAATCTAAATAAATATGAGTTTAAGACTTTAAAAAAGAAATTATATACAGATATAATCCCATACTTAATTACGTACCAATTGGTCCTCTTAATTATTCCAAAAAAAAAATTAAAAAAAAAAACGCAAAATATTCAATATAAATAAGAGATTATTAAGATATATATCTCTCTGTGTGACTTTGAAGAATCCTCATTCTCCATGATTCCTTTCTCTTATTCTTTAACATTGAACGCGTGGAATGGAAAATTGACTGTTGCGTCGACGTGTCAACAGATGATTATTACAGGACATCTGAGGTGTTTTCAACAAGAATTGTTCATGTCCTAAGCGCATGATATCCATTGCACGACCGACTTCTTCCTACAAAATATTTCAAATAGCTTACATTTTGATCTTATATTGTACTAACCTGGATGCTGTGAAGACGAGGAGCTTTAACTCCTTCTTTGAGGAAACGAACACTTCGAGGGATGGATGGAATGGCGGGAAGCTACAAAATGATAGTATCATGATGATTAGTCAAAATCAATGAATTACCGCATCTGGCTCTTCACTACTTTCACGTTCCTCGCTACCCGGAATCGGAATGCTTGGTGTGGCTGGCTCTTCTCCAGTTACTAATGGAGTATTCATAAGCTCATGAATGGTCATTCGTTTGCTCGGATCAGTCTGTAGGAGACAGCGAATGTCTTCTTTGGCTGCAAATGACAATGATTAAATAGCGAACTACTATAAGTTTTAACAAGTTTCCAAGACTATTACAAAGCATAATATAGCTGCTAATCAAAACAGATTCATCTCACATTCACAAACGTGGACTTTGGAGCACAACAACATTCACTCGCATTCTTACTGAAGCTAGAAAATACAAGCGCTTTTTCTATTAACATCACCTTCGTAACTCTACACATAATCATTAATAACATCGTTAAGAAGGTAATAGGTATAAGACGGTGACGATTGCTTACTAGATGGAGATACACTGTCCCACTCTTCGTGTGGAAAAGCGTAGTAGCCATTGGCGATCCGAGATCTCATTCCAGGAGACAAAGCTTGACCTTTCATACTGTAGAAGGGCGGGTATCCACAAAGTCTGGAACCCAAACCTGTGTTCCAAGAAGGACACGCTATCTACTCATGTTTAATCTTTAACTTCAAATAAACTTTCATTTTCAAATATGAACTATAGAACAAACAGTAGCGAAAGCTTCAAGAAGTTAAAGAGCAAACTCATTTGTATTTCTGTTTTCATCATTTTGAAAGTATTCGCACAAGTTCACAAGATTGTCAAGAAAATCTAGCTTGACGGCTATTTTAAAATAAAAGAAATGATATAAAGCTATAACTTACAATATGTACATAGCAACGCCAAGAGACCACATATCACAGGATTTGTCATATCGTTCACGTCCTAATACTTCTGGTGGACTGAATAGAAATGAAATAATAAACGGTTAGAACAACAATCACTTACGCATAGAATGGAGTACAACATGGACTTTCCATGAGAACATTACGCTCAGGCCTTTTGGCAAACCCGTAATCGCCTATTTTATATATACAATCATCACCCGTAGAACTGAAATCATTTATCAGTTTAAGCTTAAACATCTAACTTCCTCTTACCTGCATAGAATATTTTCTAACTTGATATCACGATGAGCAATGTTCATGTCATGGAGATATTGAACAGCAGATCCAATCTGACGTACTATTTCTCCAACTTCTGAAAAACAAAACAAAATTGTTTTTTGTCATATTCCATGCACAGCCGCATATCAACCGAAGTATCTAATCAAATGAACAGACACGTGAACGTGTGCTACACGCAATATGCGTCAACTCTTACGCACATATTCTAATTGACGTCATCACACGAAAGTTCATAATCAGATGATTGCCCTCTGTAATGCGAACTCGTACACCCTACCCTCCCCATCAACTTGATTCTTGATCGGAATCAAATCAATTAGCTATGAACACAATGTGCTTTTTGAAGTTCATCACTGATTGTTAACAGTCATGACTTCAAATGACAAAGAGTATTATTATCAATCGTTTGTTTAAGAATAAACGTTAGGAATAAATGAACATTTTGGACGAACAAAACATATTTTGATATAATCATTATAAGAATAATGAATCAATGTACTTTGATCTGTTTTTCATAATGATAATACATAAAAGCAAAGAAAGAAGTCAATTAAAGCTCTAAAATAGAAGAATGGACTGTTGAGAGAGTAAGTGATAGCGTGAGAAAGTCAATCCTCTGTCTCCATCTCACCCCCCCCCCCTCTACACCATCTTCCTTAATTCAAACATAATATTTTCCAAAATCTATTAATAATTCATTTTGCATCGTTCAAACATTTTTATCAAAGTTACTCTGTTCATTTTTCATGTTATCATACAAAAGTTAATTGTATTGGTGTGATGTATGGGGGGGAAGAACGTTGATCACAAGCCTCTCTGTCTCTCTTCACCTGTCTGTCTATCTCCATCTCACCATCTCTGTTTCAACATGTCTTTATTGAAATCATCTTGTCTATGAGATGTTTTAGGGAAAACGTCTTTTCGAACATTCCTCTCTCCCCCCCCCATCTTTTCCATTCCTTACAGACAAATTCTAAATTTACTTGTCTCGGCGGCCCCCCCTATGCTTCTATTCTCTCAAGCGGGGCGAGAAACGAAATTTCGAATTATCAGTTCGGGGAAGCCCTTTCTCTCGCTCAAACATCTTTCGTTCATTTATTTGACAACACCGTAATCAAATGATGGATTATATCTTTTAGTCTATTTCTGCAGTCTATTTGAAGCAAAGGAAATAAAATGAAAGACGATACTTACTTTTCTCCGAATAAGGCTTACTGCCTTGATTCTCAAATTGAGTTAATAAGTCGCCTCCTTCCAAAAACTCAATGACCATCAACAAGCATTTGACAGCATTGAATGTGTTCTCATAGATGTCAATGATTGTAACAACATTGTCATGAATGCTGCAAATATCCACATATGTTACATTCAATAACCTTCTTGTCTTACTTTGTAAGATAGTGAAGTTCAACCTCACGACGTGATTTAGGCCCATCGCGTAAAACTTTCAGAGCAAACTTTTCCTTTGTTTCCTTATTGTAACAAGCCATTACCTTGCCTGATTCTCCTACACCAATAATCTGCAAAAACGAGTAATGAGTTCTGTCACATACATGAAACTCGATATGTGTGTGTGTGTGTGTGTGTGTGTGTGTTCGCTATGGAAGACAACAAGGAATCATTAAAACATACTTCATGTGATACAGTGTAGTCTTCAGTTATTTGATGTGTATGGTATGGAAAGCTGGATGTTTGAGACGTCTTACGTGAACGTTGTCCATTTTCTTGCGTCTAAACAATATAGAAAAGAGAATGAATGTGCTTGCATTGATATATCTAATCTACCTCACGCAGATTCGTACTAGCGCATAAGCAAAGCTGCGAGGGGCTTGGTTCTTCATCAGAACTTTCAGCAATATCAATAGCCAAGGTACTTGTAGCATTAAGACAGAGGGATCTCTTTAAATATGACAATTACCCAAAATATCATTAAAAAGCTAATAAGAGATGATTCTCTTAGCGAAGCTGAAACGAACTTGAACGGATGTTGGTGAAAGAGTGTGTGGCTTCTGTTCCTCTTCATAATCATCATCACTGTCAGAATCCACATAGTCAGTTGTGTGATCATTAGAGAATCTTCAATATGCATTAGATATTCAAAAATTCATTTACAAAAGTAATACTTAAAAGGATTCTTGTTCATGTCATCAATTTTTGATTCCGTTGGTTCCCAGGGGTCCAAATCTTCGTCCAACTCGAACATCATCATGGTATCAATAATTTTAAAGAAGCTTTCAGAGAGAAAAGCTGAAATTTTAATTGTTTACATAAACGAAAAAGCTAAACATCAACTAAAGCGACAAATTTTATTGAAATAGGCTAGCAAATGAAAAAGAACGAGTGACAGTACGTAACGGGGTGGATGCAAAAGGGGGGGGGGAATAACGATTAAAAGAGAGAACGAAAAAAGTTAGAAAGAGAGATATATAAAGAAATAGAGAGAGAGATAAAGAAAGAAAAAAGGAGAGAGAAAGAAAAGCACAACCGTCCTATACGTCAACATCGATTGGAATGATAGAGTCTCACGTAAAGTTCCACGTGAGTTGATAATACGTGAATGCTATGACACGTAATGTGAAATTAGAATAAACCCATCTGTATGGGCTGATAGTATGAAAATGAAAATCTATCAAACGGTAGACTCTAACTAAGGGTGGCGATGGGGAAGACCGGAATAGAAAGCAGACTGGAGATGGGTGGAGACAGGCAAGTTCGCTCCACCTACTGAAGCGTCATCGTAAGTGATAGAAGAAAACATACTCATTTCAATTTATAAAACAGGGGGAGGAGACAAGGGGGTGTGGAGATGGAAAGATTGAAACATATGAAGTCATAGGACAAGTCTTCATATACTTAGCTAGAAATGAAGATAAGAAGGTACACCTTGAACCCTCTCCCCCTCCACCACCACCAAAGGTTCACAACGATATAAGTCTACAGTGAAATGGAAGAAATAAAATAGGATAAGAAAACAGACAATATGATGCAAAGAAGCGAATCACATTTTGATTGCTAATCTTATCGATAAAGCTTAACAATACGGGATGGGCACACGCTTCACAGACGCAGACACATACTCACCTCTCCCCCCCTCCTCCTCTCTACGCCGCTCTTCATCAACTATAATTGGAATTTTGGAAAAAAAAGAAAAAGAAAAATAATATTTTTTTAACTATATACTAGTTAGAAGCTTAGCATAGTGAGGGGAGAATTTCTTCTTCCGCTCATTCTCTCTTAGTTTGTTCAATAATCTGCACTGAAAGGCAATCGATGATGCGAGGGATGGAGTATGCTCGATTGGACAAAGGTGCTAGTGGTGGCACCATCCAATCATGCTGTTACGATGATTCCTCTTAAATGAGAGAAAACAAGGCAAAATCTCATTTTTTTACTCTCTCTCTCTCTCTCTCTTTCAATATTGAGAGAGAGGGAGAAAGAGAGAGCAGAAGCTTAAATAATTCAAAAAATTCAATTTTTGAAACATTTTTTTTGAAGAAAAAACGAAAGTTGAAATGAAACAAGCAAACATCCCGTAGTAGTAGTAGTTGATTGAGAGCGCAAAATACGTTTCAAACACACACACACACACAGCCGCAGAGTTCTGACATTTGACGTCAAACTATACAACAAACGTTTAACTATACGATATAGTTAAAGAGCGAAAGTTCATAAACACGAAATATGTTGTTGTGTGTGTGTGTGTGTATGTGTGTCCATGCATTCAAACAATTGAAACTTTAAGCTGATAAAAATGAAAGTATTTCAAATAAACAAAAAGGTTGTAAGATGAAGAAAGATGGATAGAGAGAGAGAGAGTTTATGAGGTTTTGACTTCCTTATAAGGAAGTGAACACTCTCTATGCTTCTTACTACTCCCACCCTTAGTTTTTTCAATCAAAACGCTATCTCTCTCTCTCTCTCATATTTCATTTATATTTCAATCATCCCAAAAATGATTTAATTGTTTGATATCAAACATGCTTGTGGTTCAGAGCTCATGTCATTGAAAAATCTTTTCTTCCCCGCCTTTCCTTTCCTTTTTTTTTTTTTTAATTTTCTAAAATGGTGTAAAAGAGAATCGACCACGTGGTGTCTGGGGTTGGAATCGAATGCTATTAAGCTGATGAAATTTCAGTATTTTATTGATTTTCTCTCTTTTTATCACAAAAATATTTGATTCAAACAAGTTGGACAATCTTTGAAAGCTAACACACACACACACACACACACACTTGACCATAACAGAAGATGAGAAAAGCTATTTCAATGACAAAACAATAAAAGAAAAACCTGAGGGGGGCTTTGGGTGATGATGACTTAAGGGTGGATTAGCTTCAACCATGTGGCTGAAAGGAATATAGATTTGAGAGAAGAAGAAGAAGATGAAGCATCTGTTGTCATGTTCTCTTAGTTCTTCGCCTCCCCCTCGGCCGTTACCCACTTGGCTCTCTCTCTCTCTCTCTCTCTCTCTCTCTCTAATACCCCTTAGCGCTTCTTATACCACAGAGCATTGAAACAGACAGAAATAAAAAAATCAATAGATGATTTTCTACTGTTCAACATCAAAAAATGTCTTACAAAATAACATATAATTAATGAATTACATACATATAGTTAAGAGATAGTTAAAATGGTTATGACGTGGTCTCTCAATATTTTGATATGTTCAATAATATATAACTTGTTCTATTATATATTATATCGAATAATAACCCGGTTCTCAATAAGACATTCTTCTTCTTACCTATATGTTTTGTTAATAAATTATTGTTTCACAAAAAAAAATATTTTCATCTCACAATTGATCTCAACACAGTTATGTATTCAATTCAGTTTCAGAGATCGAATGATCACTTAGAGATCTTTATGCAGTCCATGATTGTTTTTGTTCTCTCTTTTTCTGTTCATTTTCTTCAAAAATAACCTTTGATTGAGAAGAAGGGAACGATGAAACAGAAAAATCAAAAAAAAAAAAAAAACATTTTTCGTCCAAAAATTCATTTCAAATGGATTGGCAAGTAGATTGAGGACGTGATGTGTGAACAGAGGAAGTAAGGGACTAAGTGAAGCAATGAGATCAGAAAGGACACATTCTCATTGTATGTCATCATTCTCATGTCATACGACATATCCCCCCCCTTTTCCTTCCTTCACCCAATACAGACTACATTTTGAACGTTTTCTCGCCAAAAACGATTCTGATGGTGTGTGATGGGTAAGAGGGGGGGAGAGACGGCTGGGAGAACATGAGGGCTGTGTAGTATGTTCTTTGTACCCAAATTTCAAGGTAACCATATCCTTTATACCTTTGATTGAGATATAAGCTTTAATGTAATATTTTCTCATTTAAAATCATTTTTATCACTCAAATGGATAACAAATGATGTTTGAATCTTGTAAGGAAGTGAACAGAGAAGGGGAAGACTGGTAGTTTCGGGTTTTCTTTGGACCCCAACACTCTCTCTCTCTCTACTTCCCTCTCTCTTTCTCTCTTTTATTTCCTTTCTTAAAAATCGCATGTTCTCTGTTCCTTATTGTTTTCTCGATAAAGGGAAAAAACCAAATAAGGAGAGGGAGAGGAACAGAGAGAGAGAGAGAGAGAAAGAGAGAGAGGGGGCCGATTTGAAAAAAACTGAGAGAAAATGACGCAATTATTACGGTTTCATGCACATCCTCTAAAATTCAAAATCGTTTATTTGAACAAATATTTCAAACAAATGCGACAATCAAGTTATCTCCGGAATGAATTGGCTTGATAAGTAGAACAGTGGTATGATGATGATCCCTAGATGGTTTACTCACCCTCATCACATATTGCAGGTAACTTTCTCTCTCTCTCTCTCTGTAACCTCACTCTCTCTCTCTCTCTCTCTCTCTCTCAAAGTACTAATATATGGAAAGATAGCATAACTACCTTAAATGAGAGATGAACCAT
Organism: Auanema freiburgensis; assembly: GCA_030370435.1. Lineage (NCBI taxonomy): Eukaryota > Metazoa > Nematoda > Chromadorea > Rhabditida > Rhabditidae > Auanema > Auanema freiburgense. The sequence continues at coordinate 1,464,623 of CM059366.1, forward strand.
CTGTTGTTTAATAATATTTTCTTAAAAACATTATCAAGTAACCGGTTTTAGTATGTGGGTCCAGCTTATTAAGCCAATCACTTCAGTCGTCTCATGCAGCCCTCTCTCCCAGCCCAACCAATATCGTTCTTCAGTGAATGACTCTAAACTACGAAAATGATGTGCTTGACTCCATCTAAACAAAGTCAACGTGTTCGTTTAATCGTTCTTTAAAACAATTTTTATTTTTCAAGATTCAACCACACACTTCTTCATCTGATACTTTCCGGTTAAAGCACGTGGTGTGATATTGTCTTCATGATGTTCGAAGGTCGTCCGATGTCATTCCTAGTCCCCTCCTATTTCTGCAAATTACATATTTCCACGTTTTTTTCTGTCTCTCTCTCTCTCTCTTTAAGACTCGAGATAGAAGGGAAAAAAATACAAAAATCTTCTTGAAACGAATGAAATTGGTCCTCGTGAGTGGATGCCCATGTAGAATACCCGATTATTCCAAAGAAGTCAAACATACACAGAGAGAGAGAGAGAGAGAGAGAGAGAGAGAGAGAGAAAGAGAGAGAGAGAGAGAGAGAGAGAGAGAGACAACTTGACTGTCATTAAGTATTGAAACGAGTTTCCCATTTGATCTATCAAAGTATTTTTTTTCCAAAAAAAAAAAGCAATTTCATTGAAATATATATATTTTAATATTATTTTCTTTGCTTTCAAATATCAGCAGGCTTATATAGCAATCAGCTGTTCAAATAGCCATATTTGGTGGCATTTCGATGCAAAAAAAACTGATCAAAGAGGTCTTTCTTATGTTGCTGATGTTGCTCACACCCTCTCTCTCTTTCTCTCTCTGAACTCTTTTCATTTGATGTTTTAAGAACAAATCAAAAGATCATAAAACACACATCTTTATATCACATTTAAACGATAAGAAATGATAAAATAGGATCATTTTTGGGCAAACGATTCATTAGCGAAACTGAAGTACATGGAAACCCGTGGTTGAGATGATATGGGAGCATAGCGGGGACAAACAATGCCCCCCATCGACTTGTCTACACGGCGTGGTCCCTTCTACAGCCAACATGGATTGTTCATGCATCAATCTGCATTAGCCATAGAGCTTCTTCAAATATATTGAGAAATACAGTCTTGACGACTAACATTCAATAGATAGAGAATAGATTTCTCTTTATGGTAAAAGATGAAATATTCATTTTCATATAAAATCCTAACAAGTCCATTACGTACAGAGCGATTATCGACATCAGACCATTGAGGAGGTGATAACACCTGAAAATCATAATGACAATGAAATACATATCATTTCTGTGAAACAAAATAGAAAATCATTACTGACCTCTGACCAGATAAGACATGCATTATGACCATTCTCATCCTCTAGAGGGCTAGCAGTAAAGTATAATCTTAAGGAATGTGGCAGATTATCTGTTGTAAGCATTGATGAATGTGTTATCTATATAATATATATTAATTATATTATGCTAATTATACCTCATGATTCAATACTTTCTGATAGTTAATGAATGAATATGTAATTGAGCAATTACTTAGAATTCTCCATATATCAGTTGTATACTATAACATATAACATATAACATATATCATATATCTTACTTTTTGAGCATCAAATTCTATTGTTTCTGTTTGTGATTTGACACAACGTTTCCATCTCTCATGAGCTTTTCGTAAACGTGCATCAACTTGATGAGGTTTTAGAAGATATCCATCATCCTTAATAATCAATTAAAGGCAATCAATTGATATATTCTTGTACAAAGATCAATCAGCTTCTCTCTTTTTTTGTTTAAAAGTTTAAAGTTCTAACAGGCTTTTACTTGGAACGTTTGTTAAAAAGAGAGAGAGAGAGAGAGAGATGGTTGCACTGATGGTAGTTGAAGTCGAGAAAGAGAAAAAGCTGATTAACCGATGTAAAGCTTAATACTAACCTTCCAAATGAATAAATAAAAGAAAACAATGAAAATCGATAAAAAGAATGAAAAATGGTAATGCTTTGACCAAAATCTCATATCACTCATTACATTTCGTTTTATGAAAATCTGAAAGATGTCATGTTAATTGAACGAAAATGATGTGTCGGTATGTGTGTTGTAAGTGTGTATACGAAGAGAGAGAGAGAGAGATAGAGAAAGAGAGGAATAAGAGGGGCGAACTAGGCTATAAGAGAGACTCTTCATACATATCTAGTCATTATCATTTCACCAACATTCAAATGGTCGTCATGACAATGAAATGCAGATAAAAGGCACAATATATCTATATATTCTAATATAATTAGCATAATTTAACTGTCAAAAAGTTAATTTGTAACATATACAAAATAGGAATATAACTATGCGTTGAAACGAGAATGAAACCATAACAACATAACGAACAAAAATGAAATAGTGACATATACCTATATGAATGTTGCTGTCAATGTTCAAGCACAAGAGAAGGCAAGACAAGCTATAACTAACCAGCGACAGCATGGCCTACCACACCACGCATAGACCACGCAGTCACAGCCCCCCCCCCCACACATACAAACGTATACAAATGTAAAACAGTTTCATATATGTTTTCATGAACACATCTATTCGTCTCATTCAAACTAACAATATGATAACAACATCGATTATTCCAATAACTCTAAATGGTGCTGTCAGACAGACAGTCAATGATGTATCTTACAACTCAAAATCGATTGACCCTATAGAGCAAACAACATAACCACATATAAACGGATATTATTTATCATTCCATTTTATTACATCTTATTTTGTTTTCTTTTTTGTTTTGTAAACAATAGATGCTCTTTAGTGACTGCTTTCTCTCTCTCTCTCTTTCCCTCTTTACCCCTCTCTCTCTCTCTCTCTCTCTCTCTCTGTATCAAACCGCTCAGATGTTTCCGGCTGATGCTCATGACACAACTACAAGTATACTCTTAATTCAATAAACTCACAATTCATCTGACCAACCGCTCTTTGTCTGCAACAAATGTGAAAATGAATTGCCTCATGATGCTATTCACGTCTTGACGTGGAAATTAGTTTTCTTCGAACATAATACGGAGCACTTAGTTATGACATACGGCCTACTTGATCTCAAAGCATCTGGAGGTACTAGAAAAATAACAATTTAAAAAAAAAAAAAATATAAAGAAACAACCATTCCCTGGCAACACAAATTACAAAACAAACTTGACAAAACATTTTTCTTTTTATTATTCAAGTCTTGGTCATCATTTACATAGAAAGGCTGAAGAGCAGCGTAAAGCATGCAGTCTCTACTCATATCCTATGTGATCTTAGTTATCTCAGGTACGTCGCACAATCACGAGCTTTGAACTTTCCATTTCCTTTTTCGAGACTAATTTCATTTGTTATACTTGTTCATTTGATTTAACCACTTTAATCATTTTTAAAACAAAAAAAATTATTTCTTTCGTTATATAACGTTTGCAGCTTAAAACTATGTTTAATGTAATTCCTCTCCCCTTAAGAAGATTGCTCTTTGAAGCTCTTATGTACAAGTGCTTTTTTTATGCGAACAATCCCATCTTTATTTATTTCAGGTACTTATCGTTTCGCGTCTACTGAAGGTGAGTTAAAACTTTAATTCATGACTGTTTAAACATTTTAAAATCGAATTGGAATAATGTGTTAATGTTTTTGTCAGCCTCGATAGCTCAGTTGGGAGAGCGTTAGACTGAAGATCTAAAGGTCACCAGTTCGATCCTGGTTCGGGGCAATTGTCTTTTGCATTTTTCACTATATATTTTAAATTTAAAATATTCAGCTTGCACTGTGCGTGTGAATCAAAGAAACTACATCCAGAATTTCAATCAAAGTTTGTTCTGCTTTTTTTTTTCAAAATTAAGAGAACAATTTGACAGGTTCTGTGAGCATTGGAGACAAAGTGCTATACCGATGTATGTCTGGCCTCTTGAATATGAAGAGCTGTCGAAGTGCTGTAATTACTGAATGAGATTTTAACATTTATAAGTTTCAGTGTTTCATTGTCCTAGAAGCAACAAGTTAACTGAAGATAACTATATAGCTTCTATAATTGAAAATATATCAAAGTAATCATTAAAACAAGCTATCAAACAGTTATATGTTTACAGAAAATCAAATATTAAAAATGCTGATGATGTTTCATACTATTTGTGTCAGCATCGTTACGGTTTACCATTATTGAATCAACCAGAACAGTGTACAGGTTAATAACTCTAAACCCATATGATATACGTTGAATGTATTTTAGAAGTTCCGAGTGATTCGTTTAAATAGTTTATTGAAAATTCTAATTTTAATTAATTCTTTTTTATCATAATAGAAGAAGACATATTACGCACAGCAGGATTGTAGACCGTCAAAGTTCAAAATGACTTTGATGTGTTGACTATGACGTTACGTTACGTGCTGATCACGTATGCTAATTGATTGTATTTGTATTGATTAACGTGTACATTACGTGAAATATATATGCTTTGTTTAATGTTATTGTTATATATTAGTTTCATGAAATCACTCAAAAAGGTTAATAGAGAGAGTGAGAGAGAGAGAGAGAGAGAGAGAGAGTGAGAGAGAATTCATTCTTACAATATTTAGTTTCAAACAACGACGACGCTATTTGTTGTTTGAATTTTGTGTTCATTTCAGTCATTTTTCCAGTTCTTAATTATTGAATTAGAACTCGCAAAGAATAAGCCAATCTTTTTTGTAAACATAAAATGAATTTTACAAACAGGCAAGTTTTAATGCCTTGGAATACTCTGACCTTCTTGTAATCTCGCGTCATCTTTTCCTTTTTTTTTTCTGTTTTACCTATTACTCATTAGAAAAATTGGTTAGATAAGAAACGTTTAGTTCGTATATTATAATGATATAATCGACAACTCAATCTCTCTCTGTCTGTCTGTTTGTCTCTCTCTCTCTCTGTCTGTGTATCTCTCTTATTAGAAACTGTTTCGGCTCATCATTTCGAACGGCAAGCGCCATGTTCATGCTTTCGTTCACCTCGTTATGGCTCCTCCTCCTCCTTACTTGTTAACCATTTGTTTAGTTTTTTTTATTCTTTTGTCTTCTCTTCTACCAAATGAATATTTGATATTCGTTTAATCAATTTGAAAATATATTTGTAATTTGACCTTAATGACTTTGAAACCACCAGCCATCACCAACTAACTGTGTATGATCTCTGTCGTTCTCTTTTTTCCCTTATCACATAGAAGATAAAAGAAATGACAAACTAGAACCTAAATTTATTGACTTTCAATCATTTTCAAATATATTTTTATATCTAAATATCATATAGTTATATCTATTTATGGCTCCTATTGATAATCATTATTTTCTTAAGTTTTTTAAACTTTATAAAAGCCGGTCATTCCAGCAAGATGGCCTGTTGATGATGATGATGATGTCGTTGTCATTGTCAAACGTCGTCGGTAGTTAACGTAGACGTTGTCGTCCTCGTAGACATCAGAATCAAAATGTTCATGAATAACATGATGCATTTCACGTGTAAAAGCCATGGCCAACTCTTTTCATGCATTCAACCCCCCCCCCCCTCTTCCTCCTGTGTTCTCTCGCATAAGGCCTTCCCCTCTCATCATTTCGCTCCTCTAGTCACTTCTACCATTCAATCAGACACTGATCTCATAAATCATTGATTCTACACAGCATTATCCCGTCTAAAGATGTACGGTATCATTCAATGGATAACATGATAGCCTATCTGTCTGTCACTCAATTGAAATGAAATTTTTTTGGAGAAAAAGAAAAAAAAATTTTTTTTTTCTCTAATCTTGGAATATAATTAGTGTTTCTCTAGTTTTCTAGAAATGATCTTCTTATCAACATAAGGTTTGTTATCTTATGATAATCAATAATCTTTTGTCTGTTTCAATCAATCAATACTTATTCAGTTTTTGTGATTTTTGAATTGTTCTTCTTCTTCTTCATATACACACACACATACCATACACACACATAGAGGTACCTTTCAACAATCAAAGGGACTCTTCTAATTCCTCTTTTATCTCCGTTTCTCTTATTTCATTTACCATATCTAAGCAGTTATGTCTGTGTTGATCGTTCAGTTGGCCCAACATATTACCTTATCAGATGATGTATCAAACAACATTCTTTAGTAAAAACATTCTTTTTTTGTTCCATAAAAGTTTAAAAAGCAACTTTGGCAACCTGCAGCATCAGCAGCAGCAGCAGCAGCATCAGCATGTCATTGAGCTTCTCCTCTTCTTAAGTTGACCATGTGTCTTACGTACATATCTCGTTACTCTTTCACTTTCTTGCGAATCTCTATATCTTTCATTCGACTCGTACATCTTACTCTCTTTATCTCTCTCTCTCTCTCTCTCTCTCTCTCTCTGTCTCTCTTTATTTCTCTCGCAATTCTTCCAACCCCCTTTTGCCTACTTCCGCAACATAATCATCATCATTATCGTCTTCTCATTCTGTTTTTTTTTCTCTTATTTTGTTAGTTTTTGAATCATTTTTAGATCCTCATATCCCTCTACCATGCTCATATTGATTGATTTTGAGTAATTTGGAGAGAAAGAGATAGATCTCCTCGCACAGTTTAATCTATTTCTTCGCAACCAAATTGTTTTTAATTTTTTTTTTCTTTTTTTTTTCCCCTTCTTCCTGCAGTTTAAACTTTAATTTTCCAAACGTTTTGTTTACTTTAGTACTTTTCATTCGCGAGTTTTACATTTTTCATTTAAGAAGAAGCTTCTGATCTCATAAAGTTATGAGGAAGATGGTTGATGTTGAGATACAGTGAGAGAGATATACAGTGTGACAGAGGTTATATGTTAGAAGAGAGTATTAAGAGAGAGAGGGATAGGGAGAGAGTAATTGAAAGAGAGAGAGAGAGAGAGAGAGAGAGAGAGAGAGAGAGGGATCAAGCCAGCGATATGATAGAAAGAGGTAAAATTAGAGAGAGAGAGAGAGAGAGAGAGAGAGAGAGAGAGATGTCTACGGAGACAGAAGATGAGAAAAAGGAATTTTTTTTTGATTTTTCATCCGAAATATTAAACTTTGATCAGCGTTATACCTGACCAGAAACTTGAAAATGTTAGAAACAAGTTGAATAAGTCAACGGAAAAAAAAAGGGAAAAATGGGATGGAAAGAAGAGGAAAGAAAAGAAGAAGTTTATGGCTATCTATATATGGAGAATGTGTCTCTTAATAGAGAGACAACATATCACATGTTGTTCATTTACTGCCCACAATCATTAATATCATAAGAAAGACAATCATTCTTCTCGTTTCGGCCTTTTTCAGTCCTCTTTGGACATCCTTTTTTTCCTTTTTCTTTCTCTTTGATTACATATGACTGACCTCGCATATACACACACTCAAACAGATTTCAGATTCTATATGCCTTTATCAGATGAACTATCTATTGCTGACTCAAAGCAGAATCGTCGCAACTCACTCTCATCACAAAGTACTTTTTTTTTTTTTTTTTGAAAAATTATTTTTTAAAGAAAAGCTTCTTTTAAGCATCTGATTTCAATCTTTCTTCTATTGTTATTGATTATAACCATATATATAGAGCATGTTGTTAAGGTCCTGAAACTTGTAGAGTTTGTGGTGATGGCAATGCTAAGACTCACTATGGTGTTGTAACATGCTTTGGATGCAAAGGATTCTTCAGACGAACGTATATACATATTGAACAGCTGATTAAGCTTACATATGTTGTATTGCATTACAGATTGAAACGTCCATCTGAATATCAATGTCGATATAATGGCAGTTGCGTTGTTGATCGTCATGAACGTAATTCATGTCGATACTGTCGATATAAGAAGTGTATTGAGGTTGGAATGGATCCAAAAGGTAAGTAAACATCAAGTTGATGAAAGAAGCTTAATTCATCAGTCAATCAACTAACATTATCATATTCAGCTGTTCGACCAGATCGTGATGCCACAGGAAGACATTTCCAAGGTAGACAACGAAGATCAAAAATAAGTGCCGAAGAAGAACAGGAAATAGATACAGAATGGATGCGGAAACTGCCTGTTGACATGAGAACAACGTTATTACAACTTATGAATATTGATCTTGTAGTAAGTAAATGGATTCATATAATCTCTTTTAACTATATTTATAATCCTTCTAACTATATAAGGACTATTATTTAATAAATTAAACAAAGACTATAGCTTATAGGTCGGTAGTGGTGATGGAGGAACAGATTCGAAAGTTGTCTATCCACTTCCGATTGATTCTATACGTCATGCATTAGAAGATCCAGCCATATTGGATGGCAAACGAACTGAGGTTTTGTCTCTTCCAACTTCCTCTTCTCTCTCTCCCTCCCCCCCCCCTCTTACCCTTTCCTTCCTTTCTCATCTTATCATTTCCTATCATTTTTTTGTAATTCTATTTCAAATTGTTGTCCTTCTTCAGATGAGATATGAAGGTTATCGAGAAATAAATCCAATGGAACTACCTTCAATCGCTCATCGAACTCTCATAGCAGTCATTGACTGGGTTGATCATCTTTTTGATGCTATGGATATACAAGGACTTGAAGACAAGGCAAGTTTTCATTTGAACTTTATAATCATCTCATACAATATCTATCATATGATATGAAAGCATAATTTCAATTATAGTTTACGATGGTTCGTCATGCATATGCTCCATTGATGGTTTTTAACTTTTCATCCAATACAGCTAGAAATTGCAAAAAGAATGATTTGATATATCTATGTTCACATGGATATGTACCGCGAGATTGTTGCCAAAAGTGGACAGAGCCATTGTAAGCTTATAACATATAGTTAACCATTATAATCATTATGTGCATTTCAGTCATTTTGCTAACAACTTAGCTCCTCAAGCTTTAGATGATTTGATTATTCCTTTAAGAAAGATGAATATGAAAGAAGAAGAAGCAGCTTTATTAAAAGCTATTATTATTTTAAATCCAAGTAATATAATCTGCTAATTATATGTAATATACATGAACATATCAGATTTGAAATCACTTTCACTTGAAGCTTCTGAAGCTATTGCCGATATGCGAGATAGAATTCAGGAGACGTTGTATTATGTTGTTCGTGAGACTCATCCCAAGGAAGTTGCTTCATCTCGATTTGGCAATTTACTTTTATTTGTACCTAACGTTATGGTATGTTATTCTCTCAAATCATCTATAATCTGTTTACAGATGATCGGACGACATGTACTTGAAAACTTACAATTTATTGCAAACTTTGAGCAGATGCAAGATCAGATGTTGAAAAGCTTACTACAACAAGAGGAAAGCGTTCAAGTTCGACCACAAGAAGTGAGAATATCATAACAATGATGATATGTTATCTATGTTTCAGCTTGAATACATTCCGGATGCTGTTCGAAGAAATTCTGATCCACGTATGTCACATTCAGCTTCATCATCATCTGTAGAATCATTGATAAGCTATCCAAGTAGTAGCAGTAACTCATATCAAGATCAACCAGAAAGTGCCATACCATACAAGTAACGATGAGATTGTTTATCATCAAATACGCCAATATATTACAGTTTTTCATCAAATTCTCTTCCAGCAACACCTAATCAACTAGATAACAGTCTTAATTCAGCATCATCAATGCCTAATTTAGAGCAAATGGTTGATTGTGACCCAGATTATAATGTAACACTGACTCCTGACATGTTTAGCGGTTTTATAACAGTTTTAAAATGATAAATGTAATTATATATATTATAGATATGCGACAAGCAATGTCTGTAGCACATAACATGGATACATCATGTTTTAAGCCGAGCGAAAATCAAATGATACAACAAGCTCCCGTTAGTCCATCAGCTGAACGTCCAACATTCTATATAGAAAGTACAAAACATAAATTTGCTGTTACAACATTTGATGGGTATATCTATATCTCTATATGATTATGAATAATATGATTATTGCAGTTATCCAAGTGGAAACTATCCAGTAACATCAATGACAAATGGTATGCCAATGGCATCACTACATAATGTATCAAATTCATACAATCAACTTCCTCAACATCATACATCACATAATCAAGCATCACATCCTCAACAATCTCAATCACCTCAATCATTACAACAGCAACAACAACAACAACAGCAGCAGCAGCAGCAGCAGCAGCAGCAGCAGCAGCAGCAGAATGCTTCTCAACAACAACCATTAACTAAAACAAATTCTCTTCCACCAAATTATTATAATTTCGATACATCACAATACAATTCAATGGATTATGAAGAGAGCTTTTATTGACCTATTCGCCTTCCTTTTCCCCTCTCCCCTCCCCATCCAGGTGACAAACAGAACATTTCTGTGTTAAACAATTCTCAAACAGACTCCTTTCACAACACATCCAGAACCTCGTCTATGAAGCATTCATGATTTAGTTATACTTCAAGTGAATCTCATTCCTCTTCTTTTCAAAAGATATCTTGCTCAAAATATATTGTTAATAATACATTTTTTTATGAAAAAATTTCTTTTCTCTAAGTCCATTACGAGTTTTTTGTTTTTCTCTCTCTCTCTCTCTCTCAAAGTTTATTAAAATTCTAAATTCAATCAATTTGTTTTACTGTTTTACATAACTTCAGCTTAAACCATTATTGATTAATAAAAAAATTAGCATGTTGTACGTGTAAATTACGTGAAACATCAAATCATTTGTATATATGATGGAGAACAGAGCGGTTGCATTCTTATTCAATGGTAAATGATATTGTTTCATGTGTAAGTATCCTACGTTAGCATTACAACATTTTATATTTCAAACAATTGATTATTGGAAAGGAAAGCTCATTACAATCTCTAATACATCATTAGTTCGATCATTTTCAACATAATAGTACATATGAAACTAGTCTTTGTTATATTCACAATTGAAAAGTTATTGATCTTGATCATTGAGATGATGAATGTTTGAGTATTCATTAACAACTATCACCAATTATGTAAATGTCATTTAAAATATCAAATGAAATGCAGTAGTAATCAATTTCGATAAGTGAATTAGGTATTCAGTGTGAAAGATTTTCAGCTAATATGGAAAACGCGCTCCAATACGAATTGTACTGCTCTGTCTGATTCCGATGTTGTACACGTCACTCAGCGTTATCCCTTCCAATTTATGTTATGTTAAATTCTTTCTGTATATGTAATGAGTGTTGTCTCGAGTATATAAGATATCATTAATCCAACAAGCTTTTCTCATACTCATACTATTGCAAGTTAGCTCAACATGAATTGAAGTTTCAGAAAATGGGAGACGAAAGCGGACCTTCCAAAGCTGATCTTCAAACAGCAATGCGTAAATTGAGATCATTGCCAGGAAATAAGGTACGTTATATTGTAACAGTTAGAATAACTAACTTTTAAAATTGCAGCTGTGTTTCGATTGCAGTGCCCGGAATCCAACTTGGGCTACCGTCACATATGGTTAGTTGTTCTGCTCATGAACAGTAGTAGGTTCATTCTTTTACAGGTGTTTTCTTATGCATTGATTGCTCTGCAACTCACAGAAATCTTGGTGTACATTTGACATTTGTCAGATCAACTAATCTTGATACTAACTGGAATTGGTTACAGCTAAGAGCCATGCAAATAGGAGGAAACACTAATGCGGTAAAGCTTCATGCTAAAATGTTTTTCATTTGCTACTGATTTTGCAGACACAATTCTTCAAGCAACATGGATGCAACAGCACAGATGCTCAAGTCAAATACAAGAGTAGGGCTGCACAACTCTACAAGGTTTTATTCTATTTTCTTGGAAAATTATTGATTTACCGAATGTTTAGGACAAGCTTGCGACTCTCTGTGCAGAAGCTCAACGTCGTTACGGAACACAACTAATGATTGAGACTGCAGTTATGACAGAAGAATCTCAAAAGGAGGTGCGATCATAATCAAATTTTTGCAACATTATTGTGGTTCAGGAAGATTTCTTCGATCAAGAATTCGGTTCCATGCCTGTTTCCCAGAGTTCTTCATCATTGAGTAGTGATGCATTTATTTCTCATGAAAAACCCGACGATCTCTCTGGTGAGACTAACAAGAAATTTTCTTGTATATCGTTTACAGGTCCCAAAGTTGAACACTTGGATTCTTCCACATCAGCAAGCAATCCTGCCCCAGTCTCTGTCATATTGAAAAAGCCAGTTAAGAAAGCTGCTGTATGCTAAAATGGGTTTATAACAAAAAAATGCTTTAATGCTATAGGTCGGGGGAAAAAAAGGAGGTTTGGGTGCTCAGAAAATCAAAATTGATTTCGAGGACTTGGAACAAAGAGCTGAAGAACATGAGAAGAACAGAACTATGGTTTATCATGTGACCTCATGCATTTGTAAATCGAATATTTTTAGCAAGAAACTGCTGCTGCTGCTATCAATTTGAATTATGAGGAAGAACGAAAAGAACCTGAAGTTGCTGCACTCAGTACCAGACTTGCTATGCAGCAGATCGATGCGCAGAAAAAAGTCATTGAGGTTCGGTTCAGAAAATCTCTCATTTATTTTTTCAACATAGTCAAAAGTGTCCGGTAATCCTCAAAAAGCTGCTGCTGTCGATCGTCTCGGAATGATTGGGTTGGGAAGACCAAGAGCGGCTCACTCGGTTGCCTCCGGAGTTCGCAAAATTCAACAGGCCGATTTATCCTCTAGAGCTGCCGCTGCTCCATCTAGACAAGAAGAAGAATGGGAGTTTGTAGATGACGGGTCAGTGAATCGTTCGAAGTCTGGTTTTTAATTTTTTTGTTAGTTTCGGTAAAGCTGAAAACACAAACGAAAAAGCCTATGATGATTTTGCTGATTTGAAGTCTTCCAAGCCTGCTAAACAGGATGATTTCTTTGATAGTTGGGAAAAGAGCGCACCACAGTGAGTTTCCATGTGTCATTCGAACTGTTTATACTTTTCTCTCAGGTCTCGTTATTCAGCCCCAAGTAAGGCTCCTGTGGCTGCAGCAGCCAATGATGTAGATGTGCATAAGAAGTTCGGAAACGCTAAAGCTATTTCTAGTGATATGTATTTTGGAAGTAATGAAATGGATGTACGTACAGTAGGAAAGAATAGTTAATTCATTATTTTTTAAGTATGAAACCAAATCAGCTCTTTCCAAATTCGAGGGACAGAGCGCTATAGGATCCGCTGATCTTTGGGGGGGAGGAAGCCAACAACAACAGTCATCATATTACTCCAGCCAGGTAGTATTTACCCCAAGTTAGTTTTTATGAAATCCATATAGGTTCCGGAAATGTCAGAAATCAAAGACTCGTTGAGAGCTGGGGCTTCCAAAGTTGCTGAAAAGTTCTCAACGTTATCATCTTCATTTTCTTCGTACATGAACGTGAGTTAGATTTCTTTTCAAATCGCATTCAATTTGAAACTCTGAAACATACCTTCGTGACTTTTTAGCGTGCTCCAGCTAAGTCTTGAAATAAGTAAGGTTATGATGTTGTTATAGCTTTTGTTTCGCTTGTGTTTTGTGTTATTCTATTCACCTTTATGTTTCCTTTCAAGCTATATGTTAGCCTCCGCTTTTGTTCAAGGGTTTAGCTCACGGTTCTATGGAAAATGCTTCCCAAACTCTAAGCCTTGCTTTCATAAAAAAAATATTTTCAGGATCGATACTGAAACCAAATTCTTTTTTCAACTTCAAATAGTATGTGATAATATTATTTATTGATTCTTAGTGTATTTATAACTGGGTTATTCACAATGTCTTTGTACTATTTCTCAACAGTCAGCCAACATTATCAGATCAAGAAGCAAAAAAAGAAGTTTTATAGAAGTTGATTTTTTTTGGGATCGTTGGAATAAACTTTTTTGTTTTCATCAAGTCACAATTGTTTCTCTTTTTTTATTTATTGTGCATAGCATTTCCAGCAAGCATCCGTAAACACGTAAACAGCAGTGATCCTAATACTCGTAAGGGCGATACTGATAGAATGTGCAGTACTCAAGGATTAAGTTGAAATGGTGTAAACTATTCAAAATCTTTAGGTTAAAAGCGTTCTAGACTGTCAGACTATAGAATCCAACCGTTCTGGACGATTGTGAGTAGAATGCAACCGTCTGTGAGTGACAACACAACGTGGAACTGACGCTTGACGGCTCTTACATCTTCACGTAATTGACGTGACGTGAAAGTCATTTTCACATAGAAAAAAAGTGGACTCGGTAGTTTTCTCACTTGTACCCTCATACCTCTGCTGAAAGTGGTATGACTCGGTTGGTTTCAGTATTTTCGAATGTGATAATTGTTTTATGTTTTATAATAAATATATACCTTCACTGTGTTATTCTATTATCAACTGAATGAGTTGCTTCTTCGGCTCTCATAGTTACTTAGTTGTTTATTGACTTTTCGTTTATTGATTGATTATGTGTTAAGAATCGTACTGTATTTTTTCTCCTTAAAACTCCTGAATGGTTCTCAGTTTCTAGTTTGAAAGGTGCTGGACTGTTAGAAGTGGAATGCAACCGTTCTGGACGGCCAGGAGAGGATTGCAACCGTTCTGCACAGTGTTTATTGCAACATCTCTGTGCCACGGTGCATCTCTGGAGGACCTCCAGAGATCAGAGCAGTGGAGCTCACCAGCTCACGCCGCCGACTGACGTGATACTGACGTCTCACGTCTTATATACCCACGTGAAGTCACGTTACGTCAACCAAACAGCGACGAGCTACGTGAACGTCATTTTCACGTGGAAATACACTAATTTGATGGTACTGTGCAGGTTCAGGCAGGTTAGAATGTTAAGCGTCAGCATAGTCACAGCTCTTAGTTCAGAAGACTTGTTCTCCTTCATTTCTTGTTGTGCGAAGGTATATCCATGCTTAAGCTCTTCCCTTAACAGAATTTTATCTTTTATCGCTCATGAGTTGGTTAGGATGCGTATTCTCGAAATTTGATACATCCATGCTTCTCGATTCTTCCTAATGAAGCTCACTTCTTTCTTCTCATTTTACCCATATATTCTGACTCTTAGATAGCATAAAAACACATAAATTAAGCTTCAAAAATCATTTAATATTTTAATTAGTTGTTTTCTTGTTTAATTGGTCCTGCAGCGATTGGAACGTGCGCACATGCATGATCGCGTACCATGTACGGCGCGCAAAATACACGATACGTGCGGAAGTGTGCATCAATTAGCGTCGTGGATCAGTCAGTGCACGCTTACGTACCATGGTGCGTCATCGCTTTTGGCGTAATTTTGGAAGACGTTGTGTCTCTCTTTTGAGAGACAAAACTCTTTCAAAATGGTCGCTTATTTTTGTTAAAATTGTTCCCTTGTGGGAGGTTAAACTATGCCAGTTTTCAACAGATTTTACTCATTTTTTTTGTAATATTTGATGTTATTTTCTTTGTTTTTCTCTTTGTTTTCTCTTCATTTGTTGGCTTAGTAACTCTTATTTATACCCAAATTGTTAGTTAAACACCCTTTCTATCAGAAATAATAGTTTAATTGTTTGTAAATTTCTTTTTTTGTTTTAATTATTCGAGTTTCGCTATTTCGATTCTTATTTTTATTGTATCGATGAGAGCTTTAAATTACCTTTCGATGAAAAAAAAGATCATCGAAATTGGTTCATTTTGAGCTGAGTTAGAACGTTTTAACCTTTTGATCGCATTGCCTATGCACCACCGCTTTACCTTTTCCACGCGCTGTTGGAATGAAACACGTGAACAACCGTTTAAGCGCGTCTGATGCGTTAAAATGAATGAACAACCGCATCGTTGAACTTCTTTCGTTAAAATGATTTTCTTCTTAGCTTTTCATTTTCCATTTAGCTTTATTTAATTAATTTCTACTCCGAGGTCACCTAGTTTCAACCCATCGTGTTGACAAGTTGTGTCGGGTCAGGACCTATACTTACAACACAATCCTTGAAATTCGTTAATATTATTCCGAGCTTATAGTGTTTGTGTTAGCTTTAAGGTTTTCTGATGGATGAACGATGGAAATCCTGTGATGTTGTTATTGTTTTTCTATTATAAATCATATAATGAAAATTTGCTGTTATTTTGAACAAACAATGTGATATGAACACTTAATTTTCTTTTCTTGCTTTCATGAGCTAACCGATTTCTAACTAATTGAAATAATCATTAAGTAGACAGATGAAATCCCTTCCGAACGTTCCGGTCAACATGCTGTTCGAAGCTCTTTTTCGTCATCAATCTAGAATGAACCATTGGGAATGTTTGAGTAAGAACACAGACGAGATATACATCTCGCAGCCAACTTCATCCTTGTCTTTCTGACTATTCTTTCAGAGGCTACTTTCGCTCAACGAGAATGAAGTGACGTCGTTGTCATTATACGAAAAGAAAAATGACTCAAAGAGTTCAACGAAGTGAATAACTAGCAGGTAAGGTTATATTCACACAGAGGTTGTCAGAGACAGACCGCGGCTGTAGGATCTGTACGGCATGAGGAGGAATGTCACCGTTCTGGACGGTATGAGGTGGAATGCAACCGTTCTGGACGGTATGAGGTGGAATGCAACCGTTCTGGACGGCATGAGGAGGAATGCAACCGTTCTGGACGGTATGAGGTGGAATGCAACCGTTCTGGACGGTTGGAGGTGGAATGCAATCGTTCTGGGCGGTTGGAGGTGGAATGCAACTGTTCTGGACGGTATGAGGTGGAATGCAATCGTTCTGGGCGGTTGGAGGCGGAATGCAACTGTTCTGGACGGTATGAGGTGGAATGCAATCGTTCTGGACGGAGCAGTATAGCTCACCAGCTCACGCCGCCGACTGACGTGATACTGATGTCTCACGTGTTATAAACTTCCGTGGACTGACGTCATGTCAGGTCAACCAAACAGCGACGAGCTACGTGAACGTCATTTTCACGTGAGAAAACGCTAATGAGGTCGTTCCTTTATGAGAACAGGTGTAAGTTGACTTGGACTTTTGTGAAATCATAACGATTATGGTTTTGTTCAGATTTAGCAGTTACTCTATTACTTTTTCTCGGCGAAGGAGTGTTTTCGGTTTGTTTTTTATGTTTCTATGAAATGAATTGTCATAAGTCGTGTTGTTTTATGTTTTATGATTGAGTTGCTTCTTCGGCTCACATAGTTACTTGGTTGTTATTTGATTTTTCGTTTATTGATTGGTTATGTGTTAAGATCCTAGAAGAGTTGTTTTCCGTTCATGAGTTTCTCCGATGACAGAAGCAAGTTAAGGACGTGGACTTCAGATAAGTTGTTTCTATCTTTACTCATTTTGGTTTGTTCCAGACTGCCGATATCTCGTCTGTTCGGTGGGTACTTCATCAGTTGGCTGATGAGATGACGTAAAAGGATTCGGAATCTAACAGTACGTTTTGTATTCTTCTGAGAGTTTCTTTACATTGTTTCTTTAGTTTTCATTGTTGTGTTCACTGCTTCCGAGCCTGTTATGAGTTCAACGAAGTGAATAACTAAGAGGTAAGAGATTCATACAGAGGTTTTATTAATCAATCGTACTACAGATTTCAAGAAGAAAGAAGTCTACTAGCGGACCGAGGGGCAACGTGGCGGCTGTAGGATCTGGGCGGTTGGAGGCGGAATGCAACTGTTCTGGACGGTATGAGGTGGAATGCAATCGTTCTGGACGGAGCAGTATAGCTCACCAGCTCACGCCGCCGACTGACGTGATACTGATGTCTCACGTGTTATAAACTTCCGTGGACTGACGTCATGTCAGGTCAACCAAACAGCGACGAGCCACGTGAACGTCATTTTCACGTGAAAAAACACTAATGAGGTCGTTCCGTTACGAGAACAGGTGGAAATTGGCTCAAATACATCAAATCAGTTAGTTTTACATTGTTTCTTGATCAGAATTTCAAGCTGAATTCTATCATGTCGTTAGTTTTCTTTTTCAGGTGACAAACATTCCTGACGATAGGAATCATGTACGTAGTCGCCGAAAGTTCTTTTTGGAGCGAAAGTGCAACTCCATAGCCGACTCCTTGTTTGTATATTTTTTATGTTTTTCTAATAAAAATAGTTTTGTTCTCTATTCGTTTATCATATCAAGAGGTTGCATATCTTCTTCACTCTCCTTACAGAGTTTCCTGATCCATTTGTTTCGAATAAGTAGCGCGTTAGTTGACTCAGTTACATACTCACGTGCTCTATTGACACTTCATGGTTCTCATTCGAGAGTCCATCAAGTTCCTACTCGTTTTCTGCTCAGTTTTCCTTTCTTTCTCGAATCTTCTCCCCCATCTTACTTATCATGGATAGTTAATATGAGTTGAATAAGACGGTTAGTGCAGAGCCAGAGCTCCTTAGTTCATTGGTCCTTTCCTTGATTACCAAGAGAAGCAGTGTACCGAGAACTAGCTATGACATACGTATTGATCAAAACAGATCTCAGGAGAGATTTGAAACGCTTTCCAGATGCTAAGCGCGTTTGTCAGTTGAAAAGGAACGAACAACCGAACTGTTGAGCTTTCTTGTTAAATGTTTCATTTTTTTCCCACGTTATCCATTTTTTGGTTCGCGCAGCAGATCGAATCGTGTTCAACGTGCTCTGTCAACTCCTTGTTCACGGTTCACCGATGTTTGAAACCAATTTCTGGTTGTGAAGGTCTTGTGTCTTGTTCGTTGAATACTCAGTTCATAGACTCTACTACTTCCTCTTGTTAATTGTTGTTCTTCGTTCATATAAGTTGATGATTACGTGTGTTTCCATGTTACTATACATTCCACTTGTTATAGGAGGATCGAGGGAATGTGAAGTTGGAATTCTTGGACGAGAAAGTCACGGGTGCAGATAACAGATAAGTTCTCATATCTTTGAATGAGTTGCTTCTTCGGCTCTCATAGTTACTTGGTTGTTATTTGATTTTTCGTTTATTGATTGATTATGCGTTAAGATCCTAGAAGAGTTGTTTTCCGTTCATGAGTTTCTCCGATGACAGAAGCAAGTTAAGGACGTGGACTTCAGATAAGTTGTTTCTATCTTTACTCATTTTGGTTTGTTCCAGACTGCCGATATCTCGTCTGTTCGGTGGGTACTTCATCAGTTGGCTGATGGGATGACGTAAAAGGATTCGGAAGTTAACAGTACGTTTTGTATTCTTCTGAGAGTTTCTTTACATTGTTTCTTTAGTTTTCATTGTTGTGTTCACTGCTTCCGAGCCTGTTATGAGTTCAACGAAGTGAATAATTAGCAGGTAAGATTAGATTTATACAGAGGTTTTATTAATCATTCGTTTTACAGATTTCAAGAAGAAAGAAGTCTACTAGCGGACCGACGGACAACGTGGCGGCTGTAGGATACCCCTTTCCCGAGCCTCCCAGTGCTACCGATGCCTGAGGTTGGGCGAACCTTGCGACCGTGCCGTCCTTAACTTCCTGGTCGCGGAAGAGCTGTGGGCCAGTTCGCTTGCGTTCGCCGGGAAAGGGGCCAGGTGCCTGGATCAATGAAACCTCTGGGAGGTTTCGGCGGCCTGGTCCAGGTATCCTTTGGGTCCGTCCACTCGGCTCCCTGATTGCTTTCAAGATTTAGCTCTAGCGTTTCTAGAGATCCTTGTTAGTATATCTCGGAATCAAGCTGAGAGGACGCAGGATGGAGGGCTACCGGAGAGCGGGGACCCCGAAAGACGCGTTTTGAGTCGGCGTAGTAAAGATTCCGGTATGGAGTATATTATTAATGAAATATTTAATGATATGCGAAAAATCGGAAATCTAACTATGTCGGCAAAAAACGCGTTTTTCGGGGTCCCCGCTCTTCGGAGTCCTCTATCGGGGAGGGTGGGGAAGGAGATTACTCTTGATCAGGTTTTAAAAAAAAATGGCGATGCCCCCCTGCCTAAACCCTTTGTTTCCCCTTCCCCTCTACAGAGGGGGGAGAACACCTCTCCCCCTCTCAAAAAGAGGGGTCGAGAATTCTCCCCCCTCTGTTGATGGGCGGAGAAACCTCTCCACCCACCTATCGAGAGAAGGGAATCTAATTCCCTTCTCCCCTGCGGGAGAAGAAGCCATTCGGGCCTTCCCCTCCCCTTCTCCTAGCAATACTTGGCCCTCTGTGGCCTCCGAGTATGCTAGGAGGGTTTCCTCCTGGACCGTCCATGGTCCTCCTCGTGAACCGTCCATGGTCCTCCTCGTGAACCGTCCATGGTCCTCCTCGTGAACCGTCCATGGTCCTTCTCGTAGACCGTCCATGGTCTTTATTCATTGTTATATCCATAATGTTCTAAAGAAATAAATGTTTAATAATGTTATTCTGTTACTTCTTACCTGGTATCACATACAATAGAAGAGTCGAACACCCACAGAACAAAGAAAGAACCCATCACTCTACAAGGAAAACATTGGTTAACAATCAACGAAATAAAGCTTTTCAATAAGACGTATAAACAACGAAATGAACTCTTCGGAACAACAAGTACCATTCACAGAGAAAACATAGTAAAGCTACTTAACAACAGAGCACGAACAACTATCTCATAAACTCTCAGCTAAGGAACTCATCGTTCAAGGAACAACCGAAACTAAACCTCTCTACAAGGAAAACATTGGTTAAGAATCAACAGAACAAAGCAACTAAACAAGGAATCCCAAACAACTCTCTCAGAACCTTACAAGGGATTAGCTGAATCTATATGGCTCGATCATAGCATAATCAATTCAAATCACCTTAACTAAAGCGCATTCAAGTGGGGACGACGATCAAACAAGGAGATGAAACTCCTTGGAACAACAAGTATCGCTTACATAAACAGCATAGTAAAGCTACTTAACAACAAAGCACGAACAACTATCTCATACATTCTCAGCTAAAAGACTGATCGTCTAACGAACAGCGAGTTCATTATGAACAAATGAAAAGATGAAACCATTGAAGTTAACTGTCCTCCGAACATCCGAACTAAACTACCTCAATCCACAATCAAATGACTCAAACAAGGGTATTAAGCTTAACAAACACTGAAATTAAGTAAACGACTATCAAACAAGGCAATAGGAAGGGGGAATCCACACAGGAAATTCGAAAACATTAGATGTAACTCTTCACTACCACTCCGTCGCACTCAAAAGAGAAGAGAGGCGGATCACTAACAGCACACAACATATCACTGACAAGAAATCAATAATCGTGTAAGTTGCCATTAAGGGCTAAAATGGCGAAAGATCAATTGACAAACAACAACAACAAAGTACAACTCAAAGAACGATCAAGTAGACTCTCCATTCTCTCATTGGACATATCTTTCTTTCTGGGTAAGGATGCGCAGTGACACTTTCAAGTAATAGTGAGAACAGAAGACTCAACTCAGGGAACATACATGTCTTCAAAGAGTTTATTCCAGAATGAAAGTGTAAATGATTATTACAATCGGATGTTATATCAAAATGTTATATGAAATAGTAAAAGAACAAATCGATTCCTTGTGAGCACAATCAAAGTAGTTCCACCTCACATCCGAGAATCCCAAACGGTTGCATTCACGGGCTGTTCCTTCATTTGTAACCACGGAAGGCACTTTCTTAGCAGTTGACAGACATCAAGCTGAACATAACGGGAATGACAACGAGACCATGAATCATTCCAATAACAACAACTAACAGCATGCACTTTGCGAAAAGCTGAAAATATCAATTGGAAATAGGAAAAGCATTGGTTATATCACCTGTGACAACTGCAGGTCCACGTTTCGTTCTCAGCAAAAGCTAAGGACATTTCTTCAGAGGTTCGATTACGAAGTGGCTCCTCTTCTTGCTCTATTTCTTCCTTCTCTTCCTCCTCCATCAACTCGCTTTGACGTAAGAACTCCTCATAATCCCTCATCCAAACCTTTGTTGAATAACTGTAATATATTAATATAAAATAAGTTTGGAAATTAAAAAGCTTAAGAATGCAACCGGATTGCGCGTCCGAGGTTTCTGGAATGAATTAGTAAATCTCATACTACGTACCGTCCAACCGATCCCGGTAATGCTTCGAAGCTTTCAATGGGTTGATGTAGACGCACTTTTCTAAACATTTTCCGAGTGAAAGAAGGGAGGCAAAGTCTTACTGAGATTCTTGTGTTATGTCACCAGGAGCTCCGACCAGTACCCAACAAACTCCATAATCAGGAATTGTATGTTCCTTTCGCTCCTCAAATATCTGAAGCGTATACTATTTGAAGCTTAAACTATGCTAATATAATAAAGAAGAAAACAAATACAAATCATAAGTATAATATAGAACAATCAGATAAAGCACTATAACATCGATCTCCCAAACAACTTATACGTGAAGAGAATAGGAAAATACATTTCATTGAACCTGTGTGCTAAGCTCATCTATCTTATCTATCCGCTTACCCATTCACATGAATAGATTTACATCGAAAAGTAATTGAAGAAACCTAATATAACAATCTCAACAGTGAAATGAACCAATTAACACAAAGAACGCTCGCGCAGCATGTTATTTCGCAATTTCGAAAAGACAACAAGGAATATGAAGAGGAGCATTGCGAATACTTAGAATGGAACAATGAGCAGATAAGCATGTTCATTATTATAATTAAAGGATTAGACCATCGAAAAGATATCTGGAAACGGATGGATTTGAACAAAGTTATGACAGTTAGAAGGCTGGACTGAGGACGCCGCTTACTCAACAACGCTAAATGGAAAATGAAAAGCTAAGAAGAAAATCATTTTAACGAAAGAAGCTCAACGATGCGGTCGTTCATTCATTTTCAACTATCTGACGCGCTTGAACGGTCGTTCACGTGTTTCATTCTAACAGCGCGTGTGAAAAGTGAAGCGGTGGTGCATAGGCATTGAGATCAAAAGGTAAAAGCGTTCTAACTCAGCTCAAAATGAACCAATTTCGATGATCTTTTTTTTCATCGAAAGGTAATTCGGAGCTCTCATCAATACAATAGGAATACAGATTGAAATAGCAAAATTAGATTGATCAGAACAAAAAAAGAGATTTTCAAACGAATTAACTATTATTTCTGATAGAAAGGGTGTTTAACTAACAATCTGGGTATAAATAACAGTTACTAAGCCAACAAATGAAGAGAAAACAAAGAGGAAAACAAAGAAAATAACATCAAAAATTACAAAAAAATTGAATAAAATCTGTTGAAAACTGGCATAACTTAGCCTCCCACAAGGGAACACTTTTAACAAAAATGAGCGACCATTTTGAAAGAGTTACATCTCTCCAAGAGAGACACAACGTCTTCCAAAATTTCGCCAAAAGCGATGACGCACCATGGTACGTAAGCGTGCACTGACTGAGCCACGACGCTAATTGATGCACACTTCCGCACGTATCATGTATTTTGCGCGCCGTACATGGTACGCGATCATGCATGTGCGCACGTTCCAATCGCTGCAGGACCAATTAAATAAGAAAACAACTAATTAAATTATTTAATGATTTTTAAAGCTTAATTTATGTGTTTTTATGCTATCTAAGAGTCAGAATATATGTGTGAAATGAGAGGAAAGAAGTATGCATTTAGAGGAAGGATCAACAAGCTGTTTGAAAACAGGCAAAGTGGAAAAAAGAAATCTTTCGTTGAACATCTTCTCATCTTCACTCGGATAAGAAGCATGAATGTATCAAATTTGGAAAATACACATCCTGACCAACTTATGAGCGATAAAAGATGAAATTCTGTTAAGGGAAGAGCATAAGTATGGATAAACCTTCGCACAACAAGTCTTAAAGCTTTCATAACGGAGAAAAGGATCAGATTAGAAGTATAAGATTAGCGACTCAATATCCATTAGTTTTCGTCCATGAAACTTTATGAACAATGACAGAAAATGAAGGAGAACAAGTATTCTGAACTAAGAGCTGTGACTACGCTGACGCTTAACATTCTGACCTACCTGAAAGAAAGCTAGAGCCATGCAACTCCACATCATTACGTATAATTAGAAATCAATTGAAAACTTCTCAGAACGGTTGCATTCTGCTCTGAACACGATCTGTGAAGATACACTGTAAGAATAGTGGTTCCTTTATTCTAATTTACCTTTATATTCTCAGTTCCAACACTCACTCTCTGTCTCCGACTGATGACGACTCAAAACACGTTTTTCGGGGTCCCCGCTCTCCGATAGCCCTCCATCTTGCGTCCTCTCAGCTTGATTCCGAGATATGCTAACAAAGATCTCTAGAAACGCTAGAGCTAAATCTTGGAAGCAATCAGGGAGCCGAGTGGACGGACCCAAAGGATACCTGGACCAGGCCGCCGAAACCTCCCAGAGGTTTCATTGATCCAGGCACCTGGCCCCTTTCCCGGCGAACGCAAGCGAACTGGCCCACAGCTCTTCCGCGACCAGAAAGTTAAAGACGGCACGGTCGCAAGGTTCGCCCAACCTCAGGCATCGGTAGCACTTTGAGGCTCGGGAAAGGGGTATCCTACAGCCGCCACGTTGTCCGTCGGTCCACTAGTAGACTTCTTTCTTGTTGAAATCTGTAGTACGTATGCTAAATAAAACCTTTGTATGAATATAATGTTACCTCCTAGTTATTCACTTCGTTGAACTCATAACAGAATCGAAAGCAGTGAACACAACAATGAAAACTAAAGAAACAATGTAAAGAAACTCTCAGAAGAATACAAAACGTACTGTTAACTTCCGAATCCTTTTACGTCATCTCATCAGCCAACTGATGAGGTACCCACCGAACAGACGAGATATCGGCAGTCTGGAACAAACCAAAATGAGTAAAGATAGAAACAACTTATCTGAAGTCCACGTCCTTAACTTGCTTCTGTCATCGGAGAAACTCATGAACGGAAAACAACTCTTCTAGGATCTTAACACATAACCAATCAATAAACGAAAAATCAAATAACAACCAAGTAACTATGTGAGCCGAAGAAGCAACTCATTCAAAAAACATAAAACAACACGACTTATGACAATTCATTTCATAGAAACATAAAAAACAAACCGAAAACACTCCTTCGCCGAGAAAAAGTAATAGAGTAACTGCTAAATCTGAACAAAACCATAATCGTTATGATTTCACAAAAGTCCAAGTCAACTTACACCTGTTCTCATAAAGGAACGACCTCATTAGCGTTTTCTCACGTGAAAATGACGTTCACGTAGCTCGTCGCTGTTTGGTTGACCTGACATGACGTGAGTCCACGGGAGTTTATAACACGTGAGACGTCAGTATCACGTCAGTCGGCGGCGTGAGCTGGTGAGCTATACTGCTCCGTCCAGAACGATTGCATTCCACCTCATACCGTCCAGAACAGTTGCATTCCGCCTCCAACCGCCCAGAACGATTGCATTCCACCTCATACCGTCCAGAACGATTGCATTCCACCTCATACCGTCCAGAACGGTTTCATTCCACTTCATGCCGTCCAGATCCTACAGCCGTCACGTTGTCCGTCGGTCTACTAGTAGACTTCTTTCCTCTTGAAATCTGTAGTACGTATGCTAAATAAAACCTCTTTAAGAATATAATGTTACCTCCTAGTTATTCACATCTTCTTCCTCTTAACAGAATCGAAAGCAGTGAACACAACAATGAAAACTAAAGAAACAATTTAAAGGAACTCTCAGAAGGATACAAAACGTACTGTTAGATTCCGAATCCTTCTACGTCATCCCATCAGCCAACTGATGAAGTACCCACCGAACACACTAGAGATCAGCAGTCTGGAACAAACCAAAATGAGTAAAGATAGAAACAACTTATCTGAAATCCATGTACTTAAGATCGAAGAAACTGAACACAGTCACATTTCTTAACACTTAATCAATCAATAAACAAAAAATCAATAAACAACCAAGTAAGTAAAGAAGAAGCAACTCATTCAAAAAACATACAACAACACGACTCATGACAATTCATTCATCAGAGTCATATCGATCCAAGTTAGGCCGTTTGACAGCAAGAGGTCAGGATTTGTATTTTGTACTGTTATTACTTGTAGAATGTATAATTAATTATATCATATAAGACCGTAGTCTAATGGTAGAATGCGGGCTTATGACATAAGATACCAAAGTTCTCTCCTCGGAGAGGCCCCGGCATATGCTGGGGTAAGCTGTCACTGGTGATTCAAACACCACAGCGTTATGTTTAGGGTTCATAACACCACGTATCCCTAGTATCTTATGATTGTAAGCCTCACTCTCTCATCTTTCTAATATGGTTATTCCCTCCCACAGGTTATTACCTGTCAAGGGCTCGCTCCGATCCATTGGATTAGTTCGAGTCCTTGTGTCCCCGAAATTCGAAAACTTGAGGCTTGCATATCAATAAGGTACATGGGTTAGCGTTTTTCTGAAATTTTGAATAACAAAAGCTAAAAACACATCAAACTATACTTTACTTTATATATTTTTCATGAACACTCGTTCCGAGCGAGAACTGTCATCTTAATCGGATTCAGCCTGAAATTCCGTATTAGTAACTCTGAGGAACTAACAGATTTCTGTTTTAGGCTGCAAGTTCCTTTTTTTTCGCGACAGAACCATCAAATTAGTGTATTTCCACGTGAAAATGACGTTCACGTAGCTCGTCGCTGTTTGGTTGACGTAACGTGATTTCACGTGGTTTTTTAAGACGTGAGACGTCAGTATCACGTCAATCAGCGGCGTGGGCTGGTGAGCCCCCACTGCTCTGATCTCTGGAGGTCCTCCAGAGATGCACCGTGGCACAGAGAAGTTGCATTCCATAAACACTGTGCAGAACGGTTGCATTCTTTTGCTGACCGTCCAGAACGGTTGCACTCCTCTCCTGACCGTCCAGAACGGTTGCATTCCTTACCTGAGAGAAAAAATACAGAGAATAAGAGAACTTTGAAATAATAAAGAGAGCGTAAGTAGCAACTCATAAACTATAGAATATACAACAATGCGCTTCGCAAAAAGGTTTACTGAGGAAAAATATTTTGAGTTCTGCAAAAGAAAAGTTGAATTAAGTAATCGTATGTAAGAGAATAACCACATAAACAAAAGCCAGTATTATATCGCATGGCATTAACAAACGGTTGTGCATGCCTTCTGATTGTTATATTCACGAGCGTATTTCAGTAAAACTTGAAAATATAGAGAAAAGAACATTCCAATCAGAAATTTCTTAGATTTATACTGCTGGCTCTGTCAGTGATTGTAGATATGTTTTCGGTCTCACAGTTGAACTCAAATAATTCAACAAGTCCAAGTTGACTCTCACCTCAAGATATTGAACAGTTTCATAATGATGGATGATATAATCAGTAAGTTTCAGTTATAAACTTAAATACTTGTGATAAGAAATAACAGATAAACAATATAATCTACACCAAACTGTTTCCAATAACTTGGATAAGTCAACTCATGAACTGAGTCTACTTATGACTTTCTGAAATGTTCAATGATTATTGTGATCAACTTACCTAAACATCGCAAACTCCATACCGAATATTCAAATCAAAACGAACATGACCAGTTTTACATCAATTTTCAAACGGAACGCATGATCGTAATCAATTCTTAAAACAGACGGTTAATCAAAGACAGCTTCTCTAAATTGAAAAGACATGAAATAATGCTTAATCTTTTCCAAACGCATAACAACTAGTAAGAAAAAAAAAGAAAAACAAACACAAAACTATCCTTTTCATCGAAGAAACGAAATGGAAACATTGAACTTAACAGAGCCTAGCTTCAACAAGCTTACTGTAGGCTTTTAACATTAGAGCGCATTTATTCCATCACACAATGTTGAAACGTGACGTCAATTACACGTTTTCAAAGTTTTAACTAACGTTCAATCAGCTTTTCTTCAACATTTCTATGATTTAGTTTTGCGAATACTCTCACCTGTTCACTTGATATACAACGTTGCTGGACTCGAACGAATGCTTTGAATTAGATGGAACCCAAAGAGTACAAACTTCATTTGAATGATCTTTATGAGTTGAGATGAATGCTGCAGATAATCAAATCAAAGTCTTATAACTATAATAATATAAGTTGTGAAGAAACTGAAAAAGGTGGCAGAATCAGTTGCAGCTGATTGCCGCGGTTGTTGAGCGAAGTATACAGAAGGAATGATATATGAAGATTGAAAGTTAAAAAGAAAAATATATTTCCGTTGATATTTGAGCATAAAATACAATTTGAACTTTAAATTTTGATGTATTTCCGGTCATAGCATTGTTGTCACTCTATATACTAGAGAGTATAAGAAAGATAGAGAGTATGAGAAAGATAGAGAGTGTAAGGCAATTAGCATAATATTCTAATTATGTCTTGAATTGCATTAACAAAAAAATATATTTTTTGAAATCATTATTGCTGTTTGACATATCATAGTGTGGTTGCATTCCAAGTCAGGTAAGTGTGTTCTCTCTTAATCACCTTTCTCATCCCTTTCGTTTTTTAAATTTTTGTTTCTGTAAAACGTAATAACAGTTCGATTATTGGTTTCAACTGAATTACTTGCAATCAGCCAATTCGTGATAGTTGCATCTATGTTGCTGCTGATATTCGATATATGAAATAGAAATCATATACTATATCATATAATCATTAGAATCATTCATCGCATTGTTAACTAGATGAGCTTCATGCTTATCATTTAAACATTCTTCATGTTACATATCATATCTATTTATATATATATTCTTTAGTGCTTTTGTTATAAGTTTATATGATAAGGTTGAATGATCCTTTAAGAGCACTTCGTTTGGATTTGAAAAGCGGGTTCTTATTTGGACACCTTGAGTTGTTTGTATCGGATGGAGAGATAGAGCAATAGTGAGAGATTATTGAGTTATGTATGATGGAATAAGCAACTAGATAGGTTGAAGAGAAAGACTATGTGATAGAGCAACTCTTCTCTTCCCCCCCCCCTCCTTGTCTCCTTTTTTTCATATTTTCTTTCGTTTTCAATCATATTGCTCTCTCTCTGTTTCTCTTTCAGTTTTTCTTTTCTCTCTTCTCCACGATCATGGGAAAGACAACAATCGAAAATCATTTGTGTATCCAGATTACCGTACCTTATATCATTCGTTTTATAAGCTTCATCTTGTTAAACTATTTGAAAACTATACAATGATAACTGATTGTCTTAGTCATTGCGATATGATTTTGATTAGCTTCTCCTCTAATCATACGTTGATCCATATAGCTAACTGATTGATCATCTTGCATTGTGTAGTCACATGAATAGCTGTAAGAAGCATCATGAGCTTCATTCTCATTCACATTGTCTCATTCATTCCCTATCTCACTTTCATCGTTTCATTTGAATCTTCAGATTCAGATGAGCCTTCTAAGCTATATAGTCTTTGTAGTGAGGATAGTCAATAGAATATCATCAAGTTATACACATAATTTGTAATATTGAAATTGGTAATTCTATCCATGTTTAGACATTGCTTGATATATAGCTGTTATCTTTTATAGTAATCATCGTCTTCATTTTCGTCTTTTGACTCATATACACAACCATCCAGATGTATAATTAGTCTTTCACTCTTCTCAGTTTACATTTAGTTTGTCATACCAGATAGCTTCCTTACAATATGGTTGAAGAAGAAGAAGAAGAGGGGGGGGGGATGATGGTGACTAGTTAATTTCCGGTTGTCTTCCGCTATTCATATTCCATAAACACAAGCATAGCTCGTGAAGCTCCGCCTACTTATCTCTGATTTGAGCAATCGTATGATATGACTCCGCCCATCGATTCTGTGCTCACGTATCTACTTAGATATTTAGAGTTAGATGAAGAATTTGGATATAACGTATCGTTCATTCTCTATATTCTTCATTCTCATCTACTTTCATCATTTTATGACTCGTATCTCTTTCATTATGAAACTATGGCAATCATTAACTTTTTCATATGCATCAAGCGAACTCTGTTCTGTCTTCGTAACTCATAAAAGACATCTTTATTTGATCTTTTGAACTATAATAGTTCCTTGTTCGGATATTTCATTCTCTAACATCTTATTCAATTAGATATCTTCAGATATGTTGTTGGGAGGCTTTCCAATGACATTCGGTGGTCGCGTAGAGCGCGAACGAAAACCCAAATGTGCTCGATGCCGAAATCACGGTCTGGTTTCATGGTTGAAAGGACACAAAAGGCATTGCAAATACAAGTACGTTCAGTTATATGCTACTAACTATGCTGTAATGATTATTTTGAATAAAAACTGAAAAAAAAAGAGAGAAAAAGAGAGAGAGGAATAGATAAAGCTAGATTAAGCTATATGAGAATAGGTTATATGCTTTAACTATTAAACTAATCAGATTAGAATAGTCTGTCTGTTGATCTCATATTGTTATTTGTATAAATAACCTTATAAGAGAGTGAGAAACTAAGGGATATTGTTGCGCCAGATAACAGTATGTCTAAGCTTGATTGAGACCAATAAACGGGCCAAAAACCTCTTCTCACCTTACCGTAATCCTTTAACAAATAGAAGAGAGATGACAATTGTAGTGACACTCGAAAATGAGCCGATTAAAAGAGGCATGAGAAGCACAAATATGGAGTTGTCTTAAGGATATTCTTATATTGTATGTAATGTCTAATGATGAGGGAAAGAAGGATGTAAGCTGTATGAATCATTGTTAATCAGACTCAATATCCTATCTATTGCATAATACATTTGTACTGTTATAGAGAGTGTGCATGTGACAAATGTAATCTGATTGCTGAACGACAACGTGTTATGGCTGCACAAGTTGCACTTAAACGGAAACAAGCTACAGAAGATGCTATTGCTCTTGGATTACGGTAATAGATATTACACATGAACTTGATTCATAGCATATGCTTCATTTACAGAGTTGTTTCCGGACAACAAATTGACAGATTGCCTCAAGGTCCTGTGTGGAATACAGCAGCCGATGAAGAAGATAACATAGACAGTTAGTGTTTATATTATATTATATTATAAAAATAATAGTAAGAGTTGAGAAAAAATGGAACAAAACTATCTATCTTTGCACATCTGGTTGTAAGACTAACACATACATATAGATATCTTATATAAACAGTCTCAGCTTTTTCAAAGTTCAAATATTGAATTCGTTCGTTTAGTTTCTCGATCTCCATCACCTGCCCTTGAATGCTCACCGCCAAAGCGTAAGAAGGAAGCATGTAGTCCACAAGAAGGACGCACACCCGGACGCATGTCATCATTAGAATTATTGGAAATTCTATTTGAAGAACAAGAAAAACGTGTATTAGATCTTATACTAGAAGGTATCTATATCATATACATAACACATATGCTAATCGTCATTATCATTTAAGGATGTAACGGAGATGTGTTACAGACGATTGAACACTTTGCTTGTGCACGAAAGATAAGAAATCAGAATCTTCGGGTAACTAGATAGCTATGGAGGGGCCTTATTTAACGATTTCATTGACTTACAGTGTCCGAGCAAATCTGATGATGTAAGCATTCCCGATTACTCGTCATTGATGAAATCGCTGCAGAAACCAGCCTTCTCAATGGAATCATTACTACAGGTATGTCTATAACATGAAATCAGTCAATAAGCAGAGAATTACATTTGCAGCCTCGACCGAATTTCCTTCCGTTCCCTTGGCCAACAATGCTTCCAACCATATCCTCACCACTTGATATAAGCAAAACAAGTGATAGCAATAGTTCTAACTCCATGTCTCCAGATGCCAGTATTGATTGATTAAATTATTAATTTATTGTCTACTGCAATTGCCTTAACTATTATAATTATATGTGTTATTTTGTGTTCTCTTTTTCTTTCTAACTATACATATAGTATATCAAATGATTATTCTCAGATTATGTCTATACATGTTTCATATATGAAGTTTCATAATTTGTATGATTCTCTATCTGTCTGTCCTATTCTCTCTCTCTCTCTCTCTCTATTAACCTCTCTGATATGCTTGTTCAATCATCTTGTCAAAGAAATTATTTTTTTCTTCCTCTTTTTGTGTAAAAGATTGAGTATCGTTTTTGAAAAAAATATTCTGAAATAAAGGATGAATCAGACATATCGTCTTGCCAGGAAGTATCATCCTTACTTGGCAATACGCAGCCTATTTCCTCAGAATATGGTCTGTTTTGACGTTTCATGAATAAAGCACTCTTTTCATTTCTTTCTACTTCTCTCTATCTGAAAATAAAGTAAAATATTGAAAAAGCAGAAGTACATGATGGTTGTATATAGTTGATGGATCATATCATGAAGCTTCTTCTTATATATGCTAATGTGTTGTCGGTAAAAGGTGTGAAGCATTCCATAATGAATCTGAATGAGATGAGTTCAACAAACAATCAAAGTGTTTATTTGAGAGATGATGAACAGATGTAACTGTTTATCATATTGTCAATCTGTCAGCATCTCCTTATTGAAGAATAATTGTTTGCGGAAATAGATCCTCATTGGATTGACCTCATCAATGATGCAATTTTTATTCAAATAATACGCAACCTGTGACAATATCCACCTACCATTATCTCTCAGTTAATACAAACAAAGAATATGCTTTAATATTGCAATTTCCATATTTGACATCCATGATTTTCAACGCTATTGGATGAATAGTGAAACAATGCAAATCACCTACCTTCTCTATTGATTCATCAGATGTATTATAATCTACCATTTCATATCATTGTTTACATCATCTTCCAACAGATAAAACATTTCGGAGAAACAAAAAGAAACAAATGTGCAACACTCTCCCTGGTGCTTGACTTTATTGAAATTGAGAAACATCAACCGGTTTGTGCGTACGCATGAGCAACAATGAGCTGTCGCAATGTCACGTAACGTGAAAAATATTCAAAACGTTCCGTGAAGCTACGTGGAAATTTTCACGTGATATTCTTTACGTGAATAGTTATCAATGTTTTGCATGCTAATTTGTAAAATATAAAAGGAAATAAATAATATTTTATCAAATTCGATGTAAAAAAAAACAATAAAAGTGTTTGAAAATCAAAGAATACTTCTACGTGTACAATGGTGACTCGTGCTACAAGAAACAAAGAACAGCGATCGGAAGGCTTTAAAAGAGCGAAATCTAAAAAGAGTATAAAGAGAGACAGAGAGAGAGATAGGAGAGGGTTAAGAAGTGGAAAAAAAAGAGGGAGAGAGAGAGAGAGAGAGAGAGATAAGCAGTTGATCTAAATTGAATAATACCCAATTACGTACTGTTTATTACAGTATGCCTACAAAATCAAAAAAACAACAAATCATTTAGGCAGCGTTAAACACTGTTAACTTAAAGATAAATGGGGATCAGAATAGCATAATTAACAAATTAACCGATTTACACAACTTCTCACTACACGCTGTAACAAAGATTTTTGAAAAGAAAAAGCTGAGCTAAACGAGATGATCGCAAAGCTGCTGCTATCTATAACTGTATAGGAAAGAGATGAATAGAAGGCATTCCATTGAAACAGGAAAAGACAACTACACGTAACATAACAATCGGAGCTTATGCTCTCATGCATATAATACATAATGAAGAGGTTACAAAGAGAATAATAATGAAAAAGAGGAAAATGTGCAGAATCGGTATAGAGGAATGAGGGATCGCAATTTGTAGGAATCAGTGCCTAATACAGCCAAACGGATTAAAGATGATTAGCCCTACGGGCTTGGAGTATGGTCGCTGGGCGACTGTAAAAGCTTGAAGAATAAATGATTATAATATATGAAGTATAAGCAGAGCGAGAAAGAGAGGAAGGCGTATAGTTAAGAAGAGAGAGGAAGTACAACAACTAGAGAGAGAGAGAGAGAGATAGAGAGAGAGAGAGAGAGAGAGAGAGAGAGAGAGAGAGAGGGAGGAGGAAAGTATACTTGTGTTCTTAACAGTATAACTTCAGTTAAGCTACTGGGGTTGAAGAAGGGGAAGGATGGGCAGAAACTGGACGGAGATCCATTGAAGCGCAGACCCTGGGACTCAAATTTGCGTTGCTATCAGTATATGATGAGCATAATGCAATGATTTCGTTATTAAAGGAGATAATGAAGCTGGCAATGAAAGAATTCATCTCAGATGGCAGTGGTGAATTCGAATTTCTCGTAAAACGAGTTTCTCAATGATGCCTATCAAAGTCTAACTCTGGTAATATGCATATTGGAGATGATCAATTTGATTTTCTAATGGCAAGATTACCTTAAAAATAGTTTTTTTAAAAAAATAAATTTCTTTCCATATTAGAAGAAGCTACTTGAGCCTATAAGAGTGAGGAGGGGGAGATGGGGAAGAAGATGCGATGATAGCGGGAGATTGGTGGGGTGCGAGAGAGGGGGGGACACAAACGATGTAAGCTTAATGATGCTTACATGCGTTCATTCTAGTAATGCTGTAGATGGGCCATACAAAGACTACTCTAATGTATCTCAACGAAATTCTTAAACTATATCGTATAGTTATAGCAATATGTAATATACCCTGCTTATACTATACGAATAATTAAAACGAGAGTGAAAGAAAAAAACTTTTTTTTTTCATTTTTCAGGTAACATGAGCCGCTCTTTGTACATATAAAACAAGGCTAACAACGCATCAGACGAATACAACAAGTAATTGAAAAATAAAATAAAAAATGAAAACGAAGAAACAAACTGACTGACATCATACATGGATGTTGTTTGTTATTTGTATTTGAGATGATGAAGCTCTCTATTGAATCTGCTCTCTTGTCTTCTCTGTTGTTTCCTATTTGGGAGGGTGGAAGGGGAGCTTTAGGATGGTATAAACGATTTCTACGTGAAGGCAGTTGGGCATGGAGTATGGTGGGAGAAGGGACTTCACGGGGAAAGGAGCATGTGACCGGTGATTGGGGTAAAAAGCTGAATTGCTAAGGCAAATGATGTACAACTGTACCAGAAAATATTAGTTGAAAATAAAAATCTTAACAAAGAGCACACACAGTTCTCTTTGTATAAATGAGAATAAAGAGAGAGAGAGAGAAAGAGAGAGAGAGAGAATGAAACAAGGTCTTAGCACACAACACTAAATGCAATCTAGGCTCAAACTGATTACTACATATACTGTGTTCCCGTCGTAAATATAAAAGAAAACACGGAGGATGACGAGACCATGAACGAGAGAAATGACAAAAGAACGTAAAAGCCGGCCA
The DNA here is from genome assembly GCA_030370435.1 of Auanema freiburgensis. Taxonomy (NCBI): domain Eukaryota; kingdom Metazoa; phylum Nematoda; class Chromadorea; order Rhabditida; family Rhabditidae; genus Auanema; species Auanema freiburgense. The sequence goes on from CM059366.1 coordinate 1,499,786, forward strand.
GCCGGCCTGACACGCGTACTCAAGCACACGCTTATGCGAATGATAATTTAAATTATAAAATAGGTTTTTGTCGATAGATACAATACAATCCTTCTAGGAAGAATGATGTGAAGCTAAGCGATAATACGGATGCTATGGAAGAAGATGTAAAGGGGTTATAAGGATTCAAAGGGGCCTTGGGGGATGGGGGGAGGGGGTGAGGATAGAAGGAGCTAGAGACAACGTAAGGTATGGTCCTAATGGGATGGGAAGGAAGAGTTGAAGGGAGAGAGGGCAGGGAAAGGCTGGAAAGAAATCATTAGCATATGCATGATGTCATTTGCTCTATATCATTTGCCCATCATCCAGAGGTTTAGAACTCTGCGAGTCCGTGTGAAAGATCTGGGTACCAATGGGGGGGGGGGGAAGGGGGCGAGGCCCCGTTACGGGCAAATGCGCTTCTAACTATATATGGTATAATAGAGCTATTATATAGTTATTGATGAAGATGATGATACAGAATATACGAAAGATAAGAGATAAACGTCCAATGAAAACATAATTAAAGTTTTTTTTTCTTCTTTTAAAATAGGCTAGTAAGTTGGTTTCATATGGTTAATAATGCTGTTGGGAAACTGTTGATGAGCTGCTGAACCGCCTTGTTGCGTATAACGTTGAATGTTCTCCAGCGGTGTTATCATATTAAAGCTGAAAATAATATAATTTTATATTATATAATTAATATAATATAATATATAAACAATACCCTGTCGGTCTTTCTGCTGATTTGATATTATTCTGATAATCAAAGTATGTTCTGGATGGTCGGAAATTAAGCAATTGAGTAAAAGCTGAATTTGGTATTCCAGAATTGTATGGATTAGCTTGTCCAGCAGCCGAAACAGCTTGATTCATCATTGCTTGATTCATAACTGATTGACCTTAAATATAGTTATTGATTAATTCATCTTTAAACAATTTTATTGATTGATATATTCTATTGTCATTAATTCATTCATTAGCATACTGTAGGAGATACAGTAGCTGGGTTGATGTATCTATGAGATACGATACTGATCATGTTAAAGGTGAATACTGTTAAAGTTAAAAGTTGAAAGAAAGATTCAAATGATCCCTCAATAACGATCAATCTTGTACTATTGTCGTTCCTCTTCTCACGAAAAACCAAAAAATGGCTGGTCAGACCAGACTACCGTTATTATCTCTGCACTCTCTTCATATTCATATACAATCTCATTTGTCTAGTTGTCGGTCGTTCTCTTACTATACATTGAACATTTCGATTTGCAGTCGTCTGTCTGTTTGGTTACACGGAATCAGGTTAACCTTTACGATTAGAGAGTTCGTAGAAGATAGAACGAGACATCTGGACAATGATGGGAACGATGTTCTTACAGAAAGCCATTTCGCACCTTTTTTTTTTGCATTCTGTCTTCTCTCCTAGATTATAATTATCTTTGATGCAGAAGATTTTCCCTTTTTTAGATTCCGGAACGATATGGACATGAAAGATAATGTGAAGTAAAGTGTGAGATCAGCAGAGATACACACATACATAACATAGATGAAGTGAGAGAGAGAGAGAGAGAGAGAGAGAGAGAGAGAGAGAGAGAGAGAGAGAGAGAGGGAAAGAGAGAGATACATAGAGGGAGAGTGAGATCGAAATTTCATAGTTGTCATCGGACTGTAAAAAATGACTGCTGACGGCGACAACGACGACGACGACGTTCACGACGATCATCGTCAGGCTTTCTATAGACGACAGTGCCATCGTTTTAGCCGGTTCTAGGTCATTTCAGTCAACGACAGACATTCTCAGAACGATATATTAATAAAATGAAAAAGAAAAGGAAAAAAATGACTGCCAGACAATGTTAGATGAGAAGAGAGATTGTCTGAAGGATAAGTAGTTCTCGATTAGGACAGGTTAACGAATACTGAAGGAGATAGAGAGAGTGGAGGGATTTCATCAGACGTTCAGAAGTTCAATATGAGATAGTTCGAGATATAACAGTCTGTTTATCTTTTGGAATATCATATTGACTGATTATACGTATAGATAAGAGGATACTTACTTATAGCAAACTGTTGAGCATCATGTGATTCTGCCATTCCAGGCACAGCTTGATTCCATAAATCTAATTGTTCAGCTCCGAATTCATTACGAAAACTGGGTATCGTTAGGATGAGAATGATTATGCTTAAGCTTACCTTATTCCCGATGTTCGCGTTCTATCTGAATGCTTTGTCATGTGCTTTTGAAGATATGTCGCTTGAGTATATGATTTACCACAAAACGGACATATATGAACCTGAATATAAGCTTAGATCAATCTGAATTGACTTGTATGAGATACCTTGAGATGTTTTGATTCTTTATGTTTCGGAATATGATCCAATAAGCTTTGTTCATCAGCAAAGCATTTATAACAACTATAAGTAATGACGTCATCATATATACAAACTATATGATATACTATACCTATTGCACTTATAAGGCTTATCAGTTTGATGACAACGTGAATGAGATTGTAAATTACTTAATTGACTAAATGCTTTTTCACATCCAGTAAACTTGCACTGTAAACATTCATCTTATAAGCTTCATTCATCTAGCTTTGATCTATACCTTATATGGCTTTTCACCTGTATGAGTTCGTATATGTTGTTGTAAGTGAGATAATTGTGTGAACTGAAATATGCAAATGAAGTCTCATCTTAAGCTTCTATTCATTGTTTCTACTCTTCCATATACCCATTCAATGTTTGAAATCCTCTGAGGATATGAGATTTGAGTTCAGTAGGCAGACAGACAAAGAAGACGAATGAGAGGTTATACATGATTTGGTGAAAAGACCTTGAGCCCGCAGGCAAAAACCGGACTAACCGGCACATAAAAAATAGCTGAGAATCAGCAAAAAAAATGAAAAAAAAAACTGCTGTCGTATGAGAGAGTATATGAATTGAGGAGAGTCAAAAGTATTAGAGATAGATTGAAAAGGAGGTCTGAGTCGGACGTACTTTACTGGAAAAGCGATTTGATGGTTGTTCTAATGACCCTGTCCATGACTTCTAGTTAGCAGATGGATGGATCACTTTCTTTTACCTAATACGGTAAGAAACGTTTTAAAGACGATCAACGGACGAGATGCTTTGAATGAGTGAAAGTTACGGTAGAACAAGGACTTGATACCATTGAGCTTCTACATTTCATCACGAACTGCATAGTCAGCATAGTATAAGATGTTATAGTATGAGATAAGAACAAGCAGGTGTATCAGAGACACAGAGAGAGAGATAGAGAGAGGTGGGGGGGGGAAGAGAGAGTTGGAGAAGCAGCGTAAGCCCGAATAGGAGAAGTACGTGATGTTTAAGACTAAAGAGAAAAAGGAAATAGAAAGGTTAACAATCTCAATATCTTACAGTCCCTTTTCTTTTTTTTTTGTTTGAAGTATTTGTTTCTTTCACTTACAATCATTCTCTTTTTCTCTTTTAAATCTTCTAATTTTCCCTTTTCATTCTTTTCGAAACTCGGAAATGTTGCGAAGAGAGCTGTTTTTTGCGTTTGCTAAACAAACTTGAGCAGATCTCTTTTTCCAATTTTATAATTCTCTCCCTCTTTCTCAATCTATCATTCGTTTAAAAAACGGCTGGCTGGTTCGAGTGAATTTGCAAAGAGATTGAAGTATTGCTAGAGGTGACAGGGGTATTATACAGGACGAAACACAAAGAGAGAAACAGAGAGAGAGAGAGAGTATGCATGAGAGAGGGTAGGAGACACACAGAAGAGTATAACAGAAGAACTATATAGAGGGAAGAGAAGGAATTCCAATGCAACCGCTCAATCTGTTCAAAACTTAATAAAATGAGCAGAGGCACGTGTTTACGTCAGTTAGTTCACGTGACCTTTTCACGTACAGTTACAGTATGCTAATGTACGTGATATATATCATAGCATATGTAAGCATATACGGAAAAGCTTCAATCAATAGACGAACATGTTCGCACTTTCTTTCATTAATCCGGTTTTTTAAATGAAAAAAATGTGGACAATGGTCATATTGATTCGTCAAAAAACGACTGAGCGAATGTTACATGAGGCTTCGATGAACAGAGAGAGAGAGAGAGAGAGAGAGAAGAAGGCGAAAGTCGTAGGAAAGAAGACGAAGTTGAGTTTTGTGAGACAAACAGCTTGATATCATACAAATAGCATCTTCTATATCTATATATTTGTATGAAATAACGTATATTCGATACAGTAGTAGAAGAGGACGTCTATGATTGGCTACATGCGAGTATACAGTAAGATGTCGCAGATGGAATGAGACGTTTTCAGAGAGACAATGCTAGCGTAATGGCCTCGTAGAGGTCGCTTATAGGTTTCTTCAAAGTTTCTTAAAGTTGATTTCAAGATTAAAATATGGGTTGTAAAGCAAATGTTCTTCTTTTGAATGCTTCCTTCATTACAGACCAACAAGAAGATGATGGAGTGGGATGTTGGAGAAAAAAAAAGTTTTTTTTGACCCATCGACAACACCCCCAACTCGAATAGTTTGTCGGCCATTCTTAGAAGATTGAACTGTTACCAGTAGAATTGATTAGACTTTCGGATAGATGAATGAGAGTGATTGATATGAATGATGTTCGATTACAAGAGCTCATGTACATACCTAACAAAGCTTCCTTCTAAACATCTTGACAAGCTTTCATGTTAAGTGTGTGATCTTATGCTGTTCATCTCAGTCAGCCTCAACAGTTGTAAATGGGTGGATCATAACTGAAGCAAAGAAAGCAACAAGCTGCTGCCCGCTTTCAAGCAAAGAGAGAGAGAGAGAGAGAGAGAGAGAGAGAGAGAGTGAACAGCTTTGATCAATAATTGGTCTGATTTCTATTGTTTGCCCTTAAAAAACGGCTGGACAAGTCGACAAATCGATTGAACTGACTTCATCGACTGTTTCGATGAAACATTGGCGGATGACGAACGTTAAACAGCTTCGTTCGAGACAGTCGTATAGCATTCAGTGCATAAGATATGTGATTCGTCATCATAACCGTGTTTTGTTTCGAAAAAGGAGAATCACATTGATCCAAATGAAATCATTCGTCGTAGATGGAGCAGCTGTTTGGCCTTTTTTTTTGTTTCAAACAAAAAAATGTCAAAAAAAGTAGGATAAGAAGGGAGAACATATGGAGACAGTAAGGACAGTTGCGACAACCGTACATTGTTCCTTTCAACTTATCAATCGACAATTGAAATGAAATGAAAAGACAATGAGAATATTCAAATAACCAATGACTTAATAGTATTTCAATCAAAACAGATACACAGAGAGAGAGAGAGAGAGAGAGAGAGAGACTTATAGAGGTAAAGAGAGATATGATAGACATTAGAAGAGAGTTCAAGATATCAATTTGCATACAAATTATAAAAACAAAATGAAAGAAAAAATAAAAAAAAACTTTTGAAAACTCACTTTCTTGCCGCAATACTGACAAGGACCGAATGGCTTAATGCCTAAATGGATTCGCATATGTTGGGAGAGGTACGAGCTGTTGGCAAAGGACTTGATGCACTTAAAACGAAATTACTTAGTATTATCATGTATACAGAGAGAGAGAGAGAGAGAGAGAGAGAGAGAGAGAGAAGACGGCTTGAAAAGGTAAAAGCTTGAGCTTCTGCCTATTCATATATGATAATGACGTACCTGATTGCATTTGTATGGTTTAGCCTCCCGCATCTGCATCTGCTGCTGCAGTTGCCCGACGTCCGGTTTGGTTTCAAACTAAAACATAAATCTTAATTATGCTTTAACTATATGATATAATAAAATAAAGTTGTTGTTGTCTTTTTAAAATATATTAAAAAAGGCTTTTTAACCTGAAATGCTGTCTTATTCTCCATGGAGATACGAGAAGAAGGGAGAATAGTATGAGAAGGAAGAAGTTTAATTAGATTATGTCCATCAAAAGATATAACTAACTACTGAAGATGGTATTAACTATATCATATAACATAATACGATAAACAATCGAATAGACACTAGTAGTTGCACTGCGTGTGAGTGTATGTGTGTATGTGTGTGTGTGTGTTTGAGTTCAAAGTGAAGAAAAAAGGTAAAGATGAACAACGGAAGAAGAAGAAGACATCGACGACGGGAGCTTTTTTTTTTTCTTTTTTTTTGCCTTCGAATACGAGACTATTATCGCTTCGGGAAAACGGCTGCCGGCCACTTTTTTTTTTGTTCATCACATCGGCCTTAAAAAGAAGCGACGAGGACATCGTCGTCGACACCCAAATGTGACTTCAGATTTCGATTATGGAAATGATGGGGGGGGGGAGGTATGGACGAGAGAGCGAAGAAGATGCTTCTCCTCCATGAATCATTCAGCCAATTAAAATTTGAAAAAAAAAAGAATGAATTGAGAAAATCAATACGTATGTAATGCATGTGCTTGTTTGTTTGTGTTTATGCAAATGATAAGCAGAGAAAGTATAAGATGAGACATCTTGTATTCTTAAAATGGATTTTGCGAAGCTTATACTGTGATACAATAAGAAAGATGGTAGCCGTTGTGCACGCTAGAATTGTTTGGAGGCGGAGTTAAGAAGGTGTGTACGAGTGAAAGAGTGAGAGAGAGAGAAAAAAGATAAAAAAGAGAGAAATAAAGAGAAAGAGAAATGGGTGAGGAAGGAAAACGAATGCAACCGCTCTTCATGTTTGAAAAATTTTTTGTAAAAAAATGAAATTGTTAGATGATGAAGTTCACGTAAACATTTGAATATTATGTTGATCGCGTGAACAGCACGTGAACATATAGTATACATATAAGAGAGAGAGAGAGTATGATATATGAAGAGAGACACATATCAATACAGTATGCTAATTACGAAACAACGTACGTATGATAAAGAATGAATGGATTTGAGAGACTTTGCCCTCAAGGCAATTTCAACTCAAACAAAAAGTATATCAGGTGTCAGACGTTTGTTCATATATTGAAATGAATGAAAATCAAAAGAAACGCAGCTTCCGCTCATTTATTTTTCAATTCGAAAGAAGCTCAATGAATGAGATGCGAATGTAAAAAGAAATCAAAAAAAGGCGTTTGAAACTTAATCAGATGCGGGGGGAGGGAGGAGAAGGGAGGGAGGGAGGAGAAGGGAGGGAGGGAGCATGAAGAGAAGAGTCGACTCTTCTCTCTTAACTGCCCCCCCATACATAGGTTCAGATGTCGCTGCTAGAATATGATAAACCTGATTTGAAGAAGATGAAGAACTCGATAGAATTATTGGTATATGTGATGTGATGTGTGTGTGTGTAACCGAATATAAGGAAATGGAAAAGTTGATTGGAACGTCATCACAATGAAACGAATCATTAAGGGAACTTCATCTATCATCAGAGATAAGAGCTGAGATGAGAAACAGTGACTGTTTTATGAAAAAAAAAGAAGAAAAAACCATTTTTTTTCCAAACATCACTTATGTAATTATCATTTTGAGAGATAAGGAAGATGGTAGAATGAGCTGTGTGTGTGTAAGACAGTCAGCTCACCATCGATACTCTCTCTCTCTCTCTCTCTCTCTTTCTCACCCTGCACTCCGTTGTGTCACCTCAGGGCGTTCAGATATTCAATGAATGTCTGTAGATTTTTGAGGGCGATTTCATGCGACAATCGAAGCACCCTTTTGCGTACATCCAGTCGTTTTTTGGATGGCTTTGTCGTTTTTTAGGTCGACACCCATTTCCAGATTGCCTAAAGGGCGGCTGTTGGGAGGGAAAAGAAACAATAAATGAAATGGAAAGTACAGAATATAGAAGGGGGGGGGGGATTGAATGAAGGATGAAGAGGAAAGCGAACATAAAAAAAACGGCTGCAAGGATCAGGATGGATGGATGAGATGAGAATCGAAAGTCAGTTTGCCACACGACAAGCTTCGTATGGAGAAAATGACAAATTGTTTTGAATTTCAGCCACGCAGAGAGAGAATTGCAGTTTCAATCAATTTGAAACTTGACAGTACGGTAAGTGCTGAACACTGTGTATAGAAGATGGAAGGAACAGGGGGAAGTATGGGTGGGTGTTAGGGGGGAAAGGGTGTGTGGTAGATGGCGAATGAAAAGAGAAGAAGATGACAACGACGTATAAGCGAATGAAGGCTAATAGCTTCAAGTTGCGATATGGAAGTTTCTTTGTTGTAAAGATGAGGTTGTAGTCTTGTTGAGTTACAAAAAAAAAATGATTTTCACACACACACACACACACATACAGACTATGAGAGAATGCAGAAACAGAGACACATACTCAGAGTAAGAACCACCGAGAGAGAAACAAACTTTGGAAAAAAATGAAAAGAAATGATGAAAAGCTAAAGAAGGTCATTGGGCTAGGCGACGATGAGAAAAAAACAGCTTCTGCTATCCTTCCTCTCTCTTTCTGCATATTATCTTCTCTTACATGTTCAACTCTCTCTCTCTCTCTCTCTCTCTCTTTAAAGATGTACCTTCTCTCCCTCTATAGATAGAGAGGGAGAGAAAGGGAGTCCTTACAAACCTTAAATAGTTCAATCTCGACCAAGTCCTATCAAGACTTTTCAGTTTGTTCGTTTCATTGTGATCGAATCAAACTTTTTTTTTGTTGCTGTTCGCTCTCTCTGCCACACTACTTCTTCATGGCTTGTAAAATTGACCAAAAAAAAAAAAAACGGCTCATAAACATATGGGTGGTTGAATGATCAGACTCTATTCGCTGTTACGCATATAGAAGATGAGGAGAATAGAAAGGGTGAGGAGGAGACAAACGATGATGTGACTGGCTGAATTGGAAGAGGAGTAAACGTCTCGATGAGCACATTACTTCAATTATAGAATATGGTATTGTAAGTGAAATGAACTGAATGTTAGACGAAGAGCAAGTTACAAAGACGATAAGACAGAGGAAGTTGTCTACTATCTATAGAAATAGCAAATGAAATGCAACATTCTTATGATCAAGAGATACACACAGAGAGAAGGGCAATGAAAGTGTGTGAGAATATGGAAGAGTCACTGCGAATGATCATTGACGATGTCTATGGCTGATCATTTGAAGCTTCTGAATCGATATATTCATTCTTCTTATTCTTCTACTACTAAAACGACTAGATAAGACGTTTCTGTCTATGAATGCACGTGTGGATTACGGTACTTTTGAATTGTGAGAGAAAATAGGAAAAGCGAAATGAAGAGAGAAAGAGAGAGAGAGAGAGAGAGAGAGAGAGAGAGAGAGAGAGAGAGAGAGAGAGAGAGAGGGAAGAAGAAGATGAGAGAGAAAAAAAATGTATAATTAGTAGAGAAATGGAAAGAGAGACAGGAATAGATTCAATGACTACAAGAGAGCTTAGAGTAGAACGAAGGACAGTAGGGAGATTCAGGTTTCCTTGGAGTCTTGTAACCTTACCTCCGTTCACAAAAATGCTAACGCCTCGCATCTTGACAACCATGAAAGGTATAGGACGCCTCTCTCTCTCTCTCTCTGATAACCTCTGATGTCATCTGCCACAGTCTTGCTCTCTCATTTCAAAGCAGTAAAACGGTGTTTTTAACATTTTTTTTAGTTCGGACACTGATCATTGTTGTTCATATTTGGATGGATTACAGCTAACATCATAAGAAAAGCTTTGAACTAACATTAGCAGCTGCATTGAGGAAGTGTTGATAAGCCACAGCTGATAATACCATATTTGGAAGAGGAATATGATGTAGATGATGGATATAGGATGGTCGAATGATGCTTATCGTCAATACTCTTAACTTCTAATATCTTACTTGTAGGATGAGTCAGATAACAGAGAGAAAGTAACAGAGTAGTATGAGAAGCCTTTTGTAAGATGATGATTGGCTAACTCAAATCGTCTACCTCTATCTATTCACAATAGCTAGAAGCTTACAAGTGTAATGTATGGAATAGTGAGGGAAAGTCTCTTCTAGTAGAGAATATGTATTTTCTCTCAGAATGCTCTTACAAAACACAGAAGCTATAAAGCTATGACTATGCTATGAATACAGTTATGAGTGTAAGATGAAGTTGACGAGGTTGATGACGACGACGACGACGACGACAAGACCGAACACTTGCTTTTCCAGCAAAAACGATGGCGACAACGTAAAAGACGTTGTTACTTAGTCTCTTATCAGTTCGTCCCGTTGAAATTGGTTCTAAGTGATAAAAAAATATAGCGTCTTAATCGATATAATTAGTTATTCGCTTATATGGCAACTATTTTTTGAACGCCCTGAGGCGCTTATGTCAAGAGCGAATAGATAATCAGTGCCACTCGTTCATATAAAAATGATTTGAAAGACGTTCGTTCTCTATCAGTTTGACAGCACAATCTTCTCTCTCTCTCTCTCTTTCTCTCTTAACCTTTACCTCTTACTCTTTCTCTATCTATTCCTTACTCTCTCTCTGATAACATATTGTTTTTGTGTATCTCGTTTTTTTCTTCTTTACATTCCCCTTTTTTCATTTGAAAAAATAATTTATTAAAGACCATTTGGCCTTAACTATAGGCTTAGATAAGGTAATGTCATGGGGACAGCCGAAAGGAGTTACAAAACGTGATTGCGCTTTTCCTTGTCAAGACAAAGAGAGAGGGAGAGAGAGAAAGAGAGAGAGAGAGTTAAGAAGGTGCTTCTCACACAACACAGAATGTGAAAGGAGTGAAGCTTTAAGGTTCTCTATTTAAGGAACTGTAATGTGAAATAAAAAACTGCGAAAGGCTACATGTGTGTGAGCAATGAAGTGAGTGAAACGTTCGTAGCCTGAGGCAACCATAAAGCCAAGTTGTGAGAGTAGAGAGAGAGAGAGAGAGAGAGAGAGAGAGAGAGAGAGAGAAAGGGTAGGGAGGGTTGTTGAAATGAGATGAGTCACATGAAAAACTGTGAGAAAATGAAAAGTTTTTATTTCAAAAAACTACTTTTGACTCAAAAAAATAATTAAATTCTTCTAATTTTAAATGAAAATTGTCTTCACTTACCGTATCATTATGGAATAATTAGGTCTTATAGCATTAATTATTTTGAAAAATGAAATTCCAAAAGAAGATTGAGAATGTGCTTATGCTTGAAGACAAGAAGAGGTGAGAGGGAGAAGCTGAGAGATCTTAGGAGCAGCACATCGTTTGGAACATCTTCCTACTTTGCTTCTCCACCTCAGCACTCCCATCATCAGCAGCATCATCCACGTTCACAGTGACAGTGATCGAGAGAGAAATGGAAATGAGAAAAAAAAATTTTTTTTTTCCTTCTCTTCGAACAAAAAAATGCCTGTGGGTGGAGGATTAGAAGAAGTACATCATCATCATCATCTTCTCTTTCAACCAAAAAAATCTCGTCTATTTGTCCCACATTGACGCTTTTTTATGTTCAGCTGACCCCCATTCGCAGACGTTTTTTAGAGAATCAACGTGATTTGCAGACGTTTTTTGTCCTTTTTTTGATGTCCCCAACCCCCCCCCCCTCTCATCTCTCTCTGACTCTCTATCTGCTAACCATCTTTCTCTTCGTTTCATCATCAACCTTTATTTTCTCTCAATTTCTACGCCTTCGGCTATGTATACACACGCATCGCATACCATCTCTCTTTCTCTCTCTCTCTCTCTCTTTGTCTGTACTTCAACTTTTGCTATCTCTTCATCTATCCTCTAATGCTCTCTAACTTTCAGCTCCTGATTAGGCTTTGTCTCTTTTCAATATCCCTTTGATGTGTACCGCCCATCTAATTACCTTTAGCATCAGCTTTTCGAATGTGCTTTCAGCTTCATCATCAAATATGGATAGTGAGAGATGTTTTAAAAAATACAAATTTTATGTATATTTATGGATTGTTCATTAATTTATATTTATACATTGAGCTGTTTCAATTACCTTCGTCTTCATCATTATGCCATGTCAAATGGACATTAGAGGAAATAGCTTGGAGTATGCATAGGCAACAGACAACTAAACACACACGGAACCTTGTTCGAACCTTCTCCTTTCCTCCATTTTTTCCTTTTCCATTCACTCACTTACTCACTCTCACCAACTCTCTCTCTCTCTCTCTCTCTCTCTCATTCATCTATATTCTACGCTAGCCAAGAGAGCGAGTGCACTTTTTCTGACCGTCTCTTGCCCCGAGGGGGTGCCGGCCGGCGCCAGTTCTTTTTTCGTTGATTCTCGCATTCGGACACACTGCCTGCAACCGGCTGCGTCTATCTCTCTTCTCTTTCATTCGGTTCTTATCGCGTTTCGCACTCATCTCTCCTCTTCGTTTGAACGTCGAACATCCGTTCTAGGTCGATGTCGTCGTCCGTTTTTTTGAGGTCAACGAATGTTCAAAAACGTCTGCAATGACCATAAAAGGTTCGTTTTTTTTCTTCTCAATTGAACACACGAGCCTCAAGGTGTGTGTTCGTGGCTGTTAGAAGACTTCCGAACGTCTTAAGACATTGAGCAATGTCTACAGGGTCAGAGAGATAGGGTAATACAATGCTGAATGGAGAGTAAACGACTAAGAGGGTTATAGTTGAGTGATTTGTATGCAATCGCTTGAAACATTCGTTTTGTCGTTCAAAACTATGTCATTGGCCGCTTGGATTATATCTCAGCAAAGGGCATATGCTCTTTGCCAATGAGCCGGCAACCATAACTGACAAGACATCAGAAGCTCCTCCAACTCATGGTCCCCCGCCCTCCTTCTAAACGATTTTTTTCTTTTTTTTTTTCTTCTTCTTCTTCCCTTCAAATTCCTCTTTCTTTTTCTCTCTTTCTCTATATCACTCTCTCATCTCATATACAATCAGCTCCAACCAACAAAGACATTTGGCACAAGTTTCAAGCTTTTGAGAACGATGCTCCACCATCCTATACACGTTGTGAACGGAGATAGAGAGCTGTGATGAAACTTTGTGTCGAATTTGAAAGTGAGATAGAGAGAGAGGAAGATGGAAGAAGAAAGGAAAATGCTACTGCAATGAGAGGTATTGGTAGATAGTGAGGACACGCTGTAAGTGAGCTTCGAACGAAACCATTTTTCCTCGTCCTTCTTTATCATCTTCATCTTCTCCCTTTCCCCACACTTTCAGTTTTTTTATGTTGCTGGCTTTGTACTCACTGAGAGAGAACGGCTCATATAGACTCAAGGAATGTGTAAATGAGAGAGAGATAGAGAGAGAGAGAAAGGGAAGAGCAAAAAAAGAAAAGCCAAGAAAGAACAAACTGCTACAGCACTAAGCTCTAAGATAGCTCAGCTTGATGTTTCTTCTTTTTCTTCTCTCATCTGCTCTTGTCTTCCAGCTTGTCTATCTTTTCCTAAGCTTCCTCTGACAGATGTCCTTTACGGCTTTCTGATCATTTTTCTTCCGTTTAATAAATAAATTTTCCAAAAAAAGTAGAGAAACTCTTGAAAAAGCTGTGCACTCTGGCCATCTTAAGGAAGATGAAGAAGAAGAGAAAGAGCTGGTCAGGCCACCCATATTGGATATCTTCAGACATAAGGTTTTGGGAGGTTCTTTCATTCTCTCTCTCTTTCTCTTTATTACCCTCTCTCTCTCTCACTCTCGATATACCTCTTTTACACTCTCTCTCTCTCTCTGTCTCTCTCTGTCTTTCAGTCTCATACATACGCAAAGAGAAATAACAATATAAGGAGGATGTCGCTAGTTTTCAGTCCATTCATTGTCTTCAAGCTGATTATCAAGTTTTAAAATAAAAAGAAAGAGGGTAAAGAAGCGGAAATAATAAGATAAATGCCTTCTTTGGATAACGAAAATAGAAAAAGAGTTTTCAATTATGGGTGCGATTGAGCATCAACCATGGAATATGGCTTACCATCAGAACAGTTGAAGCTTCAACTGATGAATTTATGAGTTTGTGATCGAGAAGTTCGGTTGCTGTCATACTGGCTGCTTCTAATGCTGCTACTATCTCCTTATGTGATATCTTGAATGATCAGCAGCTTTCTCTTCTGATTATGCGATGCTTGTCTTCGTACGTCGATAGAGACAAGGCTGATCAAGTGTAGAGATGAGATATACGTTAACGATGATTGTAGGATAAGTTAGTGGATGCTTCGGTTATGCTATTGATACTTTTCTAGCTCCTATCCGAATATCCGCTAAGTCCTACAGCCAATGCACCACTACGGTGGTTGTTGTAAGCTGATTAATGATATTGCTGTTGATGGGCTTAACGCTGTATATGTATGCTTATTATCCTTGATCTTCTTCTCCTCTTCTAAGTTGATTGATATCGTCGTTAACAACAGAATTCACACTTGTTAACGTCTTATAATGACGCTAATTATAATATCAGATATATAGTATAGTATACTGCTCTCCAAAACATATAATCAGCGGGGCTGTACTGCACGTGTTGAGCAGACAGTATTCCGATAGATGAAATCCTAATATGGTCTATCTACAAACAAACAACTTTCATGTTTGATAGCTTTCAAAGAGCACAATAATAACAAAATAAAAGACATAACGATTACAAAGGTCATCCATAGTGCAACATAAGAGAAAGAGATGAAGCTTGATTTGCATAATTAAGAATAAGATATTATAAAAGTTGCCATATAAGATGTACATGTTGCAGACGTTTTTCTATTCTGTCTTCGTTTTTCATCTCGTTGGTCCCCAGCTTTTTTTGGAAGCACTGCCAACTAACTAAAAAGCTGGGAAAGGGAAGAAAAAGTGCAGAGCAGTAGCAGACAGAGCCCCAAAAATGGAGAGTGAACGAATGAACGAATGTACGAGATAGCATATAAAAGCTAGAGAGCAGGATGGAATGGGAAAAGAAAAAAAGGATGACTGACTGGGGACCTCAGAGCACTTGGGGGTTGATCGACGTCGACGTCGTGGTCAACGTCAACCAAAATATATGAAATGAGTTAAAAAGAGAGAGGAAAAGCTGAATATTAATGCTCTGATAAAGATGAATTGTAAGTAAAAAGGATTATGATAGTTGCATAGTTAATGCTTAAGAAAGTTCATTTCATATAGTTTCCGAGAGTATGAGAGATAGAAATAGATGGAGATGTGTAGAAAGAGAGAGAGAGAAAGAGAGAGAGAGAGAGAGAGAGAGAGAGAGAGATAGAAAGGGAACACAGGGTGCAATTTTTTCAGTGACGGAGAAGAATTGGCTGAGCAAACAAAACGCAAAAAACGTCTAGGCTTGCATCTCAAAATCATATTTCAATTGAAGAAATGACCAAAGAGAAAGAGTGAATTAGCTTTATCATTTACATTTCACTGAAAATGATACCATAAAAGGATTTTTAAATGGTTAGTATAGGTTATGAGAGAGAGAGATGGACGAAGGTTAAAGGAGAAGTGATGAGAGAGAGGGGGAAGAGAGGTTGAAGAGAAACATTCGCAGCTAACATCTGTGTATTTATATGGGCAAAATGGATAAACGAAGGCAAAAAAACGAAGATTTTTTTAGAAACATAAGACGCAGATGAAGCTTAGTTATGAATGCTTCAACAGCCCTAAAAAGGAAATGAACACTTTTGTAATTATCATGAGAAAGGCATGCAAGCTATATAGGAATTGCAAGAGGGAAATGAGAAAGAGAGAGAGAGATACGTAGAGAGAGAGAGATCTGATAAGTGAATTTCAGAATATAAAAACACAAAAATCGGTCAATTTGAAGAGGACTGGGTGGCTGCTGTATGTGATGAGCTCATTCTCCAGAATGTAGCATTGGCATACATGTAATCTGTCATCGGAAACATGATTACCAAAAATGGAGAACACAAAAAAGAGCTGATTCGATGGAATATTCCAAAAAATGAAATCGGAACTGACAAAAAGCACAAAATGAGATCGAGAGAGAGAGAGAGAGAGAGGGAGAAAGAGGGAGATAGAGAGAGATAAGGAGGGAAAAGTAAAAGAGAAAGGCAAAGAGCAAGATATCAGTAATGTTATAAGCAGAAGTTGCCAAGTTGAGTGATGTTTCAACCAAGTTTGTCCTTTTGGTAAGATAATCTCAACAAAAAAATGATGATGGAAGCTTGAAAGAGAGAGAGAGAGAGAGAGAGATAATGATAGAGAGTGATAAAGAGAGACAGTGAGAGATGGAGAGATGTGAAAGAGATAAAGATACATTTTTTTTGTTAAAGTATTGTTTGACGTAAGAAGAACACAAGTAAACAGGATGTTCAGAAAAAGCAGGGAATGCCCTTTTGGGAGAGATGGAGTGTAAGTGTCTAGACACAGAGATAGAGAGAGAGAAAGAGAATGGAATAGCAAGGATGTGTAAAGGGCATAGAGAGTATGAAGAGATTATGGGGAAGAGAATTGAAGGAAAAGCTGGACGATGATAAAAAAAAAATATTGAAAAGTAGAGAGAGGAGTTCAATTGACTGGTCAGTGAAGAAAAAAAAAAGTTGAAGAGCCGAAAATGGAAACCAGCAAGTTGGGCATTGCTTTGAAAAAAGTACAGCTGAACGCTGGACAACGTCGATCAATGGGAGAGCAGAGAGCAAAAAATGAGTGGAAAAGAGGAAGAGAGAGGGAGAGATAGATAGAGGGAGATGGTGGCTGGCTCGTTGGTTCGTTGGCTAGGGGGAGGGTCTGGGACGATGACGGAACGACAGAACGACTTACGAGAGAAATAAAGAGAAAGAGCAAAAAGAGAAAAAATTGGGAAATGCAAGAGAGAGAAAGAGATAAAGAGAGTTCAATGAGGTTGAGAGAGAAATAAGAAAACGAGATTTTCACGTTTTAGATTGAACGGGGGGGGGGTGAAATGGTGATGAGATAGCTGTTGCTCTGAGATTGTATGATGTAGAAAGCTGAACAAGATTAAGAAAATGATAGTCTTACAGAGAGAGAGAGAGAGAGAGAGAGAGAGAGAGAGAGAAAGATAGAGTATGATATATAAATGGATAGAGAAGTAAGTATAGATAGAGAGGGAGAGATAGAAGACTAAGGAGGTTGAAAGGCAATGAGGATATGTGGCAAAAAGAGAAATGAGCTTAAAAAGCCTTAAGCGGTTGTCGCCAAAATGTTGATGAAGCTCTAAGCATATTCCATAAATAGTTACTTTCGTTGTTCATTACATTGGGATGACTATATCATAATGGAAATGACCTCTCTAGCAGTGAAATCTCTCTCTCTCTCTCTCTCTCTCTCTCTCTCTCTCTCTCTCTCTCTCTATCACCCTCTCCTTAATTGATTATGCAAAATACAAAATATAATGTTTTCTTAAAAGTTTTTCATCATTATTACGCTTCGTCTTTCCGTTCGATGTTTGATAATTGGATTTTCATATTCATCTCATTATTTATATGTTTCGTTAATGCTTCTGCATGAGAATGGCGATTGATGAAGAAAAAAATGAAGAAAAATGAGCAAATTCTAATGAAGGAGAAATGAAGGAGGGCATAATGGGAAGAGGATAGAGAGAGAGAGAGAGAGGTGAGAGGGGGGGGGGGGGTAAGAGAAGAAGCATTTAATGAAAATCTCTTTTAACTTTCAAAAACATTGATTCCGTTGGTCCTTTTTTTGGGTTTCTTCCTCTTTTCTCCTTCTTTCTCATCATCATCATCTTCTTCTTCCTATTTCTTATTTCAGTTCAAACTTTCAATGCAATGTGAGCTCAAAGTGGACAGTGTTCGAGAGAAAACGATGTTGCCAAATTCTGTTTGTTCATCTCGACGTCGTTCATTGCGCTGTTCATAGATTTTTGCATTCAATCTTAATGCACCTTTTCTTCTTACAAAATAAGTTTACGTGAACTCTGACGACACGTGGCGGAGACAACAAAAAAGCGAAACGGATTAACACGGTCAAGTTATAACACCTTAAGGCGTCATGAACATTGAGATTCATTGAGTGAGTGAATGAACATTCGCATACATCATTCTAATGATATCGTTAAACACAATACAAGTGTTTGGAGACTCAAACACATACATTAAAGGCTAATTGGCAATCATATGTTGTTTATGAAATCAATTGGTCTTGCCACGTTACGTGAAATCCGAGACAGTCCGTTCCACGTAAAAGTCACGTCGGATATGATGCGTAACGTAGCCGTAGGTCATTGTAAGTGCATAAACGACACAGGACGGTTGCATTCGAGAAGTAAAAAAAAAAAGAAAACATATGACATGTAAACAAGTGTGTTGTAGGAGCATAGTCAATGAACAACAACAAGTCAGATGAGATGGTATGAGGTAACATTGATGTTTCGGTTCGTAAAGCAATAATTTCGTATTTAGAATTTTGGTTCAAAGAAGATATTGTGATTTAAGCGCCAAAATCAAAAAGAAAATAAAAAACTGCTGTGTCTCTTTCAGTCAAATTTCATTTTTTGTGTGCGTGGATTTTCCAGGCACGAACTCATTAGTTACTTGGACGACTACACGGTAAATGTAGAGATGATGGTTATGTGAGAGAGTGTGAGAAGTGTATAACGATGAGCAGCAACACGTCTCCAAGGGCATCCACACACAGCCCAGTTGATGATGACAGACGTTTTTTTTCTTCTTCTTCATCGGTTCTTTTTTTCTTGTTGTTGTCTTCATTCTCACTGTTTGAAGGCATTTCTCCATCTTTTTTTATATGTCTAACAATCTCATTATACTATATACTATATCATCCATTAATTTGAATATGGGTAAGTGGGTTGACGAATAATGATGATGATGATGCCTATGTAAGATTTCCGTTTAGCTATCTGACCTCCTGAAACGTTAGTGCAAGCCGACGACAAATTTCTTAAAACACATCTGGGGATGAATGTTCGCTGCTTATTGTGGTCATCAGATGATTGGCGAACGAAGACAAAGTGCTAAGGAATGAGGGACAGCAAAAGAAATGTGTGTGTCCGAGGAAGTTTTTTTTGAATTCCAACCACATATTTCATTTAGAGGAGGATGAAAATAAAAAATTCCGGAAAAGTGAATGAAATATGAGAAAAAATGGAAAGTTTTAAAAGTTGCTCAACTCTAGATGTGCAGTTACTGCGAGAAAAGGCAATGCTAGTTGACGGGTAAGCTGGTGGTGGGGGGGGGGTGAATGTAGAACGCAAGAGTTGGAGTGCAAGAACGGTTTAAAGAGAGTATGAGAGCAAAGGAAATATGTAAAAAGAAAAACTTCATGACTGACTGAATGTTGCAAATGAAGAGCAATTGCAACTGAGAACGACAAAAGAGAAAATGAGAGAGAGAGAGAGACAGCTTCAGGGTTAGTGAGTGGAAGAGAGGTGTAAGTGAACGAACCCCCAAAAGAGGTAATGATGATGATCAATGAAAGAGAAGCTTCTTGTAAAGAGAGTATGTTAAGGAGGGTGTGTAGATGACTTTACTGGTCAAATGAAGCATATGATTATTCATATTATAACTACTCAAGTAAGAAATCTGATTTCCAGCCCATAATAGCCGATTGAATGAGAATGTTCAAATGAAAGAAAAAAAATTTTTTTTTTCTTTTCCTAATTGAAATTTGAGAAGTTTAATCGCCGACCTTCCCATTATTGAAACAAATTTTCTTTTTTGTCATCTTCATTAAATAAAAATAGAATATGAGCCGTGCAGGCGATATGATGATGTCAGGAACGGAAAGGAAGTGGGAGGTTTGCGAACACACCGAGAGACTTCATCTCAGACAGTCAAAAGCGAGTAAGCTCAGCTCAGATTACAGGCGTTTCTCTTTCTTTTCATTTTGTTTTGTTTCATTGACGATAGATGGAAGTAAAGCGAAAAGTACAAACGGAACATGTCCAAGAGAAACAACTTCGCTCACTTTGAAGGTAACGAGAAGCTGAACTTGTTTTCAAGTCATCTCATATGGTGAGTAATGAGAGAAGTTTGAAATCATTTCATTTACAATTCGGAAAGAATTGAAAAAAAAAACGAAAGTTTCTTCGTCTTAAACGAAAATTAAAAAAAAAAAGGAGAAGAAGAGACAGAGAGAGAGAGATACGAACAGAGAGAAAGGAGAAGAGAGAATAAGACAGTCAGTATGAGGTCATAAGCTTTGTATGGAAATGGACCAGATGTTCAAACTTTTGACCATTTACAGTATTTCAATTGAAAATTCAAGTTTCGGATGGAAGAAGAGAGAGAGAGAGAAAGAGGAAGGACGAACGTTTGGCTTTTCCTCTCTTTAAACTTTTTTTTTTCAGAAATATGGGCTTGACAAGTTAAAGACTTATCACTTCCTTAGGGAATTTTATGAAATGAAGCTAACAAAACATTGAAGATTTTAACATTCAGATAAAGTACTTATGCACTCTCTCTCTCTCTCTCTCTATCTCCTTGTACGTCTTACTCTCTGTTACTCTATCTCTCTCTCTAAGATACTTGTTGCATCAGAATATCATAGATAGTAGAAGTAGGGAGGGCAAGACTCAGAATCAGCTTTGGATTACAAAATTGAATTGAGAGGTACTTTTTGATGTTTTTTTTCGATAAAGGTTACTGTAGAGAAAATGAAAACAAAATTTCGAAAATTTCATGAAAGTTGAAGTTGAAGATAATGGAAGGATGCGTTACAGATATATGTAGATTAAGAGAGAAAGATAGATAAAGAGAGAGAGAGAGAGATAGTATGATTATGAGAGGGCAGAGGTAAGAAAATAAAAAAAAGTTCAATCAATATGCCATTTTTCATATTCGAGTTCTCTGTAACATCTCTCGATTTTCTGATTCTTCACAAGTCTCAAATATGAGGGAAGAGAAGAGTTATAGAGAGAAAGAGAGAGAGAGAGAAAGAGAATGAAGTAAGAGTGATGTGCACTCTCATCGTATTAGCAAAACTTAGAAAAAGAGAATTAGATGAAAACGAGCAAAAGAAGGAGACACTATGAGTCTGGATGATGTGCTTTTCCTCTCCACGCACATACACATACAGAGAGAGAGAGAGAGAGAGAGACATCAGTCCTCTGACTCTGCTCGTTCCTTTTTATTTGCTCTTTACATAGTTTAACTGTTCCTCAAAAGCTTTGTCGTGCAGATCTATTTCTACTTCCGTTAAAACATCTTCCAATGCTTATTATTATAATTAGAATACGTGTGTGCACGTGTGTCCACGTGTCTTCACGTGATACATGAAGTCATTATAATGAATTGGTGTTCGTGGAGGGCCATTCGATTGAAAACAAGCCAACGAAGCGGTTGCATTCAAAGTTATGTTTAGAAATGATCAAATGACAAGCGAGAATGTTTTAAAATTTTCTTTTTTTTTTTTGATTTTCAATTTCAAAAAAGCCTTTTTCAAACATTTGATCGTTCAAGAGGTCTTCGATATTGTTTTATAAAAGGAAAGAAGAGCGTACCGCATTGGTCATCTGTGGATTGCGGCCAAACTGTGATAACATTGGATATTGTAGAAGTGATTGATTTTGAAAGTTAAACAAATCTAAGATATGTGTATAGTTAACTAATATAGTTATAAAGGTACAAACCTTGATTGTTAAAGTTTGGAAATGTTGATGATTCAAGAGATTGTTGAAGGGCAGCATTGAGATTTGGAATTTGTGTTGTTGATGTTGATGATACAGATGGTGGCTGCTGTATTATCATTTAGTTATATACTATATGATAGCATATCTAACCTGCTCTGTTGGTGCTGCTGCACTCTGTTGACTACCTTCAGATGAGGAATCAGTTGATCGAGACTGTGAACGAGCTACAATGAGATAATGCTTTATGATAATGAATGATTCAAACTCGAATCGCTATTATTCAATCCATTCGTTTGACCAAAATGTCCATGAGGATGTTCTGATAATGGAAGTGTTTGGTTAAATGATGAATCTATTATATGATATAAGTTATGAGATTCAACCTCTCAACATACCCAATGTTTGAGTTTGCATAGTTAAAGGAGGCGTACTTCGATAAGATTCAGAATCGTTGATTACATCCAACTGAAATATGAATGAAAGGAAAAAAAAGTAAAATGAAAAAGGGCCAACTTGTGATTGGAGGAGTAAAGGAGGTTTGTTGAAGTTTAGAAATCAACAACTATCCTTTTCTTTTTTGGGCATCTTTCGTCATCTAATTCTCTCTGTCTAACACTCAATTCCCTCTGTATGATAACTATCTCTCTCTCTCTCTTCATATCGTCTCTCTTTCTTTTCTCCATTAATGGACAGCTGTTAAGAGAATAGAGAGAGAGAGAGAAAGAGAGAGAAGGAGTGAAAGAGAAAGAGAGAGAGAAGAAGGAAAAAGAACAAAAAAAGTTGGAAACAGATGAGAGGGAGGGCATTTAATCATAAAAATAATTTTAAAAAAATAAAAAATATTTGGAGGGTGTCTTCTCTTGAACTGTAATGACCTAGAAATGAATTCTGGTAAGCGAGAAGAGACAAAGCCTTGTGTGAACGATTCAGATATTTGAAAACAAAAGAGTTTTCAATTGTATCGAAACAGATGATATTTGACCAATTTTTCCAAGATTCATTCATTCTGTTCTCCTTTTTTGTATTTCAAATAGCTTTCACGGGAACTTCTTCAATGCTCATACCTTTCAATCGTCTCTCTCTCTCTCTCTCTCTTCTTGTTCTTCAATGAGCCGATTGCAGTTAAGCATCTGGAGTCTATGTTCTGAGAACTTCCTTCTTCGGAATATGATCATCTGTGACATAGTTACTCACAGATTCTTACTTTCATTAAGACTTTCCCTCACAAGATTGAGTGAAGTTCCTGAGCTCTCAACAGCATTGTGCCCTCTCTCTCTCTCTCTTTCTCCATGACCTAGTCCCCATTCCTATCACTTTATCTCTCTCTCCCTCTCTCTCTCTATTCCTTATTCTCTTGTTCGCTCCCTCTCTCTCTCTCTCTCTCTTTTGTCACCTTTTTTTGAGAATTGTTTTCGGATTTCAGCGAATAACAAGCTAGAATAACATTTGAATTCATTGTTTTTCTCTTCAAGTATACTATACGGTAGTTCAGAAGGATTGCCATGCAATGCCCCTTGCAATGCAAATAAGGTGATGACTGACTGAAGAGGAGTTTCAAAACGATTTTAAATTCAAATCTCATAGCTCTCACCTATTGCCTTCCAACTCTTTGAAAATTCAAAAATCTGCCGCCTTTAATCGCGTTTTACCAGTCATCATAGGGAAAGTTGGTTCATTTAAGAGAGAAATGAAGAGTTGAGTAACAAGGAATCCATTCTCTCAATATGCCTCGTGCCACCCGGCGACACTTCATCCTTTCCCTGAATCTTCACTGTTTTTATACCAAAAAAGGCCCGACGCACAGTCAGCCCTGCCATGTTCAGGCTGTTGGGAAAATTTGAAGAAAAAAAAGTTTGGAATATACAGTAAGATGGATGGAATAAGATAGTTGAGTTGTACTCTCCATGTTCTCTGCGATCACCTCTCCCCCCCACCCTCTCTTTGACTCTCGCGCTCTCTTAACTCAAAAACAAGCTCAATAATATGATTCCTAGTTTATACTCTTTCTCTATTACTTATGCGCTGAATATACTAACTATATCATATAAGACCTTACTCCAAATACCAATATACGATTCTAATAGGAGTTGTAGTTTGTACTTCCTCCTACTAGTACAGTTCTCATATATCATATAATTAATTATATCATGTAAGACCGTAGTCTAATGGTAGAATGCGGGCTTATGACATAAGATACCAAAGTTCTCTCCCCGGAGAGGCCCCGGCGTATGCTGGGGTAAGCTGTCACTGGTGATTCAAACACCACAGCGTTATGTTTAGGGTTCATAACACCACGTATCCCTAGTATCTTATGATTGTAAGCCTCACTCTCTCATCTTTCTAATATGGTTATTCCCTCCCACAGGTTATTTCCTGTCAAGGGCTCGCTCCGATCCATTGGATTAGTTCGAGTCCTTGTGTCCCCCGAAATTCGAAAACTTGAGGCTTGCATATCAATAAGGTACATGGGTTAGCGTTTTTCTGAAATTTTGAATAACAAAAGCTATCATGAAGAATCGCTGAGGATTTAGAAGGGCAGCTGACAAAAGGTTCGAGATGAAGCTTCAGAATATCCATCTGAGGCAGAGAAAGAATGAAACGAGCGCAATGAACTGGTCAAAAGGTCAAATTGAAGATTGGAGTTGAATAGGGAATGAAATGGGAAAGAACAAAGCACATGAGCATAAGAACATCTGCCGTAACTATTTTAAATGAAAAGTTTCTGAAAGGCAAAACGAAAGGAAAAGGTTGAGCTTACCCAAAGCTTATCAGCATGCGGACGAAAGATTTCGTTTGTTATCATATCTGTGTAGATGAATAAGAGTTGTAATTAGAAAAGTAAATGTTGAAAAATGAAATGAAAAAGAGAAAGAAGAAGACGTTCGAATGAAGGCGGAGTCTTAACTGTAAGAGACGATTGGAAGAGACAGAAGAATGGAAAGAGGATGGATATGACGAAGCGCTCATGAACACTTCTGTACTTTAGCAATGAGAAATGAAATGAATTGTATTTTGAAAGAAACATACACAGAGAATGGTTATCGCTCTTCCAGTTTGCTAATATCTCATTGTGAAACAATTGAATTGCACGTGAAATGGTTCACGTACAATGCAAATAGCTATATGCAAATGAGAGCTTACAAATCATTCATATGATGTGCAGACATGCGAAACGGTTGTATCCATGAGAGTCTATGGAGTTCAAAAACACTTTATAACTCATATATGTTATACATATTGTATTATATAATTATAATTATTATGTTTTAAAAAAAAACATTCCCACGCATATAGCTAGCACACACACACACACACACACACCTCACTACCTCTCTCTACTGCTCATAGCACGGCCGACACACTCTTGTTATTGGAGTTTTAAAAATGAAAATTTCGAAATTACCTTCAATGATATCTGATATGTGCTTATTCGTTTATTGATCGTTGATCCTATTTTACAAGTCTTTAAGACTTTTGGGGGCTTTTTTTCCTTTTTTTTGGATGGAAGGGGAGGGGGGGCTTCTTATAGAACGGCTTTATCTCTTGGAGAAGATGATCTTAGAGATCACTCTTTGATGAAGAGGTTAGGAGTTGGACTCCGAATGAAAATCGCTAGGCGATTTCAATAACCAATGATAGTACGCTCTCGGAGCTTTGAACTGAAATATATGATATAGTTAATAGCATAACACATGGTAAGTAACAGAGTATAGTTAGGAGTGAACGAGATGACAAAAACGATATTTTAAACAGAAGGGACCTTATAGACTGATGATTTCTAGAACCTGTTTAGGATAAGTTGGAGAAAACGAATGAGAAGGTTCATGTCTTCGCTTTTATGGCAAAACACATCCAATGGGAGCAGAGAGTTGATGGTTGATTGATAAAGCATTTGCAATAAGAAGGATAGTTTCTAATAAAGAGAACAACAGAGAGAGAGAGAGAGTCGTTAAAGGAGTAGAAGAGTATAGGGAGAGGGTAGAAGAGAGAGGGGAAGAGGAATCTTAGTTGAGAGAGAGAGAGAGAGAGAGAGTCTCTCTTTTAACAGATTACTTAAGCCGAGGCAATCAGTTTTTAAGAGAGAAAAGTGAAAAATAACGAAAAAATGAAAGGCGTTAAGCTATAAATGAAAGTTTAAAGCGTTTTTTTGTTATCGAACTTCATCACCTTTTCTTTTTCGAGAACACAAAAAGGTGACGCAGAATCTAATGTGAATGGAATTAGTGTGGTTCCTGGTGAATGAGAATCGAGCTTTTGATTAGAAAGAGATGAAGAGAGAGAGAGAGAGAAAGAGAGTAAAGGAGTTGAGGTGGAGATATGAACAAGTAGAGAGTTCATGATAAAGAGAACGATGAAAGATAATGAAATGATATAGGAAGTAGCTGAAGGTGATAGAGAGAGAAAGAGAGAGAGAGAAAGAGAGAGAGAGAGAGAGAGAGAGAGAGAGAGAGAGAGAGTAAGAGAGATAGGATAAGAAAAAAAACAAAAAAAAAGGGTGAAAGAAGAAGTTGAACAAGATAAACGAAAAAGAAACAATCAAAGAAATGCTATGTGTTTATTGAAATTATAAAAATCTCCAAAATTCCAGTGAAGGGAGAGAGGGGGCAACAGGGTGGAGTTAAGAGAAGGGAGGGAAAGCAATAGAATATAGTTGTAGGAAGACAACTTTTTTCACAGTCAATCTAGGCGTTCAAGAGAATGACGGAGGCAAAGGAGGGGAATAACGACGATGGAAAGTATTCTGATGACGAGGGCAAAAAAAAAAAGGAAAAAGTTATACAACATTGAAAGTGACATTAAGAGTAACATAGAGAGAGAGAGAGAGAGAGAGAGAGAGAGAGAGAGAGAGAGAGAGAGAGAGAGAGAGAGAGAGAGAGAAGGGAGGGAGAGAGAGAAAGAGAGAGAGAGAGACGATAGACACGGATGAAGAAGCCTCTTTGGCAGGACAGGAAACAGCAGAAATGCTTGGAACGTTTGCAGCATTGTTCAGAACATTAACACTCTCTATGGATGGACGGTAAGACGAAGAAGGAACACAACATCACTATCCTCATAAGGATTGTCTAAGCTTAACATGTCATCTCTCACAGCACACGCATGTTCTCATCGTTGGAGGGGTTTTCTCAAAAAAACGATTTTGCCACTCAAAACTTCTAAAAGGCAAAACATCCAAAAACAGTCATTGGCCAATATATACTATAAAAGAAATGTTAGAAGAAGCGCAACAAGAAGACGGTAAACGATTATTCTTCCAGACGAACGTGGAACTGAATAACCCGTTATGGAAAACTGGTGGTCGTCGGACGACGATGAAGGTCCGAAAAAAACGGTCGGACCGTCATCTATGTTTCCCCCCCCCCTTCTCTGCGTGTGTATCTCTTTCTCTGTAAATCGGATGAGGAGGAAAACGACGACAAATTTGACAACATTCATCGTTCAGAAGAAAATGAGAAGAAGAGGGGCGGTAAGAGAGTTGCAGATTGCTTTGGTCTGGTCTTCAACATTTTGATTCTGGAGACTCTCTATGACACTCTCCATTACATCAATCCCCTGTTTGATTTTGTACGTCGTCTTCACATTTTGCTCTCCTTTCTCTCTTTCTCTCTCTCTCTTAGTCTCTCTAGTCATCTCTCATTTTGAAGGTTTGTCTCGTTTTCGGCTAAAAAAACGTCTGAAGATAGCAAAAGAACGAGATTGTAAGGTGAAAGACATGTTTCATATGTTGCTTTGGACGATATATACTCTTACTGTTCATCTGAATTCTTTGAATATGAAAAGAAACATCATCTACTCATCTCACAAACAATTACATTTTCCAAGCAAGATGAGAAGCTTCAGAAGCTTAAAAGAAAACTTTTTTTTTCTTTAAGAAAGAGTTTGAAAGGTAAAAGAAAGAGAGAGAGAGAGAGAGAGAGAGAGAGAGAGAAAGAGAGAGAGAGAGAGAGAGAGATGATTCAATGTATAAGAAACAAAATAGAAAAAGTACGTAAGAAGGGTAGCAATAAGAAGAAGAACTTCAGCTGTTTGCATTTTTTTCGATTTGTGGACGGCAAAATGTCTGTGTTACACCTTTGAAAATTGAACAAAAAATTGAGCATTTGTTAGTCGGTGTAAGTGTATGAGAAGGTAGGATGGAGCTCCTGAGACGGAAATTAATTATTTTTGGATTTTGAAGAAGTTTCGATGTTCAGGATGTCTATGATGGTTGTATTGGATAGGGTTGAGGTAAAGAGATGAGAAGTAAGAATGCAAAGAGGAACGAGAAGCAAAGA